>JAOYNU010028869.1:0-13635 GCA_026745395.1 Tympanopsis confertula
CTACGCAATCCTAGCCCACCGGCGATCCTGACAAACTCCGCACCTCCACAGATGATGCCATCGCTGCAGCTCTAAATTGCGTGATAACAAGGGTTACTTGTCTAATGCCACATTGTGCGGAGGAAAAGTACCTTACCGTTCCCCCGTTACGTACTCGGTACTTCGGAAGTCCTTCACCATTCCCTTCACGGCCATTGCGTGCTCCGCCTTCAAAATGGGCGAATCGACCCAGTAAATGTGCAAATACTTACAACCCTAGCTGCACGAAGTTAAATTGCTGGACCCATAGGGCTTAGAGCTGTGCTGAGGAATGACCAATCCAGGGAACCCGATTTGCACTCGCATTCCAGAATCTGAATCCCCCTAACCGACCGAAGCCTTCTCACCTCCGATACATTCGACGCCTTTAATCCCCGATGCACCCTCGCCTCCGATCGACGCCTGCAGCCTGCGGCCTGCAGGTTGCTTATTTGATTTCCTGTCGCGGGAAACGCGCGCTACGGCGAGATTGATCTTGAAGCACCTAATTCACCGGGATGATGATTCGGCGCCCTTGTGTCTGCATCGGGATGCATACTATAACGTGCTATAGAGCACGAGACGGGTTGCTATAGGCAAACAGGCACATATTCAGGGTTGCATCTTCCACCTGGGCATGTGTATGATTTAACAAGATGGAAGAATATGGCCATCCGCCACATCCCATGACCTACATGACTACGGATTACAGCACTAATATCCACGAACTTACATCTACCAATACGAATTATAACATAAATGTCCAGTAGCAGCACGATTTCATTAACACCTAGTGAATTACCCAGCCCAGCCTCAACTCGGCTCTAACGAGTCCTCGCAACGAGGCCAGGGCAATTAACGAGACACATAATAGGCCCGGCACAATATGGTATTACATTAAGAGGAAGCAGGGTTAAAAAAGGCACAAGAAGGAAAAAATACCCATACGTGAAGCTCTCGGCCGAAATGCTCCCCCCTCGAGTTCGCAGATCTGGAGGTTACAATATGCAGGGTTCAGGTGACCCACTGATTTTCCAGAGCGACAAGGGTGGCGGGAGCACGACGGAGGAGTGCATATCACGAGATAGGTACGGGTCAACGTATGAGCAGGACCAAAAATCGAGACGGCAGAGAGGAAAATAACGCGAGGATTTGAACGGAGCAACCAATGCGTGGGTGGACAGTATGCAACGCTCGTTTGATACGACTTGAAGCGTGCTGGGTCCGAGGAATCCGACAGAGTAGATGCTCTAGTCGGCGTAGGTCCACGCGGGAAGAACGAGAGTGAGGGCTTGAGGTACTGCCCGGAGAAATGGAGCAGTCATGTTCGTGAAAAGAAAAGGAAGATGGAAACTGCACAGGCACGCATGACTAGGGAGTATTAACTAGTCTATGCGGCGATGGGCTCGCGCTCCTCTTCGCGGCCGCGAGTCTCTCCGTCCACGGTGCTGAGGCCGTCCTCGCCGTCGTCGTAGCTGGGGTGCTGGTCAGCTGGGAGCCAGGAGTCCCGGTCACCGGCCAGAGGCTGGTCTTGCTGGGAGAGATCGATGCCGCCAGCCTTGATGCTTTCCTGGCGACGCTGGGAGAGAGCGCGGGAGCGCTGGGACAGACCGGACTTGACGACAGACTTGGAGTTCACCCAGTTGCTGAGGGCGTCCTCGCAGTCTTGGATGATGGCCTTGCTGGCGTCGTAGCCGTCGTATGCTTGGCGGGTCTCACCGGGGGTGACGGGGGTGTCGTCGATCAGGTCCAGAAGGTGCTTTCCGTATCCAGCAATGATGGCGACCTTCTCGCAGTGCTCGCGCAGAGCGTCGAATTGATACTGGAATGCGGCCTTGACCTTTTCGCGGGTGATGTTGGAGAGCTGAGCCTCAGCGACGAGGGACTCGGCCTCGGCGCGGACAAGCTCTTGCTCCAGAACGACAATTCGGGGAGAGTTGGGGTCCTTGTACTTCAACTTGGCGATCTCATCAGTGATCTTTTGCTTGCCTGTGCATTGATTGCGATTAGCGAGAGCTCTACTGCAGGCCTGAGATTGGTTTACTCACGGTCTCGGCTGGGTTGTACGGAGGCCTCGATGTTTCGGATGCTCTTGATGGTGACACGGTACTGGTCGTAACGGTCGACAAACATGTCTTCCAGCTCGCCGATCTCGTAGATCAGAACACCGAGCTTATCCGTCACATCCGACACGTCCTCGTCGCCGGCTTCACCCCAGATTGAGAGTTGTTGCTATCAATTCGATCAGTTGTATTCTTCAGGCGGGCTCACGTCCGGGATTGACCTACAGCAACCTCCATACGCTCACGGGCAACAAGCTCCATGCTGCGCATGACGTTCTTCTCCATCTTGACGAGCTGCGAGAGCTTGCGAGACAAGTCAGGGCCGAAGGCGCCTGCGGCGTTCTTGCGGAAAGCATGTCCTATCCAGCGATATCAGTCAGATAGTGCTCTTTGGGATTGTGCGCTTCTTCTTCGCCGGACCAAGATTGCGAGATTCCGTATCGGCTGGGACCATCGCGACCGAGAGCCGCACGTTTCACGACCCCACACGGGGAACCGCGCAACGAGGAGCGATCAAAACGCCACACATTCTTCATCATATCGACTTACCGAGGCCGCCCTTTCCTAGCCAGCGGTTGGACTTGGTGGTGGACAATGGAGGATGGGGGTTCTCGACCTGCGAAGCGGTCGGGGCGCGAGTCGCGCGCATAGAGTAGGTGCGGTGCATGATGGAGGCGGATAGGTATCAGGACGAGAGAGTTAAGGGAGGATCTTTCCACGATGCAAACGTTAGCTCAAATTGGCCCAAATTATTCAGGCGATCTCCTCGGATTGCGGAGGGAAGAGCGCAAAGTCCCAAATGAGGGGGCAATTCTGCCGGTTCTCACCTTCGATGCGGCAACTGCAGATCACGATCGACGAGAGCTTCAGAATTGATTCACAAAAAAAAATCTTTGACAGGACTAAGAATCTTTTCAGAGAAGAAGATCGAGATCACGGCTTACGGTCTCAAGGTGACGTCGACAATCCGGGAACTTTACCCGTTTCGGAGGATGAATGTGGCTTGATGAGGCTGGGGAGAAGGGAGAAAAGGGGGGGGGGGAAGAGCAAGTGAAGGAGATCAGGCAGTTTATGGACCACGCCCGGACAACAGCGGATGGAGCTGCTGCGCCCCAAGTGGAAAACACTTAGCTTCGTCCAGCGCAACCCAGGCAACTCAATTGGCCCCCGAAAGGGGAGGCCCCAATGACGATCCAATAGCGCCGCTGCTACGGCGGACGAGAGCCGCCGCGGTTCCTGCAAAATCGTTCACTGTGGCTCCTTCTACTCGATCGCCGACGTCACCTTCTACCCTTGTCGTCATGGGTTCCCCCTCGTGCCTCGTTCCTGCGCCTAACTCAATCATGTCATGGACCGCTAGCGTTGCATTGGCCGGACCAGAACTCGACCTCGAGTTTTTAACAACCCGTGATCACTGGGGGTATACGGGCGCGTGAGGTGCCTGAGCGAGTCATCGACACCCGATCGTCGTGGGGGAGGAATGCCAGAGCACTGCTTATTAGGCGGATCGGTGGGGGAAAACCAGATCCGGTTCCAGTTCGCGCTTTGGTACGCTAGACTACAGCAGTAAAGAGCAGCGCTGTGCATCGCCATTGCCCACTTTTCGCTCTTTTTTTTTCTTTACCTTGCAGAAGCTGCAGGTCGGCCCAACGAGGAGCGTTTCAAGCTTTGCTCGCCTTAGCCTTGGTCGGGGAATGGTTCAAAGTTTTGTGGCGCCACAAACCAAAAGCCACCTACTCAATCCCCACTATGGAGATGGGGAATTTTGGGTCCTTTTTCAGATTACTATCGATGTAGATCTCGCTCCCCGATCTTGAAGGCGCTTTATGTTTCTGCCTAATTTTATCTCGACCCGATGGATTTTTTCTCCTGGCGATCTTTCCCCTTCGCCCCTAGCCCCGCCCTAGCTGATTGAAGTTACCCCATGCAATCTCCAACCCTCCAACCCTTTTGGCCTTGCAGTGATCAATGGATCAAATATCTAGGGAGCAGGTATTTAAAATATAACCCTCAACTCCTTCATTCTTGAATTGAGTTCAATGGACGAGTTAGAGAAAATGATTTGGTAGCCGGACTCCCACGAGACCCTGTAATCAGTGGGGCCGATAACATTTCTCCAGAAAGCAGAGCCTCTTCCAGCAACCACAACACTGGGACCAATCAATTCCAGCAAAGCTGCCATGGCCCGGGTCGGATCGCGCATAGATGCAGCACCTCAGGAGCGCGTCTAGCATTCAGGACCTCTGAGATGGTAGGTTAAAGTTAAGCATCGACGATCAGTCGCCCGCAGCTCGTAAAGTATTGTAATATGCGAGATTATGTACGAGCGGAAGAACGTTCGATTTCACGAAGAGAGCTACCAAAAAAGTATACAGGCAAGTTGTTGAAAGCAGGACTGCTTGTTCCTGGCGGTGCTTTGAAACAAATGCAGTGAGAGGATTAGCTTTGAGTAGCTCTTTCGACTATCACGTCGTGGAGGTCAGAATATGGACGTTGAGTGTTGTGACCAACAACATTTGAAGGAAAGCAGAGATTATGGAATAGAGCTGATTTGAAATGCCATTTGCCGTGTGCACCCATGTAGCAATGTTGTCATTATTTGACAAGTCGCATACGAAATCCATGAGTGTGATCAGCTAACTCTACTATACAACAACACTTACCGTCCTAATACTAAGAATATCCATCATGAAGTCGAAAATCACGATATGATTCTAACATTGGGTGGTTCAATCAAAGTTCATTGAGCAGCCAACACCCCAGCCGAAGCTTGTGGGGAACCTCGGGCACCTCCGCATCACACGAGGGAACGGGCTTCTTTCTCCCCGCATTTCCACCTCCTTCATCATCCCCATGAGCAGCTTAATGCCTTCAAACCATGTGTGCCGAAGCCTGCTTTACCCAGATTTATTGTTTTCTGGCTTCCTGATTGCGGAACCCGGGTCAGCTGCCGATGTGATGAAGCCGTCCTGGTGAATCTACTTCCCCGCACATCCGCCGCTGATAAAACTGACTGGTCGCACTTAGTATTCCTTGTAGAAAGAATCATGTAAAATGTGCGTATGTGTTTTCTTTATGCATTCAAAATGTTATTCTGACAACTAGTAGGTGATAGACGACGCCCCAGCTGTGCGCGATGCGCAAAAGGCAAGACGAAGGCCAAGTGCTCCTATCCTGCCAAATTCCGCCACAGCAGACTTTCGATTGCGGATTCCAGCCAGGGGCTGAATCCACACTTTGTGAATATGTCTCCCGGGAGAAATTTGGACTCCCTGTCTGGCCAGTCTCCAGCAGCCAGCCAGGGCGACTGCGAAGATAGATCCAGTCATGGAGGAGATAGAGATTCACCAACCACGTCTCTCATCCAACAGGACCCCCGATCGGATTTTGTGACACTATCTACTACGGGCGCTGAATATTCATCTTTGCCTCCCAGTCCCTTGAACTCTAGGTCATTCCCGAATTACCCTCAGCGCGTGTCCTCCGGAGGGCCACGAACTCCTGATAGTTCTGGGGAGCAGCAGCGGTCTGCAAATCCAGGACCAGAATCGACTGGCTTCGCAGTAAAAGTGAATATGATCTTTTCGAATTCTATCGAGAGCATGCAGGCGTGTGGGTATGGACATCCAGTATCCATTGGCTAGAGCAATCATCCAATTTACTTTCCAACAGCTCGATATCGTTTCAGGCGATCGTTCCTTTTCCCAAGTGGCGCCGATTTTAGCACTGCGCAAACCAGTTCTCTACTATGCGTGCCTAGCATATGCCGCCCATGTGCTATACCTGTCGGGGTCCTGTGATCGTGCGAGAGCCGACTATCTACACACCGAGGTAATAAGTCGCCTCATCTCCGAGTTGGACCGAGAATCTCGATACCTACCGGCAGAGGACTTGTTGGCAACGATTGTTATTCTACGCATGTCGGAACAGTACTCGGAACCTGAACAAGATGCGCAATATCACCTAAACGGTGCCTACTCGCTTTTGACAAGCACTAAGTTTAACTGGTCCCCGGAAGATATCGATATGAAAGGCACAGCAATCTGGACCTTTGTTCGACAAGCGTTGCGACTTTGCTTTCTCTCTGAGCAGGAGTGTGGGTTCGAACTGAGCATTGTGATCGGTGGCGATTTGAC
The DNA here is from genome assembly GCA_026745395.1 of Tympanopsis confertula. Lineage (NCBI taxonomy): Eukaryota > Fungi > Ascomycota > Sordariomycetes > Coronophorales > Scortechiniaceae > Tympanopsis > Tympanopsis confertula. The sequence goes on from JAOYNU010028869.1 coordinate 6,218, forward strand.
GACTCTGGCAAAGGACCAGGTGTGGACAAACAGGATGACTTATCTGTCCGCCCAGGTTTGTAACGCATGCTGGCGGTCTCCATCAATCGACAACGTATCGCGTGACTGCCTTCTGGATGAAATAGAGAAGGACCTTGATTCCTGGCGTCAATCAATACCAGAAACCTTTAAACCGTGGTATTATCATCAATCGGCCTCAGATCCATTCCCAACAATTCGTTACGTTAATTCATGGCACGGCAAGTATAAGCCCACTTTTAATCCCAGTCCAGTGCTGATTCCACTTACAGTGATTGCGTGGCAACAATATTATACTGCTAGAATAATGCTTGCCGTTTATCATAGGAAATCTCAAGTTGCTGTCTCATATCGTGATATTAGCAAGCATGTAAACGTGAGTTAAACCCTCTTCGCATTTCGATGAAGATATCCTGATTGATGATACCCCGATCATAAAGTCCAAGATCCTAGTCCCAGCCCGACTCGCATGTGGGGTGGTGATGTCTGAGTCCAATGTTGGCTGCGGCATCAATGGCGCCCACTTGGCCTACTGGTGTGGGCAGTACTTTACGGGACGCGAGGAGCAAATGAAACTTCTTAGCTGGCTAGAGAACTTTATGGAGGCGACGAAATGGCCTAACCGGACATGCGTTCTACGTCTTAAAGAGACATGGGGTCTTATACCAGCTACTTCGGATGACATGGGGTCACCGCCATTGATATAGACAAAGCTAGTTTGTATAATTGAGGATCGACATTAAAGCGTGCAATTTGATAGCCCAGCAGAGGGAGCTGTCAAAAGCCCTGTGACTATTATGACGCCACTACATAAGAGCTTCACTTTTCACTTGGTATTCCTCTTATCCGCGCTTTCACCATTAGTTCCTTCGGGTTCCAGTTGAATCTCTCCACGGTCTGATATTCCATGCCCGGCTGTGCAAGCTCCCATTCAAAATTTAGAACTAGGGCAGCAATAACAATGGAAACTTCCATGTAGGCTAAGTTCCGACCAATGCATGCGCGCGGCCCAATGCTGAAAGGAATGCAATATTGCTTGAGGTTTTGAGCTTCCCTAGTATGCGCCCCATCCATTTCTCCCGGTATCCATCGCTCTGGTATAAATTCTAGAGGCCGATGGAACAAGCTTTCGTCGCGGTGTAAAGAATACATTGGAGCGGAGACTGTGACCCCTGCCGGTATATGGTGGCCGGCAGTCACAGCACCTTTGCCGGTGGTACGACGGGGGAGACCACGAGCAATAGGTGGGCGACATCGCCAGTTCTCTTCAATCCGGTATCAAATGAACTTGGAAATAAAAAGGTAACTATACAGTGTATTAATCAATATTAATACCACCGGAACCTGGGGAGTCTTACATCTAACAGGGACAGATGAAGTGGAAAGTCACGAGGGTGGATATGCTTGCTGCATAGCTCGTCAGTAGACCTCATCTTCCCTTCTAAAACAGAAAATTGAAATATTTGAATCCAATTGTTGACTTCTTCCAAAAGGTTGCGCCCAGCTGTTCTCAATCTCAGATTTGATCCGAAATATCCTTTCTCATAGTATAATGCACCTAACCAGCTTTCAGGGCCAACAATAGAATTGCAATGCAATGACACGATCGGGAATATGCCGGGCTCAGTTGAGACACAAAATGTTCCAGGAAAAACCCGACTGAGCCACTTGCTATAAAGTCTGTATTGTTTTCTCCCTTGTTTGCCTCGCACATTCTTCCAATTTTAGGCGACCGGTGCGCGACAGCTTTGGACACTGAAGTTTCCGTGGAATGATATTGAGCGAGCTGTTGAGTCCGGACTGAAAGTTTGGCGAGTGGTAGCGGTGATGGAAAGCTGGAGTGTGTCCTATAAGAGATTCAGTAAGTGTCCTTTGCAGGTGAGTTGATATCAGTACCATTTTCTCAATGAGTAGATCCTGTTTGCAGCCAAAAATATCCTGCTTCACCCCAAATTTATGTAACTCGCGTGCTGAATAACTGTTCTCCGGTCAGACATCACAGTAGCAAGCCGAAAGAAGGCAAAAACATTACAAATTCAATGCCGTGTTCAGATCCATTTCCATGCTTTGCAGACAGTCTCGAACTTCAAAGAGCTCTTCCTTTTTGAAATGGTAGATCGCTATTTCCCATGTCCTTCGAGCTCTTGAACGCACACCCGTTGCCGCAACTTGGGCTTGCCCATACTTTTGAATCGGCCCATTCAGTCTATCCAGGTATACTTTTAGACCTAGTGCCTTTGACTCGAGATCTTTGGAAACGTCGGGTAAATCGTTCTCCGTTTCTTCTATCAACTCGCGCAAGTTTTTCAGCAACGAGCGGATGTTGTGGGCTTTTGTTGCAAGGTATTGCATATCATCGCTTTGACCTTGTGTGTTTTGAGCATAGCGGATGATCGCGTTGCAAATAGTCAACCCGAGAGAAACTACTCCGACGGCGCTGCCGGTAACAGATAAAGGGTCGGTCATTCTGATCATAAACTGGCATTTGAAAAATGAGGGAGGGAACCGAGTCAAAGACAAAAGGTAGAGGCATTATATTTCGGACTGGCGAGGCAGTGTCTGAGGCTGAGATGCATGCGCTGGCAACAATGTATCTGGTCCAATCAACTGGCAGCTACAGAATATGGCAGGGGTTTGAGGTGACACAGCAGGTTTAGCCGAGTGGCTACGTCACCCGTGCGAGGGGTCTTCAGGGTGTTCAGGTGAAGGAGCGACCATCAACCTCTGACAAATCTTATTTGCGAATGGACACGGTTGATCGAATGGCAATACAAGAGCGGATGGTGAGATTCTAGTGAAATATTCTGAACAAAATTTTGCATACTCTTTCCAGGTAGATGACACCCACCCGCCTAGGCATACTACATGCAGTAATTTCCTGGAGAGTTTCTAAAGTCCCTCAAAATATTCTTTTCAAATACATGACTTTAATGGTATTATAATCCCATCGATGTTTACTATTGGAAACATTTCATCCATCATGATCTGGTATTGACAGTTTCAAACTAGTACCTGGTGGCAGAAATCTCCACGAAGATCTCCCTCCATAGCCTCTTCAATCATATACATGAGTTCATGATCGCTTCCTTTCCTTCATCTCGCCCAGTTCACCCTGCTTTGACAAGGAGCAATCTGCTCCAAACACTTGGTGCAAGAACACGAGTCTAATAACCAGAAACAATATTCTGACAATCTTGTCAAGTCTCCTGAAGATTTCCCATCAATGGAATAACTTAATTTCCAGAGAGTAACTCCTGAGCCACAGAGGTAGTGACCTCGTACTGCAAGAGCTCTTGGGGAATATCAGCGTAAGTGGCCATGGCTTCGGCCAAGTCCTCAAGCTGCGCAGTTGCATTGGCTGGAACATGGTAGTTGATATCAAAGACATGGCCATCGAAAACAATCTTGTCGGGCTCAACCTCGGAGTTATCAGAGCTGACATCAACATTGGGATCAGAGTATTGGGTAATAACGTCTCCGTTTGTGTTTACCGCGGCCTTAGATGTGCAACCACGAAGACAACTGAACCACATGCTTCCACGGGCTTGCTGGGTTGGTCCGATAGGACTGATACATCCGGATCCAACAGTGGAGTGAAGGACGGCTCGGCATGGCCAGGTGGCTACTCCTGAGCAGATAAGCTTAACCTCGCTGTCGATAATGCCAGCAACGTGGCTCGAGGCGTATGGTCGGGAGCGGGCGGAACAGCATTTGTGCGAGGGGATGTTGTAGCACGCCTTGTAGTAAAGGGTACAACCGCGGCCACTGTAGTTTTTGATAGTCACGCCCTCTGCAACGGCGAAGAGCAGAGAGACGAACAGAAGCGTCTTGTACATGGAGGATAGAATATACATGGCTCAATATCTCAAGTACTGCAGACTCTTTGATATAGATGATGGTGAGAGAATACTTCAGTTTTGAAGAGAGTATGAAGACCTTTAAGTAGTCGAGCTTGAATGTTTGATACTCCTTCGAAATCTGGAAGATAATACGGCGTCCCACAAAACCTTGATCTACTGCGAATGCACTAGTCGAACATCGTAATTGGTTAAACTAAGCTAGCTGAATTGAAACTACATAATAAAGTAGCTAAAGAGATAACATTAGACGCACGGCTACCCCTCATACACTTTCTGGGTCATGGTGCCTTCGCTATTTTGTCCTATCAAGACGCTGAGAGTTGATCCTTCAACTAAAATCTCACTATTGTTGTATCGGAATATTCAGCCACCAAAGTACAATCTCGAAAGGCTTTCCTCAAGTAGGTAATGTGAGATCCTTGAAGATCTTAGACCAAATAGTTTTTTTTTTGCGAGCGTGGATCACCTTCTTGATTAAGTATGGTGATTTGGGAGACCCTTAGAGGCCTTAAATCAGCCGTAAATCAGCCTATAGGCTAGAAGTACTTTCCCCAGCCAAGCATTGGCAGAGCCCTGCAGGCCTTAATTATCAGCCCAACTTTACTTCTAGAGTATGGGATTGCCGAATCTAGGTCGGATATACCCTTGGGGGCTTAATTTCAGCTGAAACTCTTCTGAATTCAAGATTGGCCCGCAAGACAAGATAAATAGACCACAATCTTCCTCGTAATGAAATACATACAACAACTCTTCGTCCTAAACTATCCAACAACTCACAAATCACCACCCCACTAGCCACCATGCGTCTTCTGAACCTCGTCTTTGTTTTCGCGGCAGTCGCATATGCTGCACCTTTGGAATCGGAAGTCGACTCTCAAGCAGCAGCATCGGTGAGTTTAAGATTCTTAATTAAGAAGAGACTATAATAAACTGACGTTAATCTCAATAGAATAAATGCATTGTACGTATATCTGAAGATCTGCCAAAATTACTACATGGCTGGCCACCTACTCGACATTGATCGAAGCTTCCATCGACCACAATATGAAATCAAAAGATAACTAACATCTTATTTTAGACTGTCATGTACCCCAAGAGATGCCCGATCAGGTATGTTTACTCTGTGTCCTGGCGCTGATTTATTGGATATTCTAACAAGTAAATAGCCACCCTTTCAACTGTAACGGTGCTGGCGCCATTACTTTGTGCTGTGTAAGTAGCCGCAAACCTATTCGCGATGGAGCATATTGCTCTTAAATCCTCATCCTGAGATGCCTTTAACTAACTAGTTTCGACATAGACCAAGTGCTAAAGGGCAAACTTGAAGATGTTGCACGAGATAGTGATCGGTGTTAGTGTAACCTACAGCGGTCAACAATCACGTCGATATGAGGTTGCAAGTACATGAATATTGAAGGAGTGTATCAGTGAGGGGCAACGAAGAATGTAAATACTTCAGTCTATATTCACTTCGCACATACAATCCAGAACGAATATCACGTTGAACCCAGAGTATTCGCAATTAAGCTCGCAGTATTTTGGGAATGCCCCGCGCCCGTGCCAGTGAGAAAATGAAGGCCTGATTTTGACCATCTTAGCCAGCGCATGTCTTACTCATGCCTTAGTACCTTAGCTTGCTCAACGAACTCTTGCCAAGGTTTGCGCACTAGCTCAGCGAGACCTCGTTGCGTGAGTGGCGAGGGAGTTCCACAGGGTAGACCCAATACCTACCTGCAGTACTCCGTACAATGAATCAATGGGTCTCTCTTGGCGGTCATTCACAGACGTCGTCAGGCCCCCCAAAACGCGGATCCACAACCGCATTCGTCCTCAGGCGCGCTGTCAAGCCACTCTAGGAAGCTATGCGGCTAGTTGGAACTTTGCAGCCGCTATTTAAATGTTTCAAGCAAGACCGCATTTCTTCAGTCGCAGCAGATTTAATTTTCCATTCGCGTCCCAATGTACGCTCTCGAACGTTTACTATACGGGTTCCCCGAGCCGGCGCGGCACAAACGTAGCAAGCCCGTCCAGGTGCTTTGCTTAGGTTTACCACGCACTGGTACCGAGTCCTTGAGCGTGGCCTTACGGACTCTTGGTCTGCAAATGTATCATGGCTGGGATTTGGTGTATAAGCCGGATGGTAGTAAGCTGCAATTCTGCGACGAGCTAATCCTACGGAAATACCACGGCGCTCCGGATGGCGATGTGAAGATTATAAGTGAGGAATTCGACATTCTTATCGGTGATAGTGAAGCTGTGGTCCTTCGATGTAGGTTCGTTATTTAAATAGCTTCTTGAAAATATCCTTGGGAAAAGTCGGCACACTTAGTCAGAACCTCCCCTGAGGAAGGCTCATTGAACGGGAAAGACTTTTTCGAAGCAGCATACCTCTATTTACCGGCAGAAACCCCCCTGCTTTCAAATAGAGTAGGATATTTAAGTATAATGGGAAGTTTCTTGGAAGCATCTACCACATGCATGATAGGTTTGCACTGAACTGAACAATTGAGAATACGATATGTTGATGTGAGTATTGATTCGACGCAATAGTGAATGAGACTTGTAGAGCATCTTCGAACCCACTTGTATTTCGAGGTAACTAACCCAGTTCATTCTCATCGGGTCCACTAAGGATAATACGTTCCACACCACCCGCGGCTTTTAACCGATGACATCTGGGGAGAGTCCCGAGGCTATATGAGCGGCAACTTGGTAAAGCCAGTGAGAATTTCTAGGGGCAACGGAGGCTAACGCATATCCGAGACCTACCGAAGTCTTCCTAAGGTACCCTTTTATCTCAATATCGCCACGCAACATAAATGACAAGCGGGCTTGAGTTTTGAACAAGTCTCTTCACCCCCTCCCCGACAAAAAGAAGTTCGCAAAATCAATCATGCAAGCCGTCGTTTTTGAAGTCCATTCGAGATTGCTTTAGAGAAGAAACCAATCCCGAAAATACAAGATACAGGAGATGTGATCCTCAAAGTGCGATACACCGCTCTATGTGGAAGGCAAGACAACTCGCTTCCCAGTTTGAGATTGACTCGTGAAATGCAGGACGCTAAGATTATTCAGTGAGCTCGACGTCTTCCGCGGTCACCAATCTTCCAGCACAGATTTCACCATGGGTCACGAATTTACAGGAGAGGTTACAGAGGTCGGGTCCGATGTACAACGATTCAAAAAGAGCGACCGAGTCGTGTCGCCTTTCACTGTGAGCTGCGGAAACTGCTTTTATTGTAATTATGGCTTTTCTTCTCGATGTGTGCACTGCCGGTTGTTTGGAACTGTGGCACTCGAGGGTGGGAAAGCTGAATACGTGCGTGTTCCACTTGCTGATTCTACTCTCTTTGCGATCCCACCCGAAACCGACGAGAAGAAGTTGGTTCTCATGGCCGATATCCTCCCCACGGGCTATTTTGCCGCGATGAACGCGTTCTCGGGATTGGACGCGAGGCAGGTTACGGATTCTGTGGTCCTCCTCTTTGGCTGCGGCCCTGTTGGTATCTGCGCACTTATCAGTGCCCTGGAGTATAAACC
>JAOYNU010028980.1:0-13633 GCA_026745395.1 Tympanopsis confertula
ATAATCTATTATCTATTTCGATTGGGTAGATTATTAAAGTTGATAGATCTGTTTTGTAGCCGAGTTAGCCAAATTAGCTGAATTAATTAATCTACCGGTAAATTATAAGTTAGAGTTGCTTCTTCCGCTGCTTTATTTTATTAGCGTTCGGTAATCGCTCGGAGGAAAATTTATATTAAGTGTTTTACTAGGATAGTTTAACTGGTTAAAACTTTAACTTTATGTTAAAATGAGAATTCGATTTTCTCTCCTAGTTTGGGTATTATCCTTTTTTCTAAAAATTACCTCAAATTCGTAGTAGGTAATTTCTAACTATATATTTTAAATTATTATTAAACAAACAAATGACAAAACTATTTACATTATTATTCCTCTTTAACGGTGGCAGCGAAGCTGCCACCCTTATTTTAAACGCCGTCAATGCTCTTTTAGAGCCATTACGTGATATGTCTGTAATTTATAATAGAATAGCGACTAGCTTAGGATGAGCTAGGGTACTAGTCAGTTTATTTATTATAAATGATGGTATAGGCCTTTTACCAAGAAGGTTTACTTTACACAACCAATTTAACGCAAATATTTCATATGTTTATTTTTTAAGTATTATTTTTCGCTGTTTAGGGTTTTTCTTTTTATTCGGGCCCTGGTTATTTTGCGTAAGCTTATTGGCATATGCTAATACTATTTTTTTTCACTAGTTTTGGTTCCTATTTCTGTATATGACCATTTCATCCACGGCGCTTCGCTTTTTCTTTAAAGGGCTTGTTTCGCATGGGTAAAAATAATAGAACAATGCGAATAGCTATCTTAGGGCCTTGTTTTAACTTTTATCATATTTATTCAACTACTAATTTCACTAGCCAAGCAAAACTCACTCTCTTCTTATTCTACAAACTCCTCAGTTGGTAATGCTCCGCAAGCTGTAAGGGCGGGCAACGAAGTTGCCCGCCTATATAAAAATACCGATCTCGATAAGCTCCTAATACTCCAATAAAATAAAGGAAAATCAGGAGTATATCGCTGAGTCAATTTGGTAAATGGAAAAAGCTATATTGGAAGTAGTAGTAATTTAAATAATAGGTTTAGACAATATTTTAATTGTGACCATTTGATTGGGAGTAATATGTTAATCAATAAGTCCCTTCTTAAATATGGGTATAATTCCTTTTCATTAGAAATTTTGGAATATTGTGATTTATCTGAAAGAATTTCAAGGGAACAATATTATTTGGATTTATTAAAACCTGAATATAACATCTTAAAACAAGCAAGCTCTTTTCGTGGTTTTCTGAAAAGAGTTTACGCAAAAGAAAAAAAGGCCGTACCTGAAGTCGTCCAGCTTTAACTGGAGAAGTCCGATATGACCATTTAGAACGGTTGAGAATTCTTAATGAAAGTGAAAAACAAAAAGAACATTTAAAACGGCTTCATAATAGCCCAGAACAAAGAGAAAGAATGAGAATTTATAGTAATAGTGAAGCTCATAAGGAATTTTTAATAAATTTAAATGTAAAAAGATCTAAAAGCGTAGAAGTTCTTGATACTTTAAATAATGAAACCAAATTATATTCTTCCATTAGCGAAGCAGCCTTAGTTATAGGTTGTTCACATAGCACAATTTGTAATGTATTAAAAGATCAAAAAGAAAAAGGAGTTACAAAGCTTATAAAGAAAAGGTACACGGTTATGAAAATTGAGTTATAACTCACGGCCGATCTCGGTTTTTCATGTTTCTATATAATAATATCTTTTCCAAACTTTTTTTTTCGGCTAATCAGCCTGTTCCTGGGTCTAATCTACATTTTGTAGTTAGAGTTCGTAGTACCCTATCTTTCCTTTATTCAATATAACCACAAAACGAGTTTACATCTTTTATGTAGTAGTAGTTTAATATTTCTTATTCCGCTATTTGTCAGATGCACTCTGTCTGATTTCCTTCGCTATCAAATTGCCTTAGTCGTGTTTTGTTTTCTTTCAGATATTCTGCTCCTTTTGCGAGCTTATTTTTTTTTATCCTATTCATTAGTGGGGTCAGAATAAGGGTTTAGGATTTCTTTATTCCTTTTCTGAGTAGAACAAACACATTATTATATGCTTATATAGGATATAAAAAGAGCCTTGTGTTTTATTAGGTTATTTTGGTTTTTCTTCGAAACCTCAGCCTAATTTTTTTCCAAATCTTTTTTCCTTCGGGAGGGTATGTAAGCAACTAAAGTTATTCTGACTAATACCCTGTTCTAGTCTTTTAGCCAGTTTTTCCGTAGCTTAATTGGCTTAATTTGCTTAGCCAGGTACTATGAGATATTTTTTGCCTTTTACACATGCTTTTTTTAGCTTTCGTTCTTATCTATGAATATATACAATTATAAATAGGTATCATAGCCTGCATCCACAAAGTTTCCTCTTTGTACCGAAGGTGGGGGGGGGGGGGTGAGTCATCTATTGGTAATTAAAACATCCCTGAAAAAGGAGTTTCTAACGGCGGCGCTTCGCTTAAAGCAGGGGCCAGTCCCCCCTAGAAACGTTTTTCACCTCATCCCTTTGGCCATACGGGCTTTATTTTTGAGTAAAAATAAAAGCCAAATGACCAAAGGGCAGTAAAACTTATTGATTAAAAATTCTATGACTATTAATAAGTATCCCTTTGCCTTTTTTTTTATTTCATGTACTATATAGGCTTTTATTCCATTGTTGGTTTGTTTATTTTGCAGGCATAATTCTTTATTTATTTGCGATGTATCTATTGATATGATTCTCGGCGGCAAAAAAAATTATTTTTTTTTTATTTTGCTGTCGCCCTTATATTTCAATCGCTGTAGAGTAATGGTAACTCATAAGAGCGGTTACTTAGCAACTCACCCTAAAAAGCCTAGGCTAATAGAAGGGTGTTGTTTGCAAGCCGTTTATTTAGATGACTGTTCAAATCGGTCCTGCGATAGGTGAAAATATTTCAATTTAGGTAGAAAGGTTGTTTGTGGTACAATAGGTTCTCTGTTCGAATCAGAGTTTTCACCCTATTTCGGTCGCTAGGATAGTTTAAATGGTTAAAACTTTAATTTCATATGTTAAAAATGAGAATTCGATTTTCTCTCCTAGTTTGGGTATTATCCCTTTTTCTAAAAATTACCTTAAATTCGTAGCGGGTAATATTATACTATATATTTTTTTTTACATAAATTATACAATGACAATAATATCTATACTTTTAATATTAATTTCAAACGCCGTCAACGCTCCTCTTCGTAAGGAGCCAATACGTGATATATCTGTAATTTTTAATAGAATAGCCATTATAACTTTAATATTTTGTATATTACAAGGAATGATTAGTTTATTTATTATAAATGATGATATAGGCCTTCACGGAGGTTTACTTTACACAACAAATATAACGCAAACATTTCAAATGTTTATCTTCATTATTAGTATTTTAATACTACAATTAACAAGTTTTTACTCTAATAGTAGCACTATGCAAGAGTATAAATATTTATCTAAAAATGTAATGCGTCTTGCAACAGGTAAAAGATTTATATCTACGCTTACTTCTTTAACATTAAATCGAACAAATAGCCTTGTAAGTAATCTAAATCGATTTAGTAATCTCAATTCACATCTTGATATTAAAAATTACCCATTAATTATAATATTTGTTATTACAGGGGCTATTTTCTTAATATCTACTAATGATTTAGTATCTATTTTTCTATCAATCGAGTTACAAAGTTACGGACTATATATATTAAGTACTATATATAGAAATTCAGAATTATCTACTACAGGAGGATTAATATATTTCCTACTGGGTGCTGTGAAACTGGGAAAATCACAATTGTGCCCCGAACTATCAAATTCCGGGGAAGCCTTAAAGTTTTTGATACTAAGCCGTATTTTACATTTGGCGGTTATAAATAGATTATATAACTCTTCATGTAAGGGTAAAGTAATAAATCAAAAAATGAAGGAAACTAAAATAGGTAATCGCGGATCTAAGTGTTTTGGATGAGCAAAACTAAAAGAGCAACGAGTAAACGGTAGTTATGCAACATCGGCCTGTTTAAGTGTCCGACCAGTGTTAAGATATACTCTAAAGGATTTCGAAATAAATTATCAATTCAGAACCCTTTCTATCCTTGCCTTTGCTAAACAAAGCAGGGCAAAGGGCCAAATAATACTACAAAAATTTTCTACTTCCAGAGTTAGTATGGAAAAACAAAATTTGTTTTTTACGTCTGGCACTATTCACCCTATGTGAGTTTCGGGTTTTGTGGATGCGGAGGTATCCTGATAAATTTTAATAATGAAAAATCCAACTTATCGCGTGGGCTGATCCGTTCAAGCAGTGTTTCAACTCGAATTGCATAGTCGAGATTAAGATCTATTAAAACAGATTCGAGCTTATTTTAATGGGGTAGGCTCAATTAGTAAAAAGAGTAAAAGGGATGTTTGTACTTATAGCGTAGGTTCTATGGAACATCTTACTAAAGTAATTCTTCTGCAGCTCCGCAGCTCCGCAGCTCCGCAGCTCCGCAGCTCCGCAGCTCCGCAGCCCTCTCTTTTTTTTTCTTGAAAAAAAAAGAGAGGGCCTGATATGTATCCTTTAAAAACTCAAAAATTAGCAGATTATCAGTTATTTCGATAAATTGTAATGATGATACAGCGTGAGGAACATTTGACACAGGAGGGGTTTGAAAGAATTGTATCAATAAAAGCATCAATCAATTGGGGTTTATCAGATAAATTGAAAACAGCCTTTCCTAACATAACTCCAGTGCCTCGACTTTTGGTTTCCGTCGTCGGGTTCTCATTCTCGGAAGGAAAAATCGAATATATGTATTGATTAGCTGGATTCAGTTCAAGTGAAGCTTCTTTCACAGTCAAAATTAAAAAATCATTTAGCCATCGTTAGAAATTTCAAGTAATATTACGTTTTTCACTAATTCAAAATAATCGTGATGCGGCCTTAATGAAAAGTATTATGGAATACTTTAATTGTGGGTATATTTTTGAAAAAGAAAAAATTAATTGTCTAGAATGACAAGTAGAGAAATTTTTAGATTTAATTGACAAAATCCTACCCTTTTTTTTTTAATATCCAATCCTTGGTATAAAATCACAAGATTTTCAAGATTGATATAAAGTGATAAAAATAATGAAATCCAAAAATCATTTAACTTCAGAAGGGCTAGATCAAATTCGTCATATACAATCTGGAATGAATAAAGGAAGATTAGTCTAAGCTTGCTTTATTATAGCAAAGGATACAAATATTCTTCATTCTTTCTTTGTAGCGTTTTGGCTTGTTCTCCTCTCTGAAAAGCTTTATAACTGGGTTTGCGGATGGTGAGGGAAGTTTTATACTCAATATTTATCAAAATAAGGAAATTAAAATTGGATGACAAGTTCGGCTTTAATTTTTAATAACTTTACATGAGAAAGATAAGCTTTATTAGAACAAATTCAAAAATATTTAAATGTTGGTAATACGTACCCAGGTTTCACGGAAAAAATTTTATCTTTATGTTAGATCAATTGAAGATTTAGCAAAAATTATTAATCATTTTAACTTATATCCCTTAAAAACTCAAAAATTAGCTGACTATATGCTTTTTAAAGAAGCTTATAATATGATCAAAAACCAAGAACATTTAACTATGGAGGGATTAAAACAAATTGTAGCAATAAAAGCCGCATTAAATTGAGGTCTTTCAAATAAATTAATTATGGCTTTTCCTGATATTAAATATATTGAAAGACTTTTAATTGTAAATCAAGAAATAAAAGATCCTTTCTGACTAGCTGGTTTGGCTAGCGCTGGCCCCCCATCCGGGCCCGGAAAATAAAAACGTGGGCTTTGTCTGACATTTTGATTTTTATGGGGGCCGGGAGGGGGGGGGGGGGCCAAAGGGAGGGTTGTTTTTTTTATTAATATTTATAAGTCAAAAACTAAGTTAGGATTTGCTGTTAAATTAATATTTAAAAATACTCAACATTCACGAGATGCAATACTCTTGGAAAAATTTGTAGATTTTTTGGGCCGCCCCGCTAAAAAAAAATAAAGCGAGCGCCGCGGAGCGGCGCGCAGCGATGTGGGAAATATTATTAATATTCTAGCCGAGAAAAAGGGGATTTCAGAGTTGATAATTTTTCGGATATATACAATAAAATTATTCCTTTTTTTTTAAGTATCCAATTATTGGAATTAAAGCTTTAGATTTTTGTGATTTTTGTGAGACTGCTAAATTAATTGAAAATAAGGAGCATTTAACATTAGAAGGATTAGAAAAAATTAAATTAATAAAAAGTAGAATGAATAAAGGAAGGAATAATTAATAAGTTATAAACCAATTTCTCGATATTTGATTTACAAAATTGTGTAGCGAAGCAGCATCCTTGGGCGGAGAATACAAGTTATTCAATAGGGTTAAAGTCTTTCTAAGGTAAGCTTGCTTTGCTAGGCCCACGAGTAACTAAAATCTCACACCTAACTAATCAAATTGTACCTTTATTAAAAAAATATGGTATTCTTGGGGAAAAGTCTAAAGATTTTGATGATTTCTGCAAAGTCGTAGAGATGGTTAAAGTAAAGAAACATTTAACTAAAGAAGGGTTAGATGAAATTCGTATAATCAAAGCCAGAATGAAAACTGGAAGATAGAATTAGTAGAATATATTATTTGTATGATAAATCTGATAGCCTTGGGTCTTAGTTCATGTTTTATCTTATTAGGAATTGCATTAATATATGCAAATTCAGGAAGTACCGGTTTAGATGGTTTATATATAATAACAAGTATAAGCGATTGTTTCAACAGTTTCAACAGCAGTGAAATTTTTATGAGTGGAGTTTGAGTGCGCCCTCTAAATTACACATTTCGCCGTGCCAATGGGCATCATCCGTGTGGTTATCGTACGGGTTTACCGTCGATTAAGATGTATTATCTCCTTAATTGCGTAAGTAGCCCAGTGTTTAAAATTAGCTATAGTATCTTATCAGATAGATATAAAAAATTATATTCTGTATCTCCCGTGCCTCCAATAATTTGGGACTCAAAAATTCGCTATAAATCCCTGATTTATTACAAATTTCACTGATGCGGAGGGGTCTTTTGGAATTTCTATTACAAAATTAGACAAATTTTCTGTGGGTTGAAGAGTTCAACTATTTTTCCATATTGTTATACATAAAAAAGACCAAGTTTTGCTGGAAAACATTAAAAAAGACCCTCTCTTTTTTTTTCTTTTTTCTTTTCTTATTATTTTATTATTTTATAAAAAAAAGAGGGGCCTTTAGTCGGAAAAATTTATAAATTACGGGAAGATTATATTCATTATATTGTTAATTTAATGAATTATTTTTAAGTACTCTTAAATCATTTGAATACATTTCCTCTTCTCACCCAAAAGTACGGAGACTATGAACTATTTAAGCAAGCGTATAATCTTGTTTTAAATAAAGAACATCTTACTCCTGAAGGTTTACGGTTTACGGTTTACGGTTTACGGTTTACGCAAAATAATTGCCATAAAAGCTTCGTTAAATTTAGGAGTATCTGATCGATTGAAAATAGCTTTCCCTGATGTTATTCCTGTCGCTAGACCTTTAGTTCCAGCTCCCCAAATTAAAGATGGTAACTGATTAGCCGGGTTTACAATCGGTGAGGGTTGTTTTATGATAGGGTTAAGAAAAGCCAGTGGTTATTCCGCAGGATTTAGGTTTCTTTATTTTTCTTCATTATTCAACATGTTCGTGATGAGCAATTAATGAATAGTTTCATGGAGTACTTAGGTTGTGGAATTCTTTACCGTAGGCGCCCTTTTTTTTTCTTTTTATTATTATTATTAAAAAAAAAGGGCGCCCTTCGGGTTTTGAAGATCGAGTAACTAAACTATCTGATATTTCTGGAAAAATTACACCGTTTTTGCATAAATATCCAATTCTTGGTGATAAGTCTAAAGATTTCCAATATTTTGTAAGGTTGTGAAATTAATGGAAATTCGAGCCCATTTAATCCAAGAAGGGGTTGATGAAATTCGTGACATCAAAACGGGGATTAACACAGGAAGATCTTAAATTTATTCATTTTATTAGCTTTACTCGCGCCTTTTGCCTTTCATTTTTCTTGTTTTATTTTTCTTTGCTTACCCCCCCCTCTTTTTTTTTTATTTATTTATTTATTTATTTTTATTATCTTATTATAAAAAAAAAAGAGGAGGGGGGGGGGGGGAAGGGCCTTATAGAATAAGCCGTACTATAATTTTTAAAGTTCGTTTTTTTTATAGCTTATTATTACGAAGTTATTAAATTCTATTAGCTTTTTATTTATATTTTATACTTTTTATTAGGTTTTTATTAGTTCGGCTTTAGCTTTATTAGCCTATTATTTTATTTATATAGTACTTATCTATTTATACTATTAGCTAAGAAAATTATATAGTTAGATCGGGCTCTATAAGACTAATATAGTTATAATTATAGAAAAGTAGTTATCCCCTAGAAAACTCTAGCCGGTATAGTACTATCTTTAAACTTAAGTTCTATTATAAATAGTAATTAAAATTTTTTATATTTATCTAGAGTTCTAGGGGATAAGTAGTAGTAGGTTATAATAATATAAGAAGGTAAAAGGAATAAAAAAAAATAAAAAGTATATTTAAGTCTTTAATTATTTAAATTACTTAACTTTTAGGGGCGATAATATAAGATATAAAGGAAATAGCTTATTTAAAGTCGAAAAATAGAGGGGATAATAGTATACTACTAAAAGGTTTTTAAAAAGAAGTATCTATACTTAAAATTACCTAACTTATTTCTATTATAATAATTTTCTTTCTAGTTTTCCTAAGGAATACTCTTAGGACTTAATAATAAATATAGACCTAGAGCTCTTTATTTAGTTCGTAAACGATTAATTAATTTACTATAAAGTAACGGTTACCTCTACTTAAGGGATAGAGCTATATACTTAAAATAGATTAAAGATCTCCCTATAGTTCTTTTATTTTTTACTTTTATCCTACTATACTTTTTAGTTTTACGGGCTAAAAGGTAGGGTAAAAATAAAAGTAAAAAAGCGAAATTAGCCGAAGACTCGAGTCTTCGGCCCTAAAAAAGTAGAATATTAATAAATTAGGGATTCCCTAAAAAGTATAAGCCCTAAATTAGTACTAGAGATTAACTAGTAGGTATATCGGGAACGGAGAGCCTATAGTATTTTTAATCTATATCTCTTTTTAGGAAAGTAGATTAAAGAAAAAAGGCTAGTTAATTATTATATATAAGGGAAATAGCTAAAGTACTTTATAAAGTAGTAATTACTTTTTTTTATAATCTAAAAACTATATAATAGTATACGAGAAAAATATAAGAGTAAATTTATAATTTTTCTTTATTTTATATTATAAATTTATAAAAGGGAAATATAGTATTATAAAACCCCTACTATTAGTAAAATAATTATAAAAAAAATAATTAATAGTAAGCCGTATACGCTAAAAAGTATACGTATAATTCTAGAAAAAGGCCGAAGTTACTAAGCCGAATTAAGAGTAATAAGGAATTAAGAGTATTCGTAAAACCTTATAAGATAGGTTTTATATAAGTAGGGGGGGGGGGGGGCGCCCTAGCGAAGTAAGGAAGAGTAGGGAGGGGGTTCTTAAATTCTTTTTTTTATTTTTTTTTCTCTTTTTTAGGGGGGGGGGGCTTCGTAGCTTCGTAACTTCGTAGCTTCGTAGTTTCGTAGTTTTATAATTTCGTAGCTTCGTATAAGAATAGAGGTAGGGAAGGGTATTATATTTATAACTCTTCGTACTAATTTTAATAGAGTTTATAGTACTATCGGTTTTCTTTAATTATAAATTATATTATATAAATTTTACTTTATTAATATTTACTATAGGATTTTTATTTAAAGTAAGTACTACCTTATTCTACTTCTAATCTCCTAATATAAGATTTTAAAAATCTTATAAATTTAAATATAAACTATTAAATTCCGGAAATACCTTAAATATTCTAATACTAAGTTATATAATAATAGTTCTTCTTATTATAAGAAGATTCTTTAATTATTTATATATAGTAATAAGTTAGAAAATATCTAAAAAGAATATAGGTTATCGCGGATCTAAGTATTTTAGATAAATAAGACTAAAAGAGTAACGAGTAAATAGTAGTTAATATAGTAATATTTTACTTTATTTAAAATATACTCTAATAGATTTAAAAATAAATTATTATATTAAAATCCTTTTTATTCTAATTATTTAAAAATAACTTTATTCTAATATTTTTAATTTAATAAAATATTTAATAAATAAAATAAATAAACTTTAATTTTTTATAGGATTTACTAATACTAAAAGATACTTTATTATTATATTCTATAAATTATAAAAAAATAATTTAAACTAAAGAATAGAAGTAAATTTTATAATTAATTTATATAAAAAAGATTTAGAATTTTTAAAATTAATTTAAATTTACTTAAGAGGAAGAATAAGAAAAGAAAGAAATAGTTATTATAATTTAATAATAAATTTATTAGATATAATATTAATAAAAGTAATTCCTTATTTTAATAAATATCTTTTACTAATTTAAAAATTTACTAATTATATTTTATTTAAAGAAGTAGTTATAATAATAAAAGATAAAGAATATTTAATAGTTAAAGGTTTATAAAAAATAGTTAATATTAGGGCTACTATAAATAAAGGATTTAAGATTTATATTAGTAGTAAATTATTAGATCTTAAATAATAAAATAAACTTTTATTAAATTTTCTTATATAACCGGTAAAGAAGTAAAACCTTTAAATTTTCAGGGATACCCTAAGAGTAAGTCTTAATTAAACTACCCTAGTAATAGAAGAAAAAATCCCTAAAGTAAAAGGATTTAGGTAGTAGCCTAGGTAATAACTCGGGGGGGGGGGGGTAAGGTAAAATCGAGATTTAATATATAAAAGGAAATAGGTTATCCGTAATTAAGTACTATAGTAAAGATATTATAGTATATAGTTTATCGACTAAAAATAGGTTAGTAATTCTATAAGTATATATACGAATTACTTAAGATATAATTAGGTATATTTTAAAAAGGTATAAGTATACCTAGTTAATACCTAAAGAATAAATATATTTTAAAATCTATATTTTTTTTCTAAAGTAGAATAGGAGATATAAAGTCTATTATTAAAAGAAGTTTTTCTTAATTATATAACTATACTAAGACCTTAAGTAATCCTAAGTACTATATACTTTTAATAAGTAGCTAGTTTTACTTTAAGTAATAGTTATTTTAAAGTTAGTATACGAGTATCTAAAGTAAATAAATTAAGAAATCGTATAGATATAATTTTTATATTAACTTAATATATTAGAAATAAATTATTATTAAAAAGTTTAATTAATTATTTTAGATATAGTTAAATATATTTATATAAAAATTATACTAAATTTATATATTAATTATTTAAAAATAATTATAAAATTTTTTTACCCTTTTTCTATAAATATCCTATTCTTAGTATTAAATCTTAATATTTCGAATCTTAAGCTATAGTAGTAGAAATAGTTAAAATAAAAGCTTATTTAAATAATAAAAGGTTTAATTAAATTTATAAAATAAGAGGAGGAATAAATAAAAGGAGGTTAATTTAGTTATTATATATAATTATTCTTTTCTTTATTAGTAGGATAAATTTAATTTTCTATAGATATCTACGATATAATACCTATATACGCTATAAAAGTATTATCTCTAAGATATATAGAGTATCTACTCCTAATTAACCGTAGAAGGGAGTACCCTATATTCTCGCTACTATTTATACTAATAATAAAATAGTTAGTAAAAGTAGAGAATAAAAGTATAAAGTAATAGGTCTTATAATCTTAAATAGGTATAAGGGGATTCTATTATAATTAGGTTAATAAACTTAATATACTAAAGTAGTTATTAAGTAAGTAGTAAAATATTTAAAAATATATTTATAAAAGTCTTAAATAATTAGTAGGAGAAATTTAAGAAGTTAATATATTATATATAACTTTAATAAGATTTAATTAGTATAAAGACCTAAGATAGAATAATAATAATAAGATAATACTACTACGGGATCTAACCGCCTATTAAGCTTTTTTAGTCTTTAAGGATAATTTAGCTATAATACGGAGACGGAGTTTCTATACTAGTTATATAGTTAATAGTCTAAAAATTAAGGGTAATATAAAACGTATAACGAAGGGAAATATTCTAGAATTAAAGTCTTAAGAAATTAAAGTCCTTAAGAATAATATCTTAGTATATACTAATAATATACGGCTAACTAATTCTTTAATTACTTTAGTTAGAAAAGAGCTTTAACTTTATAAAAATAAGTAGTAAGATATTTATAATAGAATTACTAATATTATAAAGAAACTAGAATTCTTAATTACTTATTTTAAAGAAATTTATAGTAAAATAGCTTTATATATTAAAAAAATACTTATAGAAATAGATTAATTTATAAACCTAAGTTACTCTATAATTAAGGGTTAATTCAATTATTCTAAGCCCTTCCTTAGAGGGGATAGGCCGGGGCGTACCTCTAATAAAAGACTTCTAAAAGATAAAATAGTTAATAAAGCTCTTATAATTATATTAGGAGTAATATAAGAACCCCTTTTATTATATAGTAGTCGTCGTTTAAATATATTAGAATACTCTATACTAGAAACTATTTATTTAAAAGGAGGTAATTATCCTTAAGTTCTATAAGTAGATACTATCCCCGATTCTATTCCTTATAAGATTATAATAAATCTTATAAAAAAGGTAATTAAATATTTAAGAACGATAGAATTAATATAAGAAGCTATTAATAATAGATATATTAATCTAGTATCTCTAAATAGTATAGATTTATTAATAACTCAAAGTATTAGTCCTATATTATATGAAATTATATTAAATAAGTTAGATATTTATATAGCTAAATTAGTATCTCAATTAAATTATTATAATTAAAGTAATATAAATTTAAATAATAATATTTTATATAGGATCGATTCTAGTATAATAAATTTATTTTATTTTAGATATACTTATAAAATTTTAATATTTATAAGAGGTATAAAATTAGATATAAATAATATTAGACGAAAAATAAAATTTTTAATCCGTAATAAAAGACTATCTTTTAATATAGAAAATATAGTAATTTCTAATATAATTAAAGGTTCTACTTTTTTAGGTACTAGCTATAAACGGGTAAATAACGTAATAAATATAATTTAGATAAGATAATAGGTAGAATATATATAAACGTTGACTTAGCTCTAATTTATAAAAAGCTAGTTAAGGGGAATTTAGCTAGATTTAGTAATTATAGTTCCTTTATACCTAAGGGTACCGTAAATAATTTTATTATAAATTCTTTATACTATAATATTATAAAATTATATAATTTTAAAGTTATAGAATTTCTCAGCTATTATTCCTTTATATTAAATAGATATCTACTTAGAAATATAATCTAGCTAATATATATTAGTTATATCCTTAATTTTACTAAAAAATATAAACTTCGAAGTAAGTTAGCTAGTATTAAAAAATTTAGGCTAAGTTTAGATTATCCCCGTACGGGA
>JAOYNU010029091.1:0-13623 GCA_026745395.1 Tympanopsis confertula
TATACTCGAATAACTCGAGTATATCTACGATTATTTAAAAGAGAATTTAGCGAATAGGTTTATTATACTTTCGGAGAGTCTTTTCTCGAGCCCGATTCTTCTTATAAAAAAATTAAATAATAAATATTACTTCTATATAAATTACTAAACCCTAAATACTTATATAGTTTAAAATACTTACCTACTACCCCTTATATAAAATACCTAGAACCTCTTCTATAAGATAAAATAGTTTACTAAATTAGATATTATAACTACTTTTAATAAAATATATATAGATTTTAAATCCGAAGAGTTTACTATATTTAAAACCCGCTATAAGTTAAATAAATATCGAGTTATACCCTTTAGTATTACTAATAGCCCTATTAACTTCTAATAATATATTAATAAAACCTTAAATAAGCTCTTCGATAATATATATATCGCTTATATCGATAATATCCTAATTCTTTTATAAATAAAAGAAGAATATATAAAATATATAAATTAAATTTTCGCCCGCCTCTTAGCCGCCGGATTCGAATACGATATTATTAAAATAGAATTCTATATATACTAGACGAAGTTTCTCGGATATATTATATCGGCCGACGGTATTTAAATAGATTTTATAAAATTAAGCGATATCGAATCTTAAACTACCCCTAAATATCTTACTAATATCTACTTTTTCTTAAGATTCTATAACTTCTACTATAAATTTATTAGCGATTATAATTAATTCGCTAGACTTTTATACCGATTAACTAGATATAGCGTAAAATAGTAGTAAAGAAAAGAAGAAAAAACTACTTTTATAAACTTCTATAAGGCTATAACTAGTAGGCTTATCCTCGCTACTTACGACTTAAACTAATAAATAAAAGTTAAGACTAACTCCTCTAATACTATAATAGCCGGTATATTCTACTAATTATAAAATAATAATAAATAATATCCTATATTCTATTATAATTATAGTATAAATAAAGCCGAAGCGTAGTATAAGATCTATAATAAAGAAATACTTATACTTATCCTCGTAATCTAAGAATAGAAATTAGAACTCTAAAAACTAATAAAACTTATCCTATTTATTACTAATTACTATACCTTTAAGTATTTTAGTATAAAACGATATATAAATAGCTACTAGGCCTACTAACTTAATAACTTTATACTACTTAACTACTAAATTACTTATCGACTAAAGAGAGATAATATTACCGCCGATAACCTCTCCTAGAAAGGCGAATAAGTAAAAATATAGAAAGTATAAAAAGAATAAAAATACTAGATCGTTTTAATACTAATTTTACGTATAGTATTTATACTAGGTACTACTTTACTACTTATAAACTTAATTACTAGGGTTATAGCCTACCTTACCCTAATAGAAGTAGGCCTAACTAATAAACCTAAGTACCTACTAGAACTATAACTTAAAAGCCTATATATTAAATTTAAAAACCTTACCCTAATTAATAAAGTACTTTAACTAAACTATATCGCCGAAAGACCTAAACGAACTTAAGCCGACCGGGGTAAGGATAACTAGATATTAGAAAACGGATTAATTAAAAACCTAAATAAACTCTAGGTACTACCTATAACTTTAGAACTCTATACTTAATTTATATAAGAAGTTTATAACTAACCTACTACTAGATATAGTAGACGAATAAAAATAGAGCTTTTACTATATTACTACTACTACTAGAAAAATATCGGGCGTAATATAATAGAATACCGAAAAGTATACTATATTTATAGATATAATAAGACCTAAAATAATTATACCCCCGGGCTACTTTAATTACTACTTATCCTTAAATACCCCTAGTAGTATATCTTAATAAACTATAAAAAACTACTTTTAGATAAATACGGATTCGATAACGTCTTTATAGTTATATACCGACTTAGTAAACGTATACTTACTATCCTATATTACTAAATAATTACCGCCTACTAAACTACTAAACTCTTCTATAACTACGTATTCCGATACTTTAGGCTACTTATATCTATTATATCCGATTATAGCCCCTAATTTATCCTAAAATAATAGAAAGAAATATATATTTATCTTAGTATCGAATAAAAACTAAGTATTTCCTACTACCTATAGATTAATAGAAATACCGAGATTATAAATTAATACTTCGAGAAATACTTCCTATTTTTTATAAATAAATATAAGATAAACTAGAGCGATTTTATTACTTATACCGACTATATTTAGTTTACGATTTATTATAAAACTATCGGTATATTATTAATCGAGCTCGAAATAGGGTATTTTTTTAAAAATTACTTCGCCTAGGAACGGATCCTAGACGATATTCTACCCTATAACTACCTCTTATAATAAGACGTTTAGACCTAAGTACGGATTTATTATAATATATAAGAAACTATAAGAATAAATACCTAAGATACCTAAAAACGATAGCGAAAATAGGCTAATAAGTACTATTATAATATTAATTAGATAGTCGGCGATTTTATATATATTAATACTAATAAGTAGAAAATATATAACTATAACTAGAATATCGGCTTTTTTAAAATTCTATAATAAATAAAATACTTATTCGAGGTCGATATCCCTATTTACTAGAAACTATACTACTTCTTTAACCTAGAACGCCTATATAAAATTTAAACTCTTAATTTACCCGGCTAATATTACCCCGAACTAGAACTTAATTTCGTCGATAACGAATTAGAATAAGAAATCTCCTAGATCCTAGATAGTTATATAACGAGGGGGAGACTTAAATACTAAGTAGAATAGACCGGGTTTAAGCCCGATAACTAGTAATATAATACTAATAGCTTTAAGTATATACTTATACGATTTAAAGAATATTATAACTAATACCCGAATAAAATAGGACTACTTTAAAACTTTAAATATTAGCTACTCTATACTGTAGATAATAAAGAACTTAAGGAAAGACCGAATAATAATATATTAGCGACTACGCCCGAATAGCTATACCGGAAGAATAGATAAGGAGGGGGGTAATATTACGAACTTCGTCTATAATATAAGCCCTATATAATACTATATAAGATAGTATATATATTAAGTAATTATAAGTAGATCCCCCGCGCCCTACTATAGTAGAGATTTTCTCTTCTCTTTATCTCTATAAATTTATAAAATCTCCGTACTAAAGTCTACCTAGTGATCCGGCCCGTAACAGCTATAGTCTACTAATAAACTACTACTACGAACTCGGCCTATTTATAAAATAGTTAAGCCTCGTTCTCGAATATAAACTTAGCCTATTCCTCGGTATATCGGTATAAGTAGCTAAAATCGCCTATAAATACTACCTTATCTCGTATATCGATACTAATTTTAACTTAGCCGGCTTTCTTAAAAGCCGCTTTTACTTATACTAGTATAGTAGGCGACTTTTTAATAGTAGCGATATATATATTATAGTTTATTCCTATAGCCGCCTTAAATATACTATCCCTTTTATAATATACGTATCCTACTTAGTATACTTTATACCGGTTAGAAGCTAGGATTATAGTCTTAAGTAGGGCTATATATAGAATATCCTTAGATAGACCCGGGCTAATTAGTATCGGAACTACGTAAAACTAAACTATTCTAGGGTTCTAAGGGCTTAATAGACCTAAATAAAACTAGAGAATTAAGCTATAAGATAGTTTAAGTATACGATATATACCTAATATATAGTATATCTATTATAGAGTACGACTAATATACCGACTATATAGTAATAACTCTAGCTGCCTTTAATAATAGATTTATATAATAGAATAACTTATTAGAACTTTAGGTAAAGGACGGCGGAGTTATAGTAATAGGATTATAGTTATTAGGGAGCTTTAATATAGCGCGAAGCGAGTACCGGTTAGATAAACGAAATATATAAGATAAATAAGTATAATAAATAGTAGGCTAGTAAACTATCGATAATATAGATATAATAGGGTAGCGCTTTTAATTAAATATCTCCGGGTATAAGATTTTAACGAGGTAGTAATACTTAGTAAATATATTAGTATTTTCTAGATTTCTTTATTACCGTAGTAAGTAGTCTAGTATAGTTCCTTCTTACTTAGGTTAGTATATTCTAGTATTTTCTTTATTAATTTATTTTAATCCGAATATATAATAAAATTATTTTTAGTTTTATTTTCCTTTTCTTATTATATTCGCCTTAGTATAGGGGATCGAATTTATACTATTAAAATATATAGGTATTAGTATTTAGTTTATCTTAATCCTATCCCTTATTCCTCTTACTCGTATTACTAGAGTAATAGCTTTTATCGATTATAAATAATTATCTTCTATATAAGTTATTATTTTTATTTTTTCTCGAATCTTTTAACTATTTTTAGGGTATTTATATCCTTTTCTTTTACCTAAGTATTATATTAATTTAACTATCTTTCCTATTTTACTAGATATTTTTTTCGTTTCCTTTTTCTACTTATCCTTATATTAATAATTCTTTTAATTTCTTATAAATTTTACTATTCTAGGTCTTCGACTAGGCTATTAAATTTAAAGAACTAGTTCTATTTATTATTATTAGGGTCTACTCTAGGTTTTATATATTAGATTAATACTATTTTATAAAAATTTAATATCTTAAATAGCTTTAATTAATATACTAGTAGATTAATCTTCTTTTTAATTTAAACTAGTATTTTTTATTTTCCCTATTTCGTTATCGTTTCTCCGGGTAAGTAGTATCCCTTTTTATATTTACTTAGCTTTAAATATACCTATTAGTCTAATTTAAACTCGGCTATTTCGTATTTTTTATTATATATTACTTTAGCTATAATTTACCCCGATACGATTAAAGAAATAGCTTCGTCTCGGAGTAGTTCTTATTCGTTTTCTAGTTATATTCCTAATACCCTAGATAAGCTTAATCCTAGGTCTATTCCGTATAGTAGTTTATTTAGGCTTATCTTTATCGTTTCGGAATAGGCCTAGTTTAGTTCTTATTAGAGATTGTGATGACCTAGTTTAAAGAGAGACCGGTTATGAATAGACTTAGGCAGGGTCGAACCCTATCTAGATCTAGCTGGCGGCTAGTGGCGCCAGCTAGATACGCTTAATCCGCCTCCTTAAAAAGGGGTTTCCGGCGCTTAAGAGCTAAAAACTCTTCTTTATAAATTTTATATAGTTAATATAGCTTTATAAGGAGATAAATTAATTAAAAATTAATTAAGAACGCCTAAGAATAGTAGTAATCGTATATTTTAAAGAAGTATTTATCTATTCTAAGCTATATTAAGCTAGATCTAAGTAGATCTAATTAAATCCGAGCTATTCTAAACTAGATTCGACCTATTCTAGGCTAATCTAAACTATTCTTAGCCGGTTCTAATTTTTCTAGTATTTATTAAATTAATATAAGTTATAAGTTTAGTACCTTTCGCTAGGAAGATAAATATAAATAAAGCGCCTAGTATAGCGACCTCGGTAATATTAAGATTTTTATTAAAAGAGGAGATAAATAAGCTAGAACTACTAATAGAGTAGTAAAGTATAACTATACTAGATATATAGATAATAGAGGGTATAGAAGACTAGTATAAGGTATTACTTAAATAGGTTATATTTATATAATTTTTATTCTATATATAGGTAATTAAAGCGATTATATATAAACTAGATATCGATATAATTATACTAAGTATAACTATAAGAGTTAACTCCTAGATCGGTTCTAGGATATTATCCTTATTCTTTATACCCCTAGAGAAGGTAGAATAGCTAATACTATTAGTAGCGGCGAATTAACCGGGGCCGGTACTACTAGTACTAGTAGTAGAAAGGATAATAGAGTAGTTTATTTTAATAGGGTAGGTAATAATAAAACTAGGGCTATTAACCCCGACTCTAGTACTATTAGTACCGGTATTTATAATAAAAGTAGAGTTAGTAGAAGAGATCCTATAAATACCGAAAGAGAATAGTTTAACCTTAAAGAGGGTATAGAATACTTAGTTATTTTTAGAAAAAGTAGTACGTATAGTATCGAGAGGTAAAGAAAGTAAGTTAAGCCTAGATAAATTAGTAATAATTATCGAACCGATTCTAAGAAAAAAGATAATAGTAGATACGATTATTTCTATTAAGATACCCCTATTCCCCGGATAGAAGCCTACTTCGCCGAAATTATTAACTAAGTTATTAATAAATATCGACAACTAAAGTTAGCCGGAATTATAATAGAACTAGTATTTTTAGCCTAGGATTATACTAATATAACTAATAACCTAATTAAGAAAAGTTAATATAAATTCGAAGATTATTAGAAAATAGAGACTAGATTATCTAGGATCTAAGAAATTAGAGGATACTATTAGATAGGTTATTTAGAAATATATAGTAAAAAGATTACTAACCTCGATTAAGATAGATCTAGACTAAAGTAACCTAAAAAAGCTAGAACCTAATATAGATATAGCTTTTATAATTTAGTTTTTAATAAGGTTTAGTATAAAATTATATAATACCTATATACTAAGTATATTAGTATAAGTAGTCTAAGAGGGCTTTATATTAGCTATAAAGCCCTTATAAGCCTAAAAGAGGCGAAACCTCTAGGAAGAGGTCTACGACCTAGCTATATAGCTTAAAAAAGCCGTAGAATAGTATTTAGTTAAAGTAGAATAGCTTTTTATTAAATACTAAGCCCTATTTAAAATTAGGATAAACTTCTATATAGAAGCCCTAGTAAAAAAGTACTATAGGAAGTTTACTAACTTATAAAACCTAGTATTAGTATTTAAAAGAGGCCTAATTATATAGGAATAGGTTTACTATAAAGTAATTAGGTTAATCTATAAATTAGATAATAATTAAAAGTCTTATAAAGTAATAAAGGGTACTAATAAAACTTAGAATAATAATAGAAGAAGTTCTAATTAAAACGCTAAACTTAAAAAGTCTACTAAAGATAGTAGTAATAAGTCTAGTATAAGTAGAAGTAAGTATACTAGATATAGTAAGAAGAACTATAAGAAGGATAACTACTATACTAAGATATATATAGACGGGTCGGCCTTTACTATAGAGCTAATTAAGTAAAGTAGTATATAGAAGACTAACTATAGTAAGGGGGAGAGAACCTACTATAAATATAATAAACCTAGGTATATTACGAAAAAATATAATTTAAACTATACTATATAGGCCCTAATAACCCTAATTTAAATAGCGCCGACTTTATCTAGAGGTAATACTAATAATATTATATAAGGAGGAATAACTATAGTTATCTAGGATATACTATAAATTAGTATACTTTTAGTAATAGTAATAGAATAGTACTAGGCTCGACTATAGTTATTCGATATAAAGTTAGATATCTATATTAGTAACGAGTTAATAAGAGTAGTTCTAAAGTCTAGAAAGGTATTACCTATTATATATACTTTTAAGACGGGTAAAGGCCTTATAAAAGCTATTTATATATATTTAGCTATAATTAAACTATTATTAATAAAAGTATAGTAAAGTAATTAACCCTTATAAATATCGTAATTATCCTAGACTTTTTTATCTATATTATCTTAAGGAAGATCTAATACCGAAAAAAAGGTAAAATCGTAAATAATAAAGTTCGCGCCCTAGATAAATAAGTTATAGCCCGAATAATAGATAATAATTTCTATTTAAATAAAAACCCTTAAAGAGTCGGCGAGGTAATACCCTAAGAATTAATATAATTACCTAGAAAAAATAATAATATAATTATCGTATTCTTAGTAAAAACTAATTCTAAAAAGGAGCTAGAAATTAGTTTTATTAGGGGTAAAGTAGAGAAAGTATAGCTTATCTACTAAAGGATAGTATACCTAAGGCTAAATACTTTAGTTATAACTTATAAGTATATAGATATTACTAAGCTAATTAGGATTAGCTTTTATAAAATTAAACGGTTAGCGGATAAAATAGAATATATAGTATACGATAAGTTAAAGTTATTAAGATATACCCCTAAATATTATTAGCCTTATAAGGTTATTTCTAGAAAGAATTTAGTTTTAGATATATCCTTAAATAAACCCGCTTTACCTATAGCGCGATATATAGTTTAAGTAGTAAATAATACTTCTAGATTTAGGAAAGTAGTCGTTACTATAAGTAAAGTTAAAGTAGTAGATTAGTACTTAGCCCTATTAAAGATATTCGTAGTAGAATCCGAGACCCTAGTAACCTAGATTAAGTATAATAATAGTACCGATATTAATATTTATACTATTAGAGAATACTATTTAAAAAGGGGTATTAGGCTAGAACCTACTCTAATTTATTCCCTAAAATAGGATAATATCGCGGAAGTAGGATTTAAAATAATCTTTATCCGGATATAATTAGTAATAATCGATAGCGAAATCCCCTAGGAATTCTAGCCGTATATACTAGAAGTATATATAAATTTAATTAACTATATAATAAGTAAAGCTATAGTAGAAAATAAAACCCCTATAGAGGTATATTAAGGTTATATTAATAAGTATTAATTTAGACTACTACTACTAGATTTACTTAATAAGATACTAGTACTAATAGCCCGGCCGAAATTAGATTAGTTAAAGATCCTAGGAAGTAAGGTCGTAGTAAGGATTATTAATAGTAATAATTCGAAAACTAAAGTATAAAAGGAATCCGGTAAACTAATAGGCTTTAGGGGTTATTATTTATATAAAGTAGCTATAGATTTATCTAAGAAAATTATAATTAGTTATAATATATAGTTCTACGAAGAACTATAAGCTATAGATCTAAATAAAGTCGTAAAAACCTTATATATTTTAGGGATATTTAGGCTACGAAAAAACTATAGTTAAGTCGGTACTATAAATAATTAAAGCCCCTACTAAAGGGGAGTATTAGTTAACCCTAGTAATAAGGTATTAGAATAAGGGTATAAGAGTAAAAAGGAGTTCGAAACTAACTCAGATATAAATAAAGAGGCTACTAATAATAGTAACCCCGGCGCGACTAGTAGTATAAGTAATAAAGACTTTAACTTTTATAAGAATAATTTATTTATAGGGTTTTCGATAACTAATTAGAGGTTAGAGGTTTTCTAGGTTAATAATAGCGTATTTATAGGCCTATATCTAGAAGCTAATCTAGATATATCTAACTATTAAGAGGCTATAACTAGGCCCGATTACTAATAGTAGCTATAAGCCCTAGAAGCGGAAATTAAAATACTACTAGAATAAGGTATATTTAAATTTACTTAAGAATAAGGTAAAAACGTAATCGATAATAAGATAGTTTATAAATAAAAAAGAGATATAGATAATTAGGTTATAAGGTATAAAGTATAAATAGTTATAAGAGGATTCCGATAGTATAAGGGGACTAATTATAACGAGTATTACGTAAGTATAGCTAAATCGGCTTTATAGAGAATACTACTTATAATTACTACTTCCTTAGGTTATACTAAATATTAGATAGATATAGTAGGGGTTTACCTACTAGGAGACCTCTACTATACTATCTTTATAAGGGTTCTACTATAAATCTAGAGGTATATAATATAATACCTTAAAAAAGTAGTAAAATATAGCTTTACTAATTAAATAGTAATAAGAGTAGCTAAACCCCTTTATAGCCTAAGATAGGCCGGGTTCGAGTAGTAGTAGAAACTATATTTAAAATTAAAAGATTTAAGTTTTAGGCTAAGTATATACGACTCGGTAATCTTTATAAATAAACTAATTAGCCCTATTAGTACTATATTATAGGATTAGTATACGGGATTAATTATTATTAATACCTATATCGACGACTTTATTATAATAGGTAAAAGCGAGGTAAGCTTAAAAAGCCTAATTAGAGATCTCTACTAGAATAATATTAAAGTCGAGGTAATAAGTATTCCGGCCTAATATTTTAGAATAAGAATCGTAAATTATATTAATAGTAGTATAAGCCTAGTTTAAGATAAGTACTAGGGGCGAATTCTAGAGTAATTAGGTATAGCCGATTATAAATTAATCTAATCCCTAAACCCTAAGACTATATAAAAGCTTACTAACCCTAATTACGGAGGGGATTATATTAGTTTAGAGGAGGCTATAATATTTAGATCCTAAATAGAGTTTTTATAATACGCTATAAATATAATATATTTAAATATAATATATAATATTAATATTTTAGTAAAAAAGCTAAAAGTACTTAGGGTTAACTACTATAGAATAGCTAAAATATTACTAAAGTACGCTAAAAGAACGATAAATATAGAGATAACTTATAATTAATTAGGGTTTAATTATATTACTAATAACTAAATAGGGTTATATAAGTACTATAATACTAACTTCGGGGTACCTAATTCGAAAAGTACTATAGGATAAGTAGTAATAATTACTAGTAAGGCTATAAGCTAATTAGTAAAGAAATAGATTATTATAATAATATCTTTATAAGAATCTAAGTATATATTAATATTATTACTAAATAGAAAACTAGCTTAAATTCGGAATATATTTAAAAACCTAGGAATACCCTTATTAGAAGAGAAACTTATCCTAGTATTTACGAATAATAAGGTAGTAATTAAGATAGTATCTAACCTTTAAATAGCGAGTAGAATAGCTTATATAAAAAAGTACTATTATTAGGTAAAATAGGAAGCCGAAGATAACTATATCGTAATTAGGTTCGTACCTAGTACGAAATAAGTAGTAGATAGGTTAATAAAATATTTAAGCCGAGAAGTATTTAAAACCTTCTAATAATATCTAAAGATAGAAATAGTAATTCCGGCCCTATTAGTACTAAATAACTAAAAGCTATTCCGGAATACGTTTAAGTAGATTAGCTATATAGCCGGCCGATAGCTTAATCTAAAAAGGAGTATAATAACCTAATTTAAAAAGAGATTAATTATAAATAGACTTAGGTAAGGTCGAACCTTATCTAGATCTAGCTAGTAGCTAGTAGCGCTAGCTAGATATACTTAATCCGCCTCTTTAAAAAAGGGTTTCTAGCGCTTAAGAGCTAAAAACTCTTTTTTATAGATTTTATATAGTTAATATAGCTTCGTAAGGAGATAGATTAATTAAAAATTAATTAAAAACGCCTAAGAATAGTAGTAATCGTATATTCTAGAGAGGTATCTATCCGTTCTAAGCTATATCTAACTAGATCTAAGCGGATCTAGCTAGATCCGAGCCGTTCTAGGCCAGATCCGACCCGTTCTAGGCTAATCCGAACCGTTCTTAGCCGGTTCCAACCTTTCTGGCACTCATCAAATCAACACAGAGATTAATAATAGCCTTTATCTATACTATATCGGGTTTTATCTATAGAAAACTCCGGATTACTACCTCGACTACTCGGTTCTTTACCTCTAATTATCCGTCTATTTTAGGATACTATACTATTAAGAATCGTAGTTTAGTTCTTTAATCCGTCTAGTATCTTTTCTAGAAATTACTTATAAATTTTATATCCTTATCCGAGATAATAACTTTTAGGATTCCCTAGTTTCTAATTTTTATTATTTTTAATAGAATTTTACCCTAATCTTCTATAGTATATTCTAAATACCCTAATACTAGTAGTATTCCTTTTTAGAACTTATCCGTTACGGTTAATAGTTAGTTAAATAGTAGGAACCTAATTAGCTTTTACGGAGTTTTAGATAATTCTACTATAGGTATATTAATAATAAAGTCTATTATAATAGTATAGAATAGTATAAGCGGACTAATAATCGGTTATATACCTCCTAGTAGTAGTAAATTATTAATTTAAATTTCCTTATATATAAGGTATTAATCGATATAGAATTTTACTATTTTCTAGAGACCTAGGACGTAGAACTAGCTAGATATAGCCTTCTAGTATTTCTATACTCCCTAATACTCTATTCCGTAGGCTTCCTCGAGGAGAATATCGACTATTATTCTTAGCTAGTATAGTCGAGTAGGGATATAACGGTTTATTAAATATAATAATCCTTCTTTAGTTAGAGAATATAGTAGCTCGAATCTATTAGTATAGCTTTCTTTTAAAGCTTAAATAATTAACTTCTACTTTAGATCTTTAGGATACTCTATCTATAGTTATTCTTTAAGAGATTCGTCGAGTTAGTATTCCGCTACTATTTATCTATATACTTTATCTACCGGGGTCTCGGAGCTTATCTAGTATTATTCTCGTATTATTATTATTCTTTTAGTATCTTTAAGTTCTTTTATAGGGTTTTTTCCGTAATTTAGTCTCGATTAGGGCTATTCCGGACTAGATTAGATCTAGTTCCCCTAATCCCTCGGTAAGGAACTTAGCCTTTTATATTCGTAATAGTATATCCGGTATAGTATTAATTAACCCGGGGATATAATAGATATCTAGGTTAAATTAGCTTAGGTATTCTAATACGATAATTAACCTAAAGTTAGCCCTAGTACTACTTATTATTATTATACTAGTCTATATCTTAATTCCTATAGTTACGGAATAATCGGTAAGTACTATTACTAGGGGTTCTCGATATAATTTTATAAGAACCCGGGTCTTTCGTACGGCCTATATTAGATAAATAACCTCTAACTCGGTAGGCTAGTACTTTATCTCTATAGAATTAAAACTTTAGCTTAGGTATATAATTAGTCGGACCTAGGTCTTTAATACCTAAGTAGATCTATCCTATTTTAATTTATCTACTAGGTAGAATAATAAAGCTCTAAATCTATATACTTTCGAAGTATCTATTTAAAGAAAGAGTTTTTTCTCGGGATTAAAAGAAATTAGGCTAGTAGCGGCGATAAGGGTAGATTTAATATCTTAAAATACTACTTATTTTTCCTTAGTTATTTCTTATCTTATAGTAGTATACTATATTTTCTTAACCGATATAATTATTTTAAAGTTTAATTATTTTAGGTCTTTTTTAGAGCGTTCTAATACTACTCGATATTATTTAAGTAATTCGGTTTTCTTTTTCTATAGTAATTTAATTCGGGTTATATACTAGGGAATTAGATACTATAACTATCCTATTATTTTAATAAATCTCTCGAGGTCTTTTAATTTCTCCGGGAAGTAGATATCTTTAATAACTACGGTTTACTCTTCTATATTTATAAGTCTAAATATATTAACCTAGAATCCGAGTATTTCTACTAATAGGAATCCTAAGAATAATTTATCCGGCGAAAGTAATAAATTTTACTAGGTAAAGTTAGTAAAGACGGTATAGAGGTACTTTAAGTAATCGTCTTTTATGTAGGAGTATACTATAATATTATTAATAAAGGCCCTAATAAACTTCTTATATAGTATTAAGATTTAGTCTATATATCGTTATATATATATAGGCGAATTCTTAAATCCTATAAGTATAACTTTTAATTACTCCTAGCCTCGATAACTAACTATTATAAATCGTTCTCGATACTCTTCTACTACGAGGCACTAGTAGAAGAATAACCGTATATCTATTACCGTAATATATTTGTTGAGAGGATAGTCTTCACGATAGGGAGAAGGAAGAGGATATAGAAGATGACTTCTTATAGTAGGAATTTATATATAAGGAGATCGATAATTATATTAAGTTCCCTATTTTAGGTAGGATAGATATC
>JAOYNU010029202.1:0-13619 GCA_026745395.1 Tympanopsis confertula
CGACTTGTCGGGATACTGGATGGAGTCAGCGTGCATGTCTCAAGGGCGGCAGCAGATGCAACGTACAAGGCGCATAGCGGGTCCCGTTCTTGTTGGGAATCAGGACTTGGATAGACTTGGTGGATGCACCGCCATCCTCGACAGCGGTGAAATCGTCGCCGTCGTACGAGAAGGCGCCCTCTCCCTTGGATACCTTGTCGAGTGGGATTTCCATCTTCTCGATGACGCTGACGGGGAGAGACGCCGGGGCGGTAAAGTACCACACCTGCTTGCCCTGCAGGTCGGCGCGCTTGAAGAAGTCGGCGATCTCCTTGCCATCGGTACCGCTCTGTGCCGGGCGCAGCTCAAAGTCTTTGCCGATGTAGCCAGGGATCGAGACTGTCTGCGGCTTCATTTGAGACGCCATGGTGACCGAGGTGCCCAGCTCCTGGTCGCTGCTGTCGAGGTCGCGTTCGTGAGAGTCCGGTAGATTTCTCGTAGGTGGGGGGAGTGCTTTTTTGGGCGTTTTGGCGATTCCGTTTACCCGGCTCGGCGCACTGGGAATCTGGGGGGGGGGACGGGAGTGACTTTTGTCTGTCTGGACTGCGAGGGCTCGCCATCACGCAGGGACTTTGATGGGTTGGCCGATGGTTTTACAGACTCTTTCTTGGACTTGGCAGCCGGCATCTTGGCAGGTTTCTTGGCGACAGGCTTCTTGTCGTCGTTGTCGTCGTTGTCGTCGTCCTCGTCCTCCTCTTCCTCCTCCTCTTCCTCCTCCTCCTCCTCCGTCTCAATGGGTTTCTGGGGCGGTATCTTTGCAGGCTTCTTGGCAGACTTCTCGTCCTCCTCCGAATTGGTTGGCTTGGGTGCTGACGTCTTTTTCCTAGCCGGCTCGTCGTCTTCTGACGATTCCTCGCCCGACGAGCTCGTCTCGTCATCCGAGTCCTGTAACTTGTCTTTGCTGGTCTTGGCACTCGCAAGTTTCGCGGGTTTCCCTCTCTCTATCTTATCCGGCTTTGACGCCTCTGGTTTGCTGCCCTTTGGCCCATTGGCCAGCTTTTTTGTCACTGGCTTGGCATCGTCTGATTCTGGTTCTGATTCTGATTTTGCTTCCGGAGAGGATCCAGACTCGACCGACCTCTTCTTCTTCATCTTCTTCTTCATTTTCTTCTTCTTGGTCTCCGCCTCCGGCTCAGATGACTTTTGGTCACTTGGGTCCGACTCGACCTCCTTCTTGGCCTTGCCCTTTTGTGCCTTGGCAGCAGGCCTCGTCTCCTTTGGGGTTTTCGTGGGCTCTTCAACGTCGGGCATCTCGGCATCGGTCTCGTCAATGACCTCGTCGGGCGCTCGTTTGGTCTGCGAAGCTCTCAGCTTGCCCGCGCTGCCATGATTTCTGGCCCACCAATCAACACCAGTTGCGTCGTCGTCGTCGCTGGCACTCTCGCTATCATCGTCATCGTCATCAAGCGCGGCGAACTCCTCATTCTTGTCTGGAAGCTCCGCCCTGGCCAAAGACTTGGTGGGAAACGGCTGCGAGTGCGGTGTCGTCTTGCGAATGTCCTTGAACGACGCAAGCGCGGGCGCCATGACGACGGCCTTGGCTATACTGTTAACTTTAGTTATGATTATATCCTTATAAATATAAGCCACACGCAGGTTGATAGTTAGTGTTGAGCCAACACCACGATATCGATACTGAAGCACCGATTGAAGTGCGTCCTCTGAAGGCGATCAAGTCATGTATTGGTGCTTGATAGATTAGAAATAATGCTGCCGCCTTTGGTATGTGACGCAGCGCAACAGAGGGAATTGGCGAGGAAGGTTTTTTTTTCTTCGCTGCGTTCACGCGCCAGGAAGGTGGGGGAAAGGCGCGTCTGGGGAGTTCCACTTTTTGATAGCTGATAAGATAGCTGAGCTGATAGCTGATAGGGAATAAAATATTTTATCATATTAAAAGAAAAGGCCTCCACGATCTGGATTGATATCGTTGCCTTAGTGTACTGAACAAAATCGATTATCCTCCAGCCAAAAGACATGTCGGCAAGACAGCTCGATATCGCCAGTGCCCAGCGTAAGTCAAATTTCATCGCCACGTCACGTCTGGCACAAAGACTAAAAAAGGATGTAGCGTTGAGCGCAATTGCGAGGCGCAAATCAGCCGGACAGACCGTCTCGACTCCTGCTCCGCAGACAGCTGTGGACGAGTCGGAAGAAGCCGAAGAGGCGGTCAGAGTGCCGGCCGTCAAGCGCAGACGAAAAGGGCGGAGCTCTGCTTCGGCCATCAACGTTGACGAGTCCTCCATCACGGTCGAGAAGCCGGCAGAGACTCCTGCTGCAGCGAGGTATGTCGCCAGTAGAGAGAAGTCGTTCGCGGTCTCACATCATCCCATCCAGTTGCACTCGGAGCCGGCTTTCCACCTTCAGCCCCACAACGCGCAATTGCTCGCAACAATCGTTGGGCGGCGCCATCCGGCTCAATCTTGAAGAGAGCGAGGTACTGCGCGCCAAGCTGGTATCGAGGTGTTATGCGTGCTGACAAGTGAGTGGTGCAGCGGATCCTCGTCCTGGGAAGCTTTGGCGTTCGCGTGCTGGAGGGCGAGGCCACCGTTTATGGCGCCCATCTTGGACCAGCCGACGAGATCTCGTGGGCTCACGCACCCCACTGCCATGCGGTCCCTGTTTTGCGGTGCGCCGAGAAAACGGTTCTCGAGCTGCATCCTCACCCCCAAGGCGACTCGCTCCGAAGGCTGGAGCGGCTGTCGCCGTTGTTTAGGAAACTCTGGCACGACACCACGCAGCCAAAGGAGAGCGTGCCCGTGAGCTGCTCAACATTCCAGATTGTAGGTTGGCAGGGCATGCATATATGTGTGTGTGTGCGTACGAACTGACTGGCCAACGTAGATGTGTACGTCCAAAGACGTGCCCAAGCGGACAGTCGTTCAGGAACTCGTGTCGCCCGCCGAGTGGAACAGAGCCATGGCCAGCATCTCGGGCTCCAAAGAGAGCGCCAAGGCTTCCCGCATACTCGTGTGCGGACCCAAGTCTTCGGGAAAGTCCACGTTTGGGAAAATGCTCGGCAACAGGCTCCTGACCGCCACCAGGTCCGCCACCAAGGGCATTGCGGTCTTGGACCTGGACCCCGGCCAGCCGGAATACACCCCCGCCAGCCTCGTGTCCCTTGTCCACTGCCGGGCCCCGACGCTCGGCCCTCCGTTCACCCACCCCGTCGCCGACGGCGTCACGTCGGCCATCGTTCGAAGCCACTCGCTTGCGTCCCTCTCCCCGGCCTCGGACCCGCAGCTGTACGTCGAGTGCGCCATGGACCTGTTCACGCACTACACGCGCTCGTTCTCCCATTGCCCCCTCATCATCAACACTCCAGGGTGGGTACAAGGGACCGGGCTCGATCTGCTGGTGCAGCTCATCGCGGAGATGAACCCGACACATGTCGTCTACATGTCGGAGGACGGTCCTCTCGACTCTGTAGACAGCCTAAAGGATGCATCAAGAGGGGAGTTTCTGGCCCTCCCGTCGCAGCCGTCAGAGTACGCGTCTCGCACGGCTGCGCAGCTGCGCGCCATGCACGCCATGTCGTATTTCCATTCATATCTGCCGGATCCGACGACAGGCCGGAGCGGTGCATCGTGCTGGGACCCGGCTCCCATCACATGCAAAACGCCCTGGAAGGCGCGCTATGGTGGTGAAAACGCCGGGATCGCCTCTGTTGTGAGCTACGAGCACCAGCCGCCGGCGGAGCTGCTCGGCGAGGCTATCAACGGCTCGGTTCTGTCCCTGGTCGAGATCAGTGACATGAGAGCATTACGTCGCGCACTCGAACCGGGGACGAGCCACCACTACCACCACCATCCTGCTCCAGAATCCGGGGGCATGGACGAGGACGAGGAGGACGCTTGCGTACCCGGATCGTCTGTCGTGATCCCCGACGATGCCCTTGTCGACTCGCCAGAAGGGATACCTTATCTCCTCAACCCAAACTCCATCCCTCTCGACCCATGCTATTCGCATGCGCTCGGCCTTGTGCTCATCCGCGCCATCGACCCGAGGACGCAGTCGCTTCAACTGCTCACGCCGATACCCATCGAGCGGATCAAGCAGGCGCGCGCCGCCGGGCACGCGCTGGTTCTTGTGCATGGGAACGTCGGCACTCCGGCATGGGCATATACAGAGGACGTGTACGAGAGGGCATATGATGCGGCGGAGGCAACCGGGGCCTCTCGGACCGCCGACGACCCGGACGACACTGTGGAGAGCGAGAGCAGCGAGAGCGAGGACGACAGGAAACTGGGGGTAAGGCGGGATACGGATGCGGGCTGGATACCCTGGGTGGAGGTGCTGGAGGGCAACAAGAAGAGGCCAATAGGGTCCAAAGTCTGGCGGGTGCGGCGAGACCTGGGACGTGCTGGGACAGATTAGCTCTGGTGGCAGTATCTATCTATACATGCTATGCTGAGCTTCAAAGACAGACGTCTTGCTGTGTTTTATCGTGTGCAAATTTATCGGGCTGAACAGTATATTAATTGTAAATATCTACGGTGGCTCGCAACAGTTACAGCCGAACGCTCTTCCAGCTGAGCTATTGAGGGTACGGATTTCTTGTCAGTTTTGCCGCGGAGAGATGAGATGATGATTTCAATTGCCAACAGCTGGCAGCAAAGACGGGTCTATGGGTTAAAAAAGATCCACCAAGTATAAACAAACCTTAATTCCATGACATGGCATATATCGTGACACGTCGCTTGCCAACAAAAATGTACAAGACCAGGAAGTTGTGGGGAAAACATGCTGCAGCGTTTACGGTCGCGGAACGCCAGTCGGAAGAAATCTCCTCAACCTCCGACGCCGACGAGGGCCGACAGGCTGGGGAGGCGGCGTGGGCGGAGGAGTCGGCAGTGCGGACAACAAAGGGTCCTGGTTGTGCCGGGCAGGGAGATCCATGGCTATGAAATTGACGGGAGCCTGCCATGTTGTGTACGAAGGCGAGAGCGTACGAGTGAGCGGCGCCGTCGAGTTCTATGCTGTCGTCTGCATGCTGGCATGGGTGCAAAACTCTGGTTGTCTGGGAGGACTGGGTCGTCATCTGGAGGTTGAATGTCGTGGTCCTTGTTGTTGTTGTTCTCGTGGTCTGGATCTTTGTTGTTGTTGTTATTGTCCTGGCTCTCGGTATTTGCGACGGCTCGACTGCTGCGCGCTCTGGTCTTGTATAAGATCCATAGCGTCGCCTCACGCACCTGGAAAGGATGCACATATCTTGCGGCACGGCACTATGGGATGTATAGGAAAGTAGCATTGATACATTTATTCTCCTTTGTACAAGAGAGGAGAGAAGAGCAATCAGACTATATATATGTTGAGCCATCGCAGCTGCCTCTGATAATTGCCCTGCTTATCTCATAAGTTGCTTGATCAGATATGATTACAGTGCTTATACCGTAAACACTGTGTTTATAACACTGTATATATGTTGCACCAGGTATGATCAATGAAGCAGAGATTCACGTGCTCTTTTAGTTATGATTAACTTAACAATGGGACGGCGATAATAAATGTCGTAGCTAAAGCGCTTCCTCGGTCGAATTATTGGAACCACGCCCTCCTCCTCCATGCGTATACCACAAAAGAAAAGACTGACACGAAACGAACACGCGTGCGAGCAAACATGATGGCATGCCTGGCCGTATGCACACACATGCCACTGTACAATGAAACGTAGGAGACGACGATGATGGCTCGTCAGCCCTCTCGCGCATGGAACTGCGCACCAACACCGGCAAGTTCAGTGCCCTCGCTCGGCTGCCCCGTGCTCGTGCCGGCCGAAGCCGCGGCGGCGAGCGTGAGCCCAAACGGCAGAGTGTAGGGCAGGACACCGACGTCCTGGGGTGAGGCGCCGAAGGAGCAGAAGCCGAACCCGGAGATGGCGAGCTGCAGCGCAAACGAGGGGCCTCTTTCGTCCGAGGCAAAGGGGCCAATGGTGGCACTGCGAGTTGCACCGACGAGGTCGTGTCAGCGTTATCCATCGTCGCAGCAGATAAGAGTGGCTGGCGAATTCACGAATCCAGGATCAAAACAGTAGCATGCAAATCACGTACATGATCATTGCCTCGCGTCGGGTGCGTGGTCTGGGACAGATATCCTCGGCAGCCGTCATGTTGGGCGGGCAGGAAGTAGAAGAAGTAGTAGAAGAAGAAGAAGAAGAAGAAGAAGAAGAAGAAGAAGAAGAAACAGAAGAAGAAAAGACAGTCGCTTTCAGAATGAGATAGGGGGAGAATATGTCTCTTGAAGCGATGATGGATTTGATGTATCCTCTTGATATCACAGTAAAAGATGCCCGAGAAGCGCAGTCGTCTGGAGGATACTGACCAAGACGAGACAATGCCAGTCCAGTCCGTCCACGGGCGGTGGACCGTATTATATAGACAAGCCAGCCCCCGCTGAGGGCGCACAAGACACCGAGCCATCAGGGCCGTCGCATCCACAGGCCCCGTATCCCCAAAAGTCGACCCAGGAAAGCAAGTAAGCAAGCATGCAAGCATGCAAGGACATGTGCACTGTCGGTTTCGCACCCGCCTCGTCGCAGACTGCCATCTCCCCCGCGACGATTTGATTGGGTCACGCTGGCGCAGCGAGTGCCCATCTCCCAGATCTCACATCTGACAGCGAGGTGCGTGGGCCCGTTACCATGTGTCTTGGGCATGCACGCCCTCCAGCCCGGATGCCTTGCATTTGCTCACGCGCGAGACCGCCGCCCATCGGCTTTGTTCCCTCTTGTTTTGCTGGTGGTATGCGCTGAACGAATGTGGCATCATTGCTTCCCTGAATGGGCTGCGAGGCCGGCGGTGCATGCCGTCGTGGGCAACTACCCATGAATCGACTGGGCTGATTGGCCGGGCCCCATGCACGAAGCCTTGGCCTTTTATCCCTTTTCGGACCCCCGCTCCATTTAGGAAGCAAAAGTAGAGCGAGCGAGGAGAGAAAAATGACAGGTCGTCGTCCGATGTCTGAGCTGTCACGTATCTCGTCATGTGTATCTCATCATGTATCTCATCAAGGAAGGTCCCCAACAAATCCAGCGAACTCGACACATGCAAGTTAGCGAGAAGGATGACGTGCCCCATGCGTCATGGAGCAGAAAGAAAGAAGAGCAAGAAAAGAACGAAGAGCAAGAAAAGAACGAAGAGCAAGAAAAGAACGAAGAGGACCGTCCGATTTGGCCTGGCGGCCCGATGGACGGATGCGAGAGACGTCAATGTTCACAAGGGGTGCGAATCCCGCTTGCGTGCAGACGAATGCCATCACGGGACACGGCCCGAGAAGATCGCAGGTGGTGTTTGAGTCGTTGTTGAGGTTTTTTTTCTCTGCGTGTGTGTTGATGCAAGGGGTTGAACAAGATCGGTCCGAGGTCACGTGACGTCCGTTCGGCCGCGCCCCAGCCCCAGCCCCAGCCATCGGCGTCAGCCTCAGGCCCCACTCGGCCGCATCCGCTCGCGGCCTTGGCCGGGGGACAATCGAGGAATCGATTTAGAGTTGCCCCACTTCCCCACTTCACCGGCCTCCGGTGCGGCGCCGTTGACGCCCGACCAAGGAACAGAACGACAACCACCAGAGTGAACGGCAGCTCATCTTCCCGCAGCAGACTATGTTCTCCAGGACGGCATCATCGCATCCGGTGATCCATCACTTGATGGCACAGCGACGCTCGATGCTCCAGTGTGGCGTGTCGTACGGGCAGGCCGGTGGATCGCACGGTCCCGCTGCCGGAAGCCTCTTGTTGGCGTGGGATCTTCCCTGCCCCCCCTTTTCTCTCAGGAGGAAGCACAAGACGTCGTACACCCCAACCCTCAACTCACCAGTGGCTTCACTCGACCACCTAGCACAACGCAAACACGCGCGCGCACGCACCCACACGGCCTATACATGGCTTCTTTTGTACGGCTGCGCTGTGCAACAGGGGCTCTGACAAACTGCACACGAACACGTGGGCTGGAGGGGTCCATGCAGCGTCAATGGGTTGGGTTGCGGCAATGTATAAATAGCACGGGGTAATGATACAGGGATGAACAGATAAATTGTACATGAAACGGAAATACATGCAAAAATAGTGGAAACAAGAAAGGAAAAACAAATATTGATCGAAAAAAAAGAAACAATACCGCTGACAACCAGACCGAGCACGCAATACACGTGATATCCAAGGCACCCTTCATGCCCAATCAAAGCCATCATTCCCCTGTGGCGGTCAACCACACTGGGCCCAGCCCGTGATCTCGCCAGACGTGCTGTGCAACGGCGAGTGTAGTGTAGCGTAGCGTAGTATAGTGTAGCCCCGCGGAATCGATCTGTCTGAAGCCAGAAAGGAATTCGCACTGTGAACTGTGCTGAGAATCTCACCGAGAATCGCACAAAGAATCGCACAAAGAACAAGGCGCACGCGCTGAAAGGATACAAGGGCCGTTGTGTCGGAGGTGATGGCCGGTATACATGACTTGAGTGTGCCTTGAAAAGGTAAAAAGCAAAAAAAAAAGACAAACAATAATGTCAGACAATGAAAGAAGAAAAGAAGAAATATTCACTCGCTGGCATCGTCGGCGTCGGCGATTTCGTCGATTACGAGTACTCGGGGATATTGTTCGTGGTGTTCTCGGCTTGTGACCTCCGAGGGAGGAGGCTGCAGGTTTCGCACAATCTTTCTGATAGCATCGCCGCAGGCAGCAGCCGGTCGGAATAAGTATGCGGTGGCATCGTCTGGGTCGCCAAGGTATCTTTGGATGCTGTATGATGGAGCGAGGTCGGAGCGTGGACTGGGAACACTACATCTTGATTGTCAGCCCAAACAGGTCTCGTGGCATCGTAACGGCTCATCTCGAAGCGTGGAATCCAAATGGCAGAGGGCGGCCGTGGCGACGTGTCGCTGGCCAACTTACCTGCTCCCGTCGGGCAGGTTTGCGTCGGTAGACGGATTGTGCGGAGCCGACATTGCAGAATCAGAGGCAGGCCTAAACGGGGCGGACGGGCGGTA
The DNA here is from genome assembly GCA_026745395.1 of Tympanopsis confertula. Classification (NCBI taxonomy): domain Eukaryota; kingdom Fungi; phylum Ascomycota; class Sordariomycetes; order Coronophorales; family Scortechiniaceae; genus Tympanopsis; species Tympanopsis confertula. The sequence goes on from JAOYNU010029202.1 coordinate 9,014, forward strand.
GATGGAGAAGAAACGAGGATTAACTTTAGACGAAAACCGGGATAAAGTAGAGAGACGGTATATAGTATCCAACGCAAAACACACCAGACACACTCGCATTTATATAATGAGGAAGGGAAGGAGTAAGGCTGCAGCCACTGCGTCTCCGGCTCGTCTTAATCCATTCATTTTCTGTGTTGTCGGTGTTCTTGGACGAGAAAAACAAAAAACAAGCAAAAACCCCTCCAAAAAAGCATGAGGCGTGGCCAAGGCGTACAGACGCACCCGCACAACGCTCTGGGTATAGCTATTGCTATATATGGGCCTGACGAGCCGAGAAGAGCGGGTGCAGTATCCGATGCGGGAAAATAATAATAATAAAAAAATAACAATACAAGGAAGAACCAATCTGTGGTGGTTTCGGTAATAAAGAGGAGCAGATTACGCCGCGACGTTGTATCTGGGCCGCCCTCACCGACAGATGAACGAGCGTATTCGTGCCATGTGTTTTGCGTCGAGTGGTTTCTTGATTTCATGATTCCGCGGCTGCATCACATGTGAAGCGGCTCTGCTCGTCTGATCACTCGTGCTCGAGTCTGACCGCGCCAAGGAGCCCGTCCATCGTCTGCACAGCATTGCTTTTTGCACCATCCGATGTGGTATATCTATTGGTCTGCTCGTCGGGGGCCATCTTTATTCTTTGTGCCAGCTGTGGCTCAGGCCGGCATGCACGTTGATGTTGCCGGGCGCCAAAGTGGAATATGATATTTAGAGACAGTCTTCCAAGTCACGTGTAACGTGAACGCCACGGGAATAAACACGGTTCTTCAGTTCGGTGTCGGCAAACTATTTTTAAAAATTGCTGAGTTTGAAGGGTCTGCGTGTCCTGGGAAGTCCACTTGGACGGTGGATACTATATGACATCCTGAAAGCAGTCAATATTGCGTCAGGTTAGTTATATCGTTATATCCCTTGGTGGTTACTTTCTTATTATTGTCGATAGATACATACTCGCTTATCTAATGTGATATCCGACGATGCCGAAATACGATATCTACGCTTACGTAAGCAGCAAACTTCTTTGCTCTCCAAGGAGCTTCGAGCTCGACATATCTTACTATGGAATCCAAGCCTCGCCCCTCATCCAACGACTTTCCACTCGCCATGCCGCGCACTACATGATGATGGTTCGCACCCTTTGCCGGGCCCAGCAGGGGCTCGCGCTCGCGCCGCCCAGGTCGCTCTTTGCCCACTCCACCATTCCTCGAAACCACGTCTGGCCCACCCCGTCGTCTCCCTTTCGTTCCCCCTTCCCGTCGTCTCCCCTCCCCGCGCTCTTGTCATCACCCGCTCGCCTGCTCTTCACCTCGGCACCATGCCGGTCGTCCCAGCGTCCCCCTCTCCCCGGCCCCCCCAGCTCCACCCCTTCCCCCTCCCCCAACTCCACCCCTTCCCCCCCCTCCCCCCCCCCCCCTCCCCCCCCCCCCCCCCCCTCCCCCCCCCCCCCCCCCCCCCAGGCTGACCCCCTCGCCGAGTCCGCCAAGACCGCCCCCGAGCAGCGCAAGGCCGACTGGGCCATCATCAAGGAAATGTCGCGCTACCTGTGGCCCAGCGACAGCCCCAGCACAAAGGTGCGCGTCGCTCTCGCCGTGGCGCTCCTCGTCGGCGCCAAGGTGCTCAACGTGCAGGTCCCCTTTTACTTCAAGGCAATCGTCGACGCCATGAACATCGACCCCGCCGCCGCCGCCTCGGCCGGCACCGTCGGCGTGGTCGCCGCCAGCCTGATCCTCGGCTACGGAGCGACGCGCATCGGCGCCGCCGTCGCGCAGGAGGTGCGCAACGCCATCTTCGCCAGCGTCGCCCAAAAGGCGATCCGCCGCGTGGCCACAAACGTCTTTGACCACCTCCTGCGCCTCGACCTCAGCTTCCACCTGTCCAAGCAGACGGGGGGCCTGACGCGCGCCATCGACCGCGGCACCAAGGGCATCAGCTTCATGCTGACCAGCATGGTCTTCCACATCATCCCCACCGCCCTCGAGATCGGCATGGTGTGCGGCATCCTGACGTGGCAGTTTGGCCTCCGCTACGCCGCCATCACGGCAGCCACCATGGTCGCCTACACCGCCTTCACCATCTGGACCACGGCCTGGCGGACAAAGTTCCGGCGCCAGGCCAACGCCGCCGACAACAAGGCCTCGACCGTGGCCGTCGACTCGCTCATCAACTACGAGGCCGTCAAGTACTTCAACAACGAGGGCTTCGAGGTGTCGAGGTACGAGGCCGCCCTGCGCGAGTACGAGAAGAGCTCCATCAAGATCCAGACCTCGCTGGCCCTCCTCAACAGCGGCCAAAACGTCATCTTCTCGTCCGCCCTGACCGCCATGATGTGGCTGGCCGCCGACGGCGTCGCCAGCGGCAGCCTGACGGTTGGCGACCTCGTCATGGCCAACCAGCTCGTCTTCCAGCTGTCGGTGCCGCTCAACTTCCTCGGCACCGTCTACCGCGAGCTGAGGCAGTCCTTGCTCGACATGGAGACCATGTTCAGCCTGCAAAAGGTCAACGTCAGCATCAGGGACAAGCCCGACGCGGCCCCCCTTGTGCTCTCGCGCGGCGGCGGCGAGATCAGGTTCGAAAACGTCAGCTTTGGCTACCACCCGGATCGCCCCATCCTGCGCAACCTGTCGCTCACCATAGCCGCCGGCAAGAAGGTGGCCATCGTCGGCCCCAGCGGCTGCGGCAAGTCCACCATCCTCCGGCTGCTCTTCCGGTCCTACGACATCGACTCTGGCCGCATCCTCATCGACGGCCAGGAGCTGCGCGGCCTCACCCTCGAGTCCCTCCGCCGCGCAATCGGCGTCGTGCCGCAGGACTCGCCGCTCTTCAACGACACGATCGAGCACAACATCCGCTACGGCAACCTCGCCGCCACCCGCGAGCAAGTCGTCGCCGCCGCCCAACGCGCCCGCATCCACCACATCATCGAGTCCCTCCCGGCCGGCTACGCCACGCGCGTCGGCGAGCGCGGCATGATGATCTCCGGCGGCGAGAAGCAGCGTCTCGCCGTCAGCCGCGTGCTCCTCAAGGACCCGCCGCTGCTCTTTTTCGACGAGGCCACCAGCGCCCTCGACACCCACACGGAGCGCGCCCTGATGGCCAACATCAACAGCATACTACGCGAGAAGAAGCGCACCAGCGTCTTTGTCGCCCACAGGCTGAGGACCATCCTGGACGCCGACCTCATCGTCGTGCTGGACAAGGGGGCCGTGGCCGAGACGGGCACCCACCGCGACCTGGTGGACCGGCGCGGCCTGTACGCCCAGCTGTGGAGTGGTGAGTCCGGCCGTGGTTCTGATTTTGCAGCATGCTGACCGCAGCCTGCAGCCCAGGAGATGCTGTCCCAGGAGGTGGAGGAGGCAGAGCAAGCCGACCAGGACCTGAAGCCAGGACCTGAAAGCCAGGACCTGAAAGCCAGGACCTGAAAGCCAGGACCTGAAGCCAGGACCTGAAAGCCAGGACCTGAAAGCCAGGACCTGAAAGCCAGGACCTGAAGCCAGGACCTGAAAGCCAGGACCTGAAGCCAGGACCTGAAAGCCAGGACCTGAAAGCCAGGACCTGAAGCCAGGACCTGAAAGCCAGGACCTGAAAGCCAGGACCTGAAAGCCAGGGCGCGAATCAACGCAGACACACCGCGCCTATCGTGCGTGCCGGGATATACTGCCATCTCTCTACCATATATATCAGACATCTTTTGTGTACGCTCGACCAGCATATATAGGCCAGGAGGGGAGCATCCCATTTTGGCTCGCACCGTGCAAGGAGGCCCGAGTGCCAAGCTGTGACCGAGTGACCTGTGGAGTGAGGCTGCACGTGAACAGCAGACGCTGGCGTCAACGGTCCAGGTGATCGTCTGATCTGGTCGATCCAGCCTTGTTTGACAACAAACTTGGTCCCTCAAACCCCGCAGCAAAACAAGAGCCAGCACACCAACCAGACAGCACGCGTGACGATGAGGCAGATACAGAACGATGGCCCGGCTGGACGCTCACAAATCATCACATTGACTGGGAGTGCGCCTCTGCTACAATGAAGAATCCACGGCACCATCCAACACGCTGTCCGTCTCACTTGTGCTCAGTCAAAGAGCACCTGCACTTGCTGGGTGGCGATCCTCTCCCCCCTCAGCAACACCTCAAACTGCAGCGAGCCGCCATCGTTTGTCATTTCGACTTGGAATTCCACCATGCGGAACCGTTTGCCCTTGGCGTTCATCCAGATGGGGAACTTGGCCAAGTCGACGTGGCGCTCCCACGAGATGCGGCACAGGTCTCTGACCGAGTCGTCTTTCCAGGTGGGAGGAACGGCGGCAGCGCAAAAGTCCAGACGGGTGCTGTCGAGAATAAAAGAGTCGCTATCCTCGGGCCAGAGCTTGTAGAAACCGCCACGGATCGGCTTCGTCTCTAAAACGTCGGATCCCTGAGCGAGGCTGCTGTCAGCGGCGAGGCTCTCCTGTGCTGCCTGTCACTTACAATCTCCAAGAACCATGTCGTCGCGTGGATGTTCCACTCGAGCTCCTTCTCGTTCCAGTGCTTTTTTTCGGCGGGATCGACGCCATCGATAAACTTGCGGC
>JAOYNU010029313.1:0-13603 GCA_026745395.1 Tympanopsis confertula
GGCGCGGCTGCAGGCGGTTCAACACACTTGCGACTCCAGAAACGCTGTCGCCATAGCCTGCTTGGGCGGGTGATGGACGGTATCGTGCTCGCGAGGGTGCACTCGCGCTGTTCGCTGTTTAATGGCTTGATGGTGTGTGGGAAGCTGGTGATGGCGGACTGTGAATGGAGAAGCTGGATGGGCTTATTATTAGCGCCCCAATGACGCACATGATTTCTCGACTTCATAACGAGGCTGACGGTCACGTGGATAGCATGACAGCCTTGTTTTGCTGACGGAGCACAAGATTTCCCCTACACGATTCGTTTACAACAGGCGCTTGTTTGGATAAGAGGTTCATGGTATTGATAGTCCGTTGTGTCCAATGGAACCGAATAATTCAAGCAGACGCTCACCTCTCTCCTTACTCCATCCCGCCCAGGTGTGCTCCGACTTACTTGGATACATCCCAAACCTATAGTGTATCAAATAGTCCCACACGATTCCGAATGGGGCTGCAGCCGTTCCCGTTTCCGCTTCCGTTTTTGTTTTCGTCTTTTTTTTCTTCCTTTGGCCCAACATCCACCTCGCGAGCACGATACCGTTCATGATCCGCCAGAACAGGCCACGGTCACTCGGCGCTGCCTGTAAGGTTGTAAATCTTTTGTATGCCGTGCAGGACCTCCTCAAAATTCAAGTCAAGGTCCTTGAGCAGGCCGTCCTTGACGTTGAATATCCATGCATGCACCACGGGGTAGTGGTTCTTTGCAAAGCTCTGCTGGACCTCGGCCGTCTTGATAACGTTCCTCGCCTGCTCAATGACGTTGAGTTCAGCCAGCCTGTCGTAGCGCGCCCGCTCGTCCGTGATGGAGTCGAGCTCGGCCTCGTGGAGCCTGTAGACGTCGCGAATGTTGCGCAGCCACGGGTTGAGGATGCCGACATCGGCAGGCGTCATGGCGGCCTTGACGCCGCCGCAGCTGTAGTGGCCGCACACGACAATGTGCTTGACGTGGAGGTGGCGGACGGCGTAGTTGATGACGCTCATCGAGTTGAGGTCGGTGTTGCACACGAGGTTGGCGATGTTGCGGTGCGAGAACACCTCACCGGCCTCGAGGCCCATGATCTGGTTTGCGGGGATGCGGCTGTCGCTGCATCCTATGTAGAGGTATTCCGGCGCCTGGCCGGCCGCGAGCTTTTCAAAGAATTCGGGGTCCTGGGCGCGCTTTTCGGTGGCCCAGCGCCTGTTGGCCTCGAATATGCGGTTGTGTGTGACTTGGAGATACTTTGAGACGTTGTCGGCCCCAGACATGGTGCTGAAATCGGGTATGCGGCACGAGTGAGAGTCGTTCAAGGACGAGGATGAGTGTAACTGGGCCTGAAAGGGACTTGTTGATGATGGGGGTGGTGGTGATGATGACGATGATGGTGATGATGACGACGAAACTGTGGATGGCAAAGCCAAGGACCCAGCTGGAGGGACGCCGACTTTTGTTCCTGAGCCCGTCGAGGACATGAGCTGTTGGCCCAGGGCAGGAGAAGTCGGATCAAAGGGAAGCTGACGAATCAGGGGCCGGGTCTGGTGGCGCAGGGGGCGGTTGGCACCGGAGATTCGAAGCCTCTTGAGCAACATAAGAGGGGAAGGAGTTGGTTGCAGATGAGGTCATTGGCGTCTTGCTGTGCGCGGTCTGCCACCTGCACTTTTGCCCAGGCCACTTATCTATCTATGTATGTATGTCTCAATAGTTCAGCTCATGGCGGCGCGATCGGACATCCGGGCGTTTGTGGTTGTGATGATAGATATCAAGGTAACTTTTTTCCTGGCAAGTGCAAAAAATGATAAACTAACAACCGCTTTGTCAGCAGGCCTTGGCCAAGCTCAAATCCATCTATCTATCCTGTCTATCGACAACATTATCAGAACCCAGCAACCTGCGATATATATATCTGGACATATCCAGGACACGGCACGATTTGTGATAGCTCCTCGATCCTGGTGGCGCGGCTGAGATTCCCCGTGCAGTCATCGTACATGATCCGAAACAGCACTTATCTGGACCCCCAGGAGTGGCCGCGCTCGTGGTTGTCGAGCTGCGCCTTGCCAGCGCCATGCCTTTTCTCGTGCTGGCCTCGTGCCGGGGCCGCGTTCTCGTCATTGTGGCCTGTGGCCGAAGCCCGTATCGAGTCTGAGCTCGAATTCGAGCTGGCCAGCGTGGACGCCCTTCCCGTCTGCAGAGCATTGTAGCGGCTCCACGCTTGCCTGGCCGCGCGACGTGGTGTCCAGGCCGCGGGGCTGCCAGCGTCGGCAGCATCGTGGCTATCATTCCTGCTATTGTTGATGTTTTTGCAAATCTTGGCCGCGTGGAACCAGAGACGCCGACGATGGCTCGGTGAGCGACGAGACGCATCAGCTGCAACGTCGCTGTTGCCGTCCGAATCATCGCTGCGACTGACCGCAGAAGGAGGTGTCGGGGCCGGCATCTGCATCTGCATCTGCTGCCACTGGGCGCGAGAAATACTGGGGGGCGCCCGCGGTTCGTGACGATGACGATGATGATGATGATGATGATGATGATGACATGGTTCTGGAGTCAACCGCCGCGTCGAGGCATCAACAGGCCCCCCCCCCGTGGGGGCAGTAACATGCCCGGACGGCGTCCATGGCACCGGCAACGGAGGCTGAATGCCACTATACGCCAAGAGCACGGGCTGACTGTGCGGGTAGACGGGCAGTTCCTGACACCACGCTTGCGGCCACGCTCTATCGGGCCGGAGCTGTCTGCGTCGGGACCGGCGCTGCTCCGTGTCCTTGCCCTTTAGCCAGACTGCGACAATGCACCAAAAAAGGAACGAGGCCACGAATGGGAACACAACGATGCAGGTGATTATGCCGGCCTGCTGCGCGCTCGTGAGACACTCCCAGCCAGAACAATGTGCGGCGGCCTCGGCGCGGGCCGCAATGAGCGCGTGCCGATGCCTCGGTGGAATGAGCATCGCAAAGCTGGAGATCGTATCCTCGGCGGCTCCCTTGACTTGCCGTGCTTTTATGTCAGCGCGATGGATATGATATCATGGTCGGAAATGCCAGACTGACCAGATTGGAGTACAGTTACGAAGCCATTTGGCGGAAATCACCAAATCTTGGCCTCTGGGATATTTTTGTCCAGACGCGACGAGTGGGTGTGGGTGCCAGCCTTGCGATGGTCCAGATAAAAAGGCAAGGCTGGGCACTGTATTATGCCCAAGGCAGCTACGATTGTGAATGTAATATAGCGAATCCATAATAGACCACTCTCTTTGTCTAACATTACTGGCCTTGACAAGGTCATGGCACGAGGCGGGCCATATCCAACAGATTGTTAAACATATTGCCCATCCTCCACAAACGAGTTCCATGGCTATTGATCATATCCCTGTGGGTGCGTATTGATATTTGTAAAGAAAGAGAAAACCAGCAGTTTAATATCCTCAACTCCACCAAGGATTTGTAATGTCGAACTCATTCATGATACCCAACAAAAACCAAAGAGGATATCATCAAGTCTCTCATATATACCGATATATTTACTTGTGCTCCACAACGCCAACGCTATGCTTCTATATAAACCAATCAACAAGCGCCTCACACATTCGCCTATGCGTTCAACTCATCAGCCCACTCAAACCGAAAACCAAAAAAACCGCGCATTTCCGGCCAGTTTCCCCTCAACTATAGCACCACGACTGCTGCCAGCGCAGCGAGGCCCGCAAAGGCAGCGACCCAGGATTTGGATGGCATCGCGCGGATGCCAGCGCCTTCGGTCGGGATAGAGACGCCGTCGGTGGCCTTGACGGGGTTCTCGACAACCACGGCCGAAGGGACTCCCGAAGACGTGATCTCGACGACGTTGGTCTGGGTGGCGTTGAAAGACGACTGGGCAATCGAGATCTCGTTCTTGTCCAGGTCGTAAACCAGGTATGCCGACCTCAGAAAGGTGTCGCCCAGGACGTTGGTGCCCCCGGCAGACGGGGCCAGGCCAAAGAGGCAAGCATCCACGCCGTTGCTAAAGGTGAGGCGTTTGCCGTCGGTGTCAAACAGATCGAGCACGAGCTCATCCAGGGCGACCTGGATTGACGGGCCGGAAAAGGTGAAATTCAAGGTCGCTGTCTGGTCGGCCAGGCTGCAGGGGACAAAGGCAACCGCCTCCTGCTCGTCGTAAATGGCGTTGGTCATGCTGTAGACCTGGCTGACCATGTCGTCCGGGAGGTAGGTGAGCGAAGACCCAGAGTCGAGAAGCACGGCCAGAGCCATGTCGCTCCCCAGCGTGGTCGATCCGAGGGACAGGCCGGTGAGCGTGATGAGGAACTGGGCATAATCGCCGCCGTCGGCCTCGACCGGCAGTGTCCAGAGCGTGCCCTCGTACTGCTCGGTGTCCACGCCGCCAAAAAGGATGCTCCCCGTGCTGGCATCGAGGTCGTTGAGATACAGGCTGTAGGCGGTGGTCAGGGTCAGGCCTTCAGCCTGCAGCCGCGCCGGCAGGTTGTCGTAGGAGAGCCTGTTGGCACGGCCGACCTGGACCTCGTTCATGGGATAGCCGATTCCCAGAATCCCCTGGCTGGCAGTGCTACTGTAGCCGATTCCAAACTGGAAATCGGAGATGCTGGTGCCACCGATGGCGAAGGTGTCGGTGACGTAATCGCCCGCAGCTCCGGAGCCGTCAATGTACGAGATGTTGAAGTAGCTCCCGAGGTAGTGGTACGTCGAGGAGGAGTTTGCCGTGTACGTGCCCGAGATCTGGCAGGGATCGCTTTGCTGCGAACACAACGAGGACTGCGGCGTGTTTACCCACAAATCGCTGCTGCCCGTGTCGAGATGGAGCCGGACCGGCTGCTGGGGGGTTCCGAGCGTTGCGTTGACAAAGTACAGCGTGTTCTGTCTGCTGTGAGCATGCGAAGGAAGAAGACGACAAGACAGACATGGCGCATCCAACGAACCAGATTATCAAGATCGGCCGTCACCGTCGTTGCTCGCCTCGTCATCCTATGCCTCTCGAGGGGACTGATGGAGGTGCTGCGCTCCATATCCAGGCTGACAGCTCGTGGCCTCGCCGCCTGCTCCCCCGCGCTCTGCTGTATCGCAGCGGCCGTGGCAGTCGCGAGCCACATGCATGTTGCCGCCAGAAGAAATGTAGACTTCATCATGAGGTCGGGCGGGTACTTTTTGACCAATGGTCACGGGCAGCCCAAGACAATTCGCGTGGTTACTTGCTGGCCCAATGGCGAAGACCAAGGAGGTTCGGTTGGCAGGACTGGAGAAATGGAAGGGAAAGGAAAGGAACGCGGTATATATGCACAGCGTCAATTGGGGTCATCGGACGGTTTGGCCTCTCTGAGGCGGAGGCAATAAAAGGCGGCCAGCGAAACAGAAAGAAAAAGAAAAAATAAGGCCAAAAAAAGGAAGCTTGCGCGGCCGAGTCAGACGACCGAGGCCAAAAGTTGGCGACCGCAGTGTTGCAGGTACCAATGGGTCTGTCGAGTTTTACGTGGCGAAGTTGTTCAAGTCTTGAGGGATTCGTAAGTGCCCACGTCCTGGTCGGCGGAGATCCGGCAAAAGCGGCGAATAGGTGGATGGATGGATATATGCGAGAGAGCGAGGTGAGAGCGGACTACCAGAAACTTGTCACAGGACAAGAGAGGGGAGGAACCAAAGATGGCATGAAGAAAAGGAAGACGATGGTAGAAGAAGGCAAAGAGATGGGGGAGCAGCAGGTCCGGATATCGGGACTTTTTCATCAACAACCGATACCAGCAGTGGCTGGGCAGGGGGAGAGAGGGCAGCCGAGATCCGTAGTGCCAAGGTGCATCATCGGCATAAACAGCAGTGAGACCTGAGCTCCTTCATGATCGCCTTCATGATCTCCTTCTCTTCTTGGTCGTTCATCCCCCGCGGGTTTCGCAGCGTGGAAACGCTGGCTGAGACGGCATGCATGGATCGTGAACCTCAAGCTGCGATGGAGCCACGAGGGAACGTACGATGATGGCATCAAGTTGCCCCCAAGCCCAGAATATGAGGGCAGGAGGGCACGAAGCCACGAGGACGACGGTAGGAGGCAGGAAGGTCATCATCTATCCCCTCGCCCAGTTGGGCAAGTACGCGCGGCCTGGCATAATAACCCGCTAGGCCATCTATGTAATGGATGGATGGATATATGGATATATGGATGGATGGATATCCAGACAGATGTGAAGGCGAGGCAGTTAACAGGAAACCCTGATTGGCATTCTCTGATCACAGATCACAAGGCGAACTGCTGAAACGCGCAAGCCCCTCCCTACCATCTCGTATGTCTGGAAATCGGCCTCGATGTCTCAAATTCCAAACGCAAAGTGAGGATCACTCACCTAACCCAACGTATCTGCACCGCAGGTGAGTAGGTAAGCACTAGCAGTTATATGGCATTTTTCTTATCTAGTAACAACAATAACAACTGGCTTGTTGACTTATTATTATTATCCACGAACGACTTGACCGTAATTGTACTCGTATGTCCCATGGCAAGCGTCGGATTATCCCAGTATCGGTGAGGGCCGAATCAGTGCGTCCCATCCTGTCGGGAAGTGATTCGGCTCCCACAATTCCCATCGGACTTATCGGACACAGATCATCATCTTTCAATCACGTCACAACGATCACTTGGACGATTCAGAGGGCTCAAAATGGGGCGATCTCTGAAAAGGGATGTATACACGTAGGCAGCGTCGTCATCGCCAACGCCTCAGCAGGCCCTAAACCATCTACGAATAAGCGGGAACGGAGTTAGCCTGGTCTGAACCCTGGAACCTGTTATCTTTCATATCCCATGAGAATTACTGATAAATACCCAACCACTTGATTTGAATAATAGTTTAGCCGGATATCCGACTGAGGCCCTGTCTTTGGAACACAGTAACCAGGAGAGCAGGACATGTATGCTCCTCGCATATCCACCAACTTCCCGAGTCTTTATCGTATCCCGTCGATCAAGACGGACGCTTGGGCTCATTATGTATTATACTCTCAAGGAACCAATATCGTAAACGTCATATATAGCAGTCATTCTACCGTGTGCTAGGTTGTGCCCGTTCCATCATCGCCATGTTCTCTGGCGCATCGCCGCCAAAATATGCTGTGCAAAACACGTCTGTAAAGATTAACCCCGCCCACAAAGAACCCTGACCCATCCCTTGCTCAACGTTGTGCCGAATGTTCAACTCCATAGATGGAGCCGTTGCATGCTGATTCCAGTAGACTGAACAACAATGACCCAGGTCCTGCTCGCTCTCTGTAGCCTGGAGGGAAAGACGCCACTGCGCACCGCATTCGTCCGGATGGAAGCGAATCTTGCCAGCAGTCGACGGCGCCGGGCTCCAGCGAGCATGCACCAAGTTGATATAATGCCAATCCTGATACTGGCTGAGGTGTCGGACTCATACGGCGCCATCGTCGACATCCTCTCACACTCGGCCCGGCCCAAGTTGCGTCACCAAGCGTCTATATCGGTGGTTTTGATGACGGAGACGGACGAGGTTGCGTATGTTTACCAGCAGCGAAGCAAACGGCGATGCAGAGCAGGGGGCGCCATCCGCTACAGTGCCCATTCGCCCAGGTTGTCATCCCTGGTGATGAACGGCTCGTCAATCCGCTTGATAGCAAAGTCGCTGCAGAGAATGCTGCGTTCCCGCCTGTGTCAGTCATGATAATCGAGTCAAAAGGCAGCCACAAGGTGGTCAAGGTGGTCGGCCAGACCGACAACTCACCAAGCCGAGGCCACCAGTGAATCCAGCTCCGCAATCATGGCCTCCCTCTTGGCGCCGTTGACAAGGCCCTTGCTGATCTGCACTTGTAGCTCCTTGATTCTCGTGCCCTTCCCCACGCCCACCTGCTCCAGCACTCGCCTCGCCAGACAGTCCGAGTGAAACGAGTGCTGGCAAGGGAAAACAAAGAACTGTCTGCTGAGCAGCGGCAGCCCGCAGACGTAGCACTTTTCGCCAGGCTCCACGATTGCATACCGTTGGTCCAGGGCAGCAATGTCGATTTTGATATTCTCGGCCGTCTGCGCCGACTCGTCCATCTCCTTCTTCAAAAGATCAATGTTCCGGCTATAGTCCTCCAGTGCGGCGCAAATCTCCTCCTTGAAGTCGTCAATCACAACAAAGTCGGGGAAGAACGGGATCAGGTCCTCGATCTTGAGAAGATTGCATTTCTTCAGGAACTCGATGGCCGCCTTGATGCCGTTGGACTGCGAAATCACCTTGCGCGCAACCGACAGCCAAAGCTTCTTGCGCAGCTGCGGGTTCGACGTGGGCCGGTCCGCGATGATGGAGGCCAGGTCGATCTCGTTGTGCGACAGCGCCAGATCAACCGCCTCAATGTACTGTCCCATGTTGGTGTAGATGTGGACGCAGGACAGCGTCCGATGATGCTGGATGCACAGCCGCAGGGCAAAGTCCGGGTCGTAGCGCGGTTCCTCGCCCTGAGACTCGAGGTAGCTCAGCAGGCCAGCTTCGTCGCGCGAGGCGTGGGACGCGTAGATGGAGACCAGGGTGTTGTGGACGGCCGAATCCCGGGAACTGAGCTGGTTGATGACATGCTGCAGATAGCGGACGGCCTGGTTCGCAGCCGGAGACCCCTGGTAGGTGCGGTTGTACTCGAGCAGAGCAGGGATGAGCTTGCGCGGGTTCAGATCGGAATGTCTCATCAGGATCTCGACGAGATCCATCGCCACATGCGTCATGAGGACGCTGCTGTACCGGTAAAACACGTCGGGCTCCGTCTGCTTCTTGAGCACATCCAGCACCCTGGCCCATCTTTCCCGCTGCACCCAATACGAGAGAATGTAGTTGTAGTCGTCGATGGCGCTGGCATAGAAGAGCAGCTCCTCTTCGCGGCCGTGGCTGCTGATGACATCGTACACCGTCCGCCGGTCGAGGTCGTATCTGAAGCGGCTGACAAAGTCCTGGTACTCTGCCCTGACGGATTTGAGCATGTCGCGGGACTGCGCCGTGCTGAGATTCTCGGTCAGTTCCGCCTGCGTGATGATCATGTCCTCGATCGAGTTGAGCTTGGCCATGAAGATCTCAACGAGCCAGCTTGCTATCATTACCCTCTGCATGATGGCAGCCTTCTTTGTGGTGGAGAGCTTGACGAGGAGGAACTTGCGCAGGGCGTCGGCCTCGTTGTGGTCGATGAAGGACAGGACAACCTCCTCAAACGCCTTGTTGCTGCGGCCGTAGACGACGGCGGCCTCGGTGAACTGCCCCTTGGACGCGAGAAAGTCGCCGTAGGCGGTTGCCACGGTTTCCTTTTGGGCCTGTGTGTGGGCGAACTCGAGCGCCGCGTCAAACTGCTGCTTGTCGAGCATGATCTGCCAGATGTGCCTGTCTTCGTCGCGGACGACAATCTCAAAGATCTCGCGCGTGGTAAAGAGCCAAAAGGTGTTCTTCTCAATGTCGACCGAGAACCCCAGCGGCCTCTCCCCGTTGATCAGGATGCTCTGGTCGTGCACAACCGACCCTGTCAACCGGTTGGTGACAACCACACGGCCGCCGACAAGATGCATAATGTGCCACTGCGTCAGGGCGATGGCGTCAATCGAATCGACGGCCGACCTTCTCCCGGTCGCAGACCCGGATACAATCACGTGCGATTTGGGGAGAAGCTTGGAGTCGGCAAACACCCTCCGCCCAAGGTCCTGGTCCGCGGGCGACGAGAGCAGCTTGCCGTGGAAGACGCCCTGCGACGACAGCCAGGCAAAGACTCTCTCGTGGGACCCATGCTCGTGAGGGTTGGACTCGGGAGGGTTGGGCGACACGACGAGAGACGACGACGACGACGACGTGGTTGGCGAGCGAGCAAGTTCGTGGATGGCAGGCGGGCCCGACTCAAAGAGCTTGGCGTATGCAGAGGGCCCGTCGTGGCCGGTGCCAATGCTGCCGACAAGATGGAAAAGCCTGGTGGCCGTCGCGATCATGACGCGCCTCATCTCCGGGTGGCCCTGCAAGTTGTCCGCCCACAAGCCCGTGATGGGGCCATCCGGGAGCTTCTGCAAGCTCCTAAAGTGTTTCACGTCGCGTCTGGACGACGTCTCGAGGTATGTCTCGTATATGTTCCCATCGGAGGCGCCAATGAGGATCTCGCGGGTGGATGAGGTAGGTATCAGAGGATTCCAGGCCACGCTTTCGATGGACACGCCGCGGAGCCGGCCCAGGGCCTTTGGGGTCTTGGACTGGGAGTGCAGGTAGTAGTTTTCGCCGAGCGTGGTGCACACGAGGAGATGAGAGGCGGTCGGATCGAGGAACATGCGACGGATGACGCCGATTTCCGAGGGTTTCTTGGGCAGGTCGACATCTAGAAAGAAACGCATGTCAGACGAGAGGGAGCGCGCTGGCACCAACGTGTCGAATCTCGATTTCTCGATTCTCGATCGACATACCATCGATATCCTCGGGCTTGTTCAGATCGATGCGCAGGATGCGGCCATCGGAGCGAGCAAGGATAAGCACGTTGTTCGCGACCTGCGCAGCCACAAAGTCGGCCTCGACGGAGAACTGCAGCTCGACGTGATCGACCAGAAACATGGGAGCGGCATCGTCGAGGGTCAGGGCCCCCGTGGTGGCCACAAAGCCATCAGTCGGGTTGAAGGACATCACGCACCCCTATCATCACAGCATTGCGGGAGCAACGAGGGGAGAGGAAGCGTCGAGATGCTTCTCGCGAGTTTGGGCGACAAGGCTGCTAATAAATGGGTCGCTGATTGGCCACGTGAGCACGACAAGACAACAAGGCTGGGCGGACAACTGGTGCACGTATTTGCTTAGTAAGCCGGTCGACTATTAAAAAATATAAACCAATATAAGCAGACTAATATAGGTCTTAATATCTGTATTTGTGTGTGTATGTATAAATATATATGTATGTATGTAGTAAATATGTATGCTCATTGCTGCAAACTCTTTGTGCTGTTTGTCCCAACTTGCCCCTATGGTCCCGCCTTTCCCATGCAAACAAAGTCTATATACAGGGTCCAATAACTCGTAGTCGAACGTGGCCGGCTGTTCCAGGGATTCTCACGTCTCCGTCTTGGCGTCGTCCAAATCTTCAGGGGCGGACGACTGCGGTTTGTCGTCGACAGGTGGGAGGGTCTCGGTGACAGCGGCTTGTTTTTTCGATTTCCTTCGAGCCTTCCGCTTCCTGTTGGAAGCCGGGCTGTTGCTGCTCGAGGTGGTGGTGGCGTTTGTCTGCGCTGGTGGCGAGGAGGGCGCTGATGGCACTTGGGTGCCCTGGGTGACTTGTTCGTTTTGGTACGGTTTCCTCCCTCTGAGTATGCTGATCTTGAAAGAGCGGTCTTTGGACCGGACCGGATCTCGTGTCATCTCAATCACCTCGTTTGCCGCCTGCTCGCACAGGTCCCTCACCTCGTCCTCGTCCATGCCCATCTGCTCTATCAGAAGCCGCAGGAAGACGGCCTCGAATCCTTCAACGGTTGCAATCAAGAACATCTTGGCGGCGTTGCCACGGCCGCCCTCGGCCCGTAGTGGGAATACGTGCTCAATCAGGCTCACGTCGACGAAGCCGGCTTCGGTCAGGTCCCGCGGGTCCAAGAGATCCGGGGCGGCCCAGGGACGTCCGGACCGCTGAGACGCCGTGTGGCCGTTTGTGATCAGGGTCCGCAGCGCTGCCGAGGGGCCGCTCGGGGGCCCTCCGAATACCTCTTCCAGCAGCCCCCTGCCTCTGGAGGACACGAATTCCTTGTTCTCGATCCATCTGCCGGGCTTGAGGCAGTCGAACGCTTGCCGGTAAATGTAGCCGACATCCTTGAAGGCGCCGACAAGGTGTCGCATGTGGACCATGTCGAAGGAATTATGCGGCCGCTCCCAGGGGACCTCGGCGTCGTCGATCTCGAAGAAGACGTTGGGCGGCACGCTCGTCTCCTGGATGGCTGATATGTCGGTGCCGATGATCTCGCAGTCCGGGTACAGCTCGCCCATCCGAATGGCCCACTCGCCTGTGCCGGTGCCAATGTCGAGTATCTTTTCGGGGTCGTCCAGGTCGACTGTCGTGAGCTCGCCGTCAAAGGCGTGGAGATGGATTTGGTGCACCAGCGTCAGTCGGGCAAGCTCGTGCTCGTCGTTGGGCATGTAGTACGACTTGCAATAGCGACGGCCGTACAGCTCGGCATAGCCGAGGTCCGGGACACAGAGCGAACGAGTCGATGCTGCTCTAGATAAAGGATGGGCCCAATGTCAGCAGCTGCGTTCCGAACAACCCGAGCCTGGGTTCTTCTCCTGGGGGGGAACGAAAAACATACTTGTCCGCGCCGTCGACGCTCATGTCAATCGGCGCATCGTAGAACTTCATGTTTGGGTAGTAGCTTGGCGCATAGGTCGAGTGGGCGTCGTCCGAGTCATCGTACATGGCATCGTCGGCTTCCGTCGTGCTCATTGCGCTCACGCTGGTGATGTCGGTCTGCACTCCCTCCTCTTCCCCCTCGCTGGCGGTCCAGTCTGTTGATTGCCTCGTTGAGTCGGCGGCTGCCGCGAGTTGTTTTGGTGACATTGTGCGTGATGCCCCGTCAGCCGCCGCAGAGAGGGAGGGGGTGTTGTATATGCTTATGGAGGATGTTGTATATGCTATGGACCTGGGGCGGTGTTGTCAGAGCGATTTCCTTTGCACTCGTGTTGCCAGGGGTGGTCCCAGAGTGTTGTCCGCGCGGCAGTTCTCATCCAAGATCGTGAGAGTGTTTTGTCTGTTTGTTGGGACGAGTTGGCTTGCGGGCGGGACGGGCCGCGTCCCGTCTTACTCAGGAACGACGTCGTCCGTCAGGCGCTGGCTGCTTCCTTGGAGTTGAAGGTGACGGACGATCCCGGAAGTGAGCCCCGAGACAGAGACTCCTTGTCACGCGAACACCACCAAACACACACAGCTGTTCAGGCGTCGGACGATGATGCGCGGCGAGGGGAGTGGTGAGAAACACTATCACAAAGAATCGCGAGCATGGATGGAACCCTGGGGGCCAAGGTCAGTCAGTCAGTCACCGAATGGGGGAGGTCGGAAGAGGACGTCTATGATTATTATTATTATTAACCCCGGCATGTCGGCGAGCTCTTTAGCCTTGAGCCGCGGCCGCCCTTTTGTCATCTCTCTCTTTCTCTCACTCCCTCACTCCCTCCCTCCCTCCATCCCTCCATCCCTCCCTCCATCCCTCTCCCCCCCGTGACCCCATGCCCACCACCCACCACCCATAACACCTCGTTGGTCGGCAGGTACTCTGGTACGCACGAATAGTGAATGAATCTTATTACCCACATGCCGGGGCAGCGTCCGGCTTCAGAGCTGCTCTTGCTGGGACCAAGGCGCTGCTAGTGTGCCAGCAAGCAGCCGGCCCGCAGCAGGCTTGCGTTGCGGTATCCTCGCTTATGCGAGGGTAGAGGACTGGGCAGGAATCCCTGGAATCCCAGGAATCCCAGGAATCCCAAGAAGGCGGGCAAACAGCGTTGCAGAGAGCCCGCAGTGCCGTTTCCTATTCCTCCCTAGACACGCATGCAGCTCACACACCCCATCTCACAACCGAGCCAGAACCGGGCGTAAGCCAGACTTGATGACTTGTTG
>JAOYNU010029424.1:0-13591 GCA_026745395.1 Tympanopsis confertula
CACGGCACGGCCCTCGAAGGGCATCGCTGTCTTGAACATGGCGCCCAATATTGCCTGTATCTCGACCCCCGGAAATCCCTGTCTGAAAACTTGTCGTGTCCCACCTGTCGCCAACGAGGGGAGAATTTCAATCAGAAGGCAAAAGGGCGGGAATCCCCGAATTAAAATAGCTCGACCAGATTGCACTGTTCACGAATCGTTCAGCCCTCTCTGGGAAGTGGAGACCCCCACTCGGAGCGTTTGAGTACGCTCCACGAGTATCAAACACGCCAGCGATAAGCACTAAAACGAGACATCCCTGGACCCTCTTACTGTAGTACGGAGTACGGAGAAACAGGAGGCTTGGGGATTTACGGCCGATTCTAGAGCCTCGCCAGGCTAGATCAAGATCTACAGATCGTGCCCATACCCCTAAGTGGAGATTTCCCTTTTAGGGCAAGGTATGAAACGCTAGTTCGCGAATCACTTCGAGATGCCTCGACCAAAACTCAAAATGGTTTCAGCAGTGAAGCAGGCTTACCTACAGCGGCGGGCCTACGGATCCTCGGCCAGCTTTCTCTATCTCAAAGGATGCAAGTGCCGTGCACGGCTAGCATCCTCGCTCAGGCGTTCATGAAGAATGAACTAATGCCGCCCAAATTTGCGCCTGCCACGAATGCAATTTTACTTGCATAATGATCAACAAGTCTGGCTTACACGTATTCTGCGCAGAAGGTTCAAGCTAGATGTAATCGCGTTGCTCGATTATTTTAAGACATTTAATCACGGCTTTGTTGCTGCGGCCTGGACGTTGATCGTCATTCTCCACAATTTTCTCCGGCACCCAACGTTGAGCATTGTTTCCAACCGTTGTGTTTCAATGTGAGAACCAATTACCTCGCTCCCAGGCATTATTTTGCGAAAACGCCACCTGAAAACATTTGCCTGACTTGAAGCTTTCCGATTCGATCATATTACTTCGGGTCTGCCTTGATCGCAATAGGAGGCGCTCTGCCACAAACACCCAGGGAAACTAGTCCCCTAGCTGCATGGCCCAAAATATGGTCTTTGCCCACCAAACCCTGGCTTGAGCACCAGCTGACCCATCAATGCAATTATTGTCACGCCACAAACGGAGCAGTGTCATTTGCGTCGCATTTGAAGGCGCGCCATTGCTGCCCTACAAACTCTACTAGAGAAAGCGTGGGATACATGCGCCAGTGTCCACAGCAACGCGGGTTTTCCACTAACTCAAAACGTATCTCCTCTCTGCAGAGCTATAGAGTTTTTGACAAGCTCCACCAATCTGCGATTTCCCAGGCAATGCGGCCGGAGAATTTCCTTCTCATGGAATTGCTGAATAAACATGGCCAACTCTGCCGCTATTCGGGATACCCAGCCCGAGAATGAAGCCCAATATCCATATTCCATAGATTATTTAGGTATCAACCACGGCCTCGGTGAGGCTCCACGCAACCAGTGGGCTCTCCTCCCAGTGGGCCAAGATTAGACAGCTGCAGGTAGATGACCATCTCGTGCGGTTGTTTGCTTTTTTTCATGCATATAAGGTTCAAGCTCGGGTTTGGCACGTTGCTAGTGGAGTCGAGAGCTCAGACAGCCGACAGGCCAGAGAAACAACTGCCATGCGTCGTTAAAGCAAAATTCGCCAGTCTGAAACACTGAAAACCTTCCCCTCTCTTGGCCCTCCCTCGGACTAGTTCCTGCAATCAGTTCCAGTGGGTTCCTTCCAAGAGGCACAAAAACGGGTTCCTCTTAAGGATTCCTAGTCACATCAGCAGATCCCTCGATCTGGATCAGCGCTTTGATCTCGTACTATGGTCATTTTTACCGACGTAAAACGGGTGATCGACCTCTCAACCAGTCTCCAGGAGCTGGCTTCTGCGCGCCGATCACTCTGCTAGTACAGCTTTGCTGGGACTTTGCATACATGATCGTCAAGTTTCAATTGCCGTGCAACGTCGCTTTGTCTGCCGAGCAGAGCCACTTGCCACCTACGGGCTGATGGCAATTGAAGAGGTCGCCAATTAGATTTCGTGCTGAATGCTCTGATCACTTAACGGTCGTCGGCACGCATGTTGGTGTCCATAGCTCGGATTACTTCCATTTCGGATGATGCATTTTCAAGAGTCTTCATATGCTCGGATCTTGTTGCTCAATGTAGCAATGCTGGATTTTGGCTCTCATCCTGAGCCAATCGCCTCGACATTACTTTGTTCGAGCTCCACCATTGACTTCGCGCAACTTCGAGTATGACTTTTGCAACTACCTACCATCTGAGTCTTGGGGGATCAACACTATCATAGTATGTTTGCATTTCTGGTCATCTTTGACTCCTAATATTAGTAACAAAAACTCCCATGAACAAGATAGATCTATCCAAGACCAGAATCGATTGGTCACAATGTACCAATGACTAGGCTGCGCCCTTCTCATTAGCCTCTCATACAGATCAATTGTATCTTCGCAAATCATCCAGGGACCGTTTAACGCTAGGCTCTTTCATGGTTATTGTTGTTACGTAGCAGACGTTCGAGACTGATCATGCCAGTTTGAGCTATCAAACCCCTGCCCCGTTCTCTCAGCTCCATGCACAATTGACGCACACTGTCTGTGAATGATTCTAATCCTAAGACAAAAACATCACATTACTAGAACAAAACTACTCTTCATGACCATTTGCATGTTGTGGTCAATCTAAGCCCTACTTGTACTACATTCTAGCCTAAAGCGCTGCGTAGGCCGGCGCACTTATTCACTGCAATTTTTTTCCTTCTTGAAGACGCCCCCGTGACGCAATGGTAGCGTGTCACTCTCCTAATTGGGAAGTCCAAGTGGAAGTTCGGGGTTCGAGTCCCCGCGGGGGCTTTCTTCCCTATTTTATTATTTTTTGAATTTTTTGCTGCTTCAACGGCGAAGGCGCTGGATATGGCTGTGCTGGGCTCGAGTGTAAATTTCGCGGGTGGAAGGTGACTTTGGGCGAAAAGATGTCACGGAAGGCGCGACGAGGCAAGCCAGGGCCGTCACTCCACGCTCCTCTATAACCCGCTGTGTTCGAAACTGAACATGGAAGAATGGCGAGCTTTTTGACAAACTAGTTGAAAATCAGAAAGCATTTCACTCAAAAACGATCCCTGCCGTCATATCTCACGAATATTCCAAGGTTTGCAGTTAAGTTGGCGACCGGGGCCAGCCTTGGAAAGATATACATCCGCAGATCCAAGCAAACATTGTCCAGGTTCCAAGATTTCCAAGGTTGAAGCGTGATTCAATGTTCATTTAAACACGAATTGAAATCAATCTTGGAAAGGATCAAACACCAGGAGCTTATCAGGTATGTTCTTACACACATTGGAAAGTCGTAAGTCAAACAAATTTCGTAGTTCGGACCGGGTATTCCAAGGTTGCAAAATATTCCCGGAAATTGAATAGAATGATAGTTTAATAAACTGTTGATACACACGGAGATGATATTGAAATGAACTTTCTATTATACAGACAACACCATGTAGAATCCTCATATCGCTACAAAATCCCTAAAGGGGATGAAATATTTATGCCCTTCATTTCTTCTTCTTGCCCTTCAAGCTCTTCATCTGAGCAGCCCGCTCAGTGCGAGCCTGTCTCTTTCTCCAAGCCAGCCATCGGTTTCCACGGTCATAAGACTTGGCCGTGATTCCAGCCTTCTCCGCAGCACGTCCGATCACCCAGTTGGCCTCACGGTACATGTAACCAGGACGAAGCTGTAGTCCAGAGGCAGCCTGAGCAGCAGGAACACTGCCAATTTGAGTACCGTTCTCATCGATAGAAGCCACCATGTCAGACTGGAACTCAACAGGCTCAGCCCGGGGGACAGAAACCATGTTCAGCTTGCGGCGGGTAGGCGCGTTGCGAGGATGCGGCAACTTGCCCTCTTTCTCAAAGACAATGCCAATGAACTTGTGGTCGGGGTGGCGTAGAGGATCGAGGTAGTATCGCACATACCCAGCCTGGGTAGCGTAGATTGTGTGGTCACGGCCCATGGCGCAGTTGTCGCCGGGGAACCATTTCGAGCCGCGCTGCCGGAAGATGATGCATCCCGGCACCACGTACTCGCCGTTCGTGCGCTTCGCACCGAGACGCTTACCCGCTGGATCACGGGAGTGTCGATTGGCCGTTCCTTGAGAAGCGTGCGAGGCATATCGCACCTGTGAGAAAGGAAGGAGTGTACGGTTGAGAGAGGGTGTAGATTTCGGTAGAGCGAGATTCGCGGAGAGAGTTCGTTGGATGAGGGATTGTGGCTGGTACAGCGTCTGAGCTGACCGTAAAGAGGGAGTGAAGACCCGTTCTAGCGCCCGGAAGGGCGCCAGAAACCTGGGCTGAAGCATTGTTAATTTGGTGAGTTCGAGACTGCGGCAATCGCAGCTTCTCAGAAGCCCCGGGAAAAAACTGGAGTTCCGGCTGTCGTCACGTGACCGACGCGGTCAAGTAAACTGGCTTCATCATGTATAGCGTGACTGCTATCTTATCATTCTGTCAACTTCAGGCGTATACGGCACGAGTCAGTCTTGCTGCTCAGCGCTTTTTGGAAAATGCTTCGGTTCTCATTACAAGCCCTTTGGGCTTTCCTCTTGCTAGCGACTGTCGCCCAGGCCCAATTCAACTTCTTTGACCACATGTTTGGAGGCAATCAGCAACAGCAACGCCAGCAGGGTTCTGGAAATGCTCCAAGTGATAGTGGTCGCTACCAGCACATGTGGGCTCAATGTGAGTACTGACCTTGCCGATCACATTGCCGATTTCGAGGATGTCTGCTAATGCGAGTTCAACCAACTACAGCTCAATGCGCCAACTACCTTTGCCCCGGAACACTCGCATGCGTCCACTTTCCACACCATTGCCCATGCCCGCATCCAGATGTTGAAGAGAAGGTCGAGCTAGGAGAAGGAAGCGCAATTTGTGTGTCCAAGGGAGGCTTCAAGGCCGGCGAGGCAGCTCGTAAGATCGAATTGGCTCGCAAGGGACTCCTATGAACGGCAAATACGCGCGTCAAATAAAGTGAAAGCATTGTATATCTTGGAGGGAATATCCACGAGGAATGATGGATTGGTAGCCCGCTGGTTCGGAAAGCTACCGAGCTATGCAGGCCCAGGAGCCCTTGGGTGATGTTGAAGCTGAGAGGCCGTCCAAGAGGCTTCAACACATGCGGCGCCATAGTTATGCTATTGCAGCTATGGTGGGATATATTTTTATGTCTATTTAAAATTCCAATGTGTTTCGGTCAAGCAAGAGACCATAGGCTGTGCTTGCTCTTTGTAAATTGCGTCGTTTATTTTGGCCCTTGCATTCATATATTTCCTATTGTGTTATGAGCAAGATCCAACTAGAGAAGAGTTAATCTAAGTAGCTACGCAGCAGAAGAAATCCCAGTAGTCATAGAACAGAAAGCCGACCTGATAGAAGCAGTAGACTGGTCTAGAGCAGGTTTTGGTATCTCCGGTTAACCCCGCGGCTGGAGCTTCCGCCGTCGGTGAACTCGTCAACGTTCTGCCCCCGTCCAAAAGCCACCACTTCGCTCGCGACCACCCAAGACCGTTCAAGCATGTGGGCTACACGCCTCCGGCTATCGCCGCTGCGCGGTATCCCTATTCAGCGCACCTATGCTACCATTCGCACCAATAAATACCGCAAAGAAAGAATCACCAGCCGAGCAGCGCAAAAATCGCCACCAGCGCGGCCTTCACCGGCCAGAAAAGCGGCTGAACAACCCAAAGAAGAACCCAAAGAAGAAATCAAAGAAGAACCCACGAATGCAGCGCCCGAGTTGCCGGATAACACCAATCCTAATTACGACCCTGCGCAAAACACGCTCCTCTCCCCTGTCTATATTCCAGAAGACCCAAATGGCGTTCTCAAGGAAACACACCCGGCGACAAATATCTTGTCGAACTCTGGACTTGTCATCCAGCGTCAAATAGAAATGATGAATGTTTTGATGTGAGTGATACCTTCTCTGTTTCTTCAGGGTCTGGGCACTGACAGTTTCACCCCGATAGCGGTTTCGAACAGGCGAACCGATATGTCATTATGGATGCACAGGGCAACCACGTTGGATATGTCGCCGAACAGGAGAAGGGCATGGGCAACATGATGGCGCGACAATGGTTTCATACCCATCGAAGCTTCGTGACCCATGTATTCGACCGACACGAAAACGAAGTGCTCCGTGTACGTTTCAATTTCACTCGATGCAGAGGATTTTGCTAATCCCAACTATCTAGTTCCACCGGCCATTCTCTTGGATCAACTCTCGGATCAAAGTATACGACCCCATTGACCACTCAACACCATATAATACCTCGACCGCCCTCCAGAACACGACCGCCGGATCGCTCGCGCAGACTGGGGATGCGTCGAACGTTCGCGTCTCGCCGCTTGATTTTGACCAAATGCGCATTATCGGCGAGGCACAGCAACAGTGGGCGCCACTGCGCCGGAAATACAACCTTTTCACATATGACGAATCACCAAATAAATCAATAGACAGGGGTACCCAGCTATTCTCTTTAGAAGAGTTAGGCCTGTCGAAAGAGCAGCAAATGCAATTAAAGCATATTGCACCGCAAGGAGAGGGCGGTTTCAACCAGTTCGCATACGTGAACGAGCCTTTCATGGCGTGGGATTTCTCTCTCCGTTCAGCCCAAGACCAATTGATTGGATCCGTTAACCGGAACTTTGGTGGCTTTGCGCGCGAGATCTTCACGGATACAGGTGTCTATGCCCTCCGCATGGACTCGGCTGGACAGGGCACTGAGGCTCATCAAGAAAGCAAACCTATCGGAATGACACTGGATCAACGAGCCGTTATGCTCGCTACTGCTGTAAGTATTGACTTCGATTACTTCAGTCGACACAGTGGCTCAGGAGGTCTCGGGCTCTTCCCAATGTGGATCCCAGGTATTGGCGGCGAAGCTGGAGGTGCGGCGGCAGGAGGCGCTGCTGCCGGAGGCGTCGCTGCTGGTGAGGCCGGGGCCGGTGCTGTCACTGGAGCCGCTAGTGGAGCCTTAGGTGGTGCTGGTGCGGCAGGAGGAATTGCGGATAGCGTTGCAACAGGTGTTGCGGGAGCCGGTGCTATGGCTGGGTATGAGGCTATGCAACGAGGAATGTCCGGTCAGCAAAGTCCACAAGGCGTGCCGCCTGAATATTCGCCATCCCCGTACGACCAGCAGCCAACAGAAGCGCCTGAAACATTTGAGGATGTGTGGGCAGACGAACAGCAAAATGATTTCTGGGACCGTGGCGATCCTTGGGGTGGTAACGGAGGTGGTGTAGGGGGCGGTGGAGGTGATATGGGTGGTGATGGAGGTGCTACAGGTGGTGGTAGTGGTGGTGGTGATGGAGGCGATGGAGGAGGTGTAGACATTGGTGATGTTTTCGACTTGTTCTAAGCGATGCATATTATGATACCTCTATAGATAGACCCCTACTGTAACTATATTCCACTTATTCTTGAGACAGAAGAATTGTTTATTCAACAAAGCACAATGGCTGCAATGCTGTATAGATCCGAACGAAGCGGCAATTGGCTGGATCGGAGTGGGGCGACCAGACAATGACGCTGTCCCCGCGAACTCGACTTTCAATGGTGGCACATTTCCTCTTTCTCTTTCTCTTCTCATTCTTACCAGACACTCACCTTTAACTCGTTGGCCACTCTCGAATCCGCCGCTCTTCGCCTTTGTTCCTCCGAAGTTGGCCTCAATCACCGCTCCTCGAGGTTTCACAGCCCCAAATTATTTAACCCCACCAAGGTCGATCTCAGCTCTCGTGCCTCATTCTCCCTCAAACTCCCACAACCGTCACCATGGGCACGTCCGTCGCGCAAAAACGTCTCTTCCACGAATACAAGAACCTCTCCACAAACCCGCCAGAGGGAATCACAGCCGGCCCAGTCTCGGAAGATGACATGTTCTACTGGGAAGCTCTGATCGAGGGCCCAGGAGGCACACCCTTCGAGGGCGGAGTCTTTGCTGCAGAGCTCAAGTTCCCCAAGGACTATCCTCTGAGTCCCCCAACAATGAAGTTTGTCGGAGGCGGCGTCTGGCATCCAAACGGTGAGTTATGCAGCGGACCGATTCCATTCGTCTGTTCTAACAAGTGTTTCTTTCTAGTCTATCCCAATGGCACCGTTTGCATCTCTATCCTCCACCCACCAGGTGATGATCCCAACCACTACGAACACGCGTCGGAACGCTGGTCGCCTATCCAGAGCGTGGAGAAGATCCTCATTTCCGTGATGAGTATGCTCGCCGAGCCGAACGACGAGAGTCCCGCGAACGTCGAGGCGGCGAAGATGTGGCGCGAGCGGAGACCCGAGTACGAGCAGAAGGTGCGAGATGAGGTGCGGAAGGGACTGGGGCTATAAATCGATTGAGGAGCCTCCCCCTGGAGGATCACGTTCTGCTGATGTGCACAGAATGAATTTCTCGAGACTTGCATAGCCTAAGGGCTTTTTATAGGTTGTATGTTATATAGCGACGAAAACGAAGTCCAGATTTTCTCATGAATTGAATATCATTGTTACGACCATCCATCATACATAGTATACTTACAGCATAACTCAATTATATTATAGAATGTCTTCACTCCTGTCGAAACATCTTCCGATTAATCCACGCCTCAAGACCACCCACCTGATCATACAGCATCTCGATCTCCGCTTTTATGCCCAAAATCAGCATCTTCTGAAGCTCGAGTCGGCATTCAGGTTCCGGCCCGTCATTTGCCCAGACTGGGTTATTCTTAAGCATAGAGGTAATCTTCCTTCTGTCTCGTAATGAAAGGGACAACGTCGTACTGTTTTCGCAGTTCGTGCACTTAGGCGCGATTTCACAAACTCGTAGCCCTAGACATTTCAAGTCTGGGATAGTAAATCTATAGTTGTCGTGTGCGTGTGCTGCAGAGCCATATTTGTATATTGACATGATAGCGAGCCCGTCCGGGTCTCCGTCGACTAAGGCGTAGAATGGTAGTTCTCGTCCGTTTTTCTCAAGGGCGTGATCCCGTAGCTTGCGGGCAAATGCGCGCGTGAGGTTATCGGGGTAGCCCTTGCCCTGAACAGGAGTGTGAGTGGGTTGGATCTGGGAGTCAAGGCTCATACTCACTGTTATAATAATGCAATCGCCTGCAAGTGCGGTTGATTGATAATTGTTTCTCACGAGGCGATGAAAGACAGCCTGTCCATATATTAGCGATTGTTTGCTTTGTACAAGTTTGGGCTGCATTGTCTTCGTACCTCTTTCTCAACGATAAGCACCCAGCGCGTGTTGAAAAGGTCGAGCTCATCATCTTCGTAGAGACGGGGTATCAAATTGTCCTATATCGCCAGTCAGGCGATTGGAATAGTTAATCGTGGAGTACTATAACATACCTGAGATAAGCGACCGTCTAATATGACCTCTGAATAGCGTTTCAGCACGAAAGAACCTGCCACCAATCCCTTGGCTGCTGCTTCCTAGACGCGTATTAGACAAGTTGATCTAATGACGCATTAGAACAAAGACTTACCACATTCAAGTCGGCTCTGTCAACCCCAATCGTGTATGCGATATCGTCAACAATTGTATTGATCGTATGCTGTGATCTGAAAAATGCGGGATCCATATAATAGATATCTCTGCGAATTTGACATCTCTCAGCATCGTTTCCATCTCAAATCCAGAAATGACTTACCTCATAGTGATTGAATGTTTATTCTGAATCGCATAGTGGATAATTCCGAGCACACGCGCTACCACAGCTATCACAACCGGTGAGCATCTCTTCGGTATCTCTCGCCCGCAGACAACCATGGAGCCTGGAAAGAGCAAAGAATGACATACTGAACCTCCAAGCCTCAGCTGCTAAGTCTCCGGGCCATGAAAAAGCTCGACTCGACTCTGTGGTGGCACTTGCTTCGAGTGAACCGGTGTGGGTGTTCAGTATATATCTTCCCGTGCTTGCTCGACTTCTGAGTGTGACACCCGGGTGTGCTTCTGAATGAGGCGGTTGCAGGTCGCAATTGAGCTCGTTGAAGACATCTTGGATGTATTTTTGAACTTGTATTTGTGCTTGTTCTAAATTGAGCGCCATTGGGGATGCTGAGCGGAAGATTATGCCTCAAGGTCGTGGTCTACGGATGGGACTGAACGTGACTTGGATACCGCCTCCGACGAAACGAGGGGACGGCGACTAAATGAATAGGACTAGGACTTCTCTATTTTGTATGCTTAATAGGAATTGTTCAATTGTTTAATTTATCATATTATTTATTCATTATTGAATGATCGTAGCTAGGCATTTTTCGCCATCTTTTACAGCAAAGCGTCATTTCCGAATTTTCTGCTATACAAGCCCAAGGCACGGATGGGCCAGTAGAACTTGTAGTTGGGGTATGAGATCATGCATGACTGGTTGAAGACACCCTCGATGGATTCTTGCAACCACTCGCCGTTGGCCTGCTGGCGAGACATAAGGAGCTGGATGCCGCGCTTGATGGGCTCCTTGTCGGGGTATTGAGCCTCCATCAAAGCAAGAAGAGCCCAAGCGGTCTGGCACACCTGGGACTTCTCGTGCTGGACGTAGACATGCTTCTCACTGGAAAGGTAGGACTCACCCCAGCCACCATCGGCCTGTTGCTTCTCGATCAAGAACTCGCAGCCGCGGCGGGAGTTGTCGCTAGTCTCGTAGGTCTCGCCAATGCTGGCAAGACTCTCGAGAGCGAACATGGCGGCATAGGTGAAGCAAATACCCCAGGAGCCGTACCAGCTACCGTCGGCGCGCTGGACGCGCTTGATGTAGGCAACGGCCTTCTTCTTGGCGAGACGGATCTCATCGGCGCGGTAGTCGGGGTAGAACTTGCTGAAGAGAGAAAGAGCTGTGACGGATGCGGTTGTGCACTCGGGGTAGTCGTATCCGATCATGATTCCACCGAAAACCTCAGCAGCGTTGAGCAGCTCGACCTTGGGGGACGCGCGAGTGGTTTCGTACTCAGTGAAACCACCAGTGGGGTTTTGCATCAGCAACAAACAGTCGACACTGTCCTTGAGACGGTCAAGAGAGATCTTCTCAGGGAAGTTGTGCATCGCCTGGAGCTGAATTGTTGACCGAAGACCCTCGGCTGTGCAGTCACTGACGGTGTATCCTTGGGTCTTGGTACTGAAAGGCCAAGCACCCTTGCGGTGTTGACGGTAACACTTGGCCTGATCGGGAACATTCTCACGCAATTGGTGGTCGTCGATGAAATCAAGAGCCTTGGTAAGCATGGGGCGCCACTTGGGGTCATCAGCCAGTCCGGCGACGACAACAGCCTGTGTGACGAAGGTTGTGTCCCAAACCTGCACACCGTTTGTGCCGTTTGCAAGCATACCCTCATGCTTCAACCACATGTAGTCGTTCAATCTTTCGCGGTGTCGGCGGACAGAGTAGCTGTCTGGGCCCTCCTCGATATAACAAGCAACCATGTTAAGCGGGTTGCTGACAGGACCCAATCCTGCATAGTCGGTATTTTCATCCTCCATCTGGATCAGCTTCCAGGTCCAGGCCTCGGCCTGCCTCACGACTGGGCCAATGCGAAGGAATGGGTTCCATAGGTGAACCAGAATTTCGTTAAGAGTGTTCAACACCCAGGTTTTAGGGTAATAGTTGTCGGCGGCATGAATTGTGTTGCGGTGCTTTCTGAAATCGATAGAGCTGTAGGGTTGAATGTACAGTTCCTCTCGGAGCTGTCGTGTGAAGTCGTTAAGGGGGTGGGACCATTTCTTGGACCAGATGTAGGACAAGGGAAGGAACACTTGACGGATGTGAATCCACCAACGCCAAGGCGCAAAAGGCACCCAGTCAGGCATAAGCCAGATCTCAGGAGGAACAGGGTTGACAGCCTCCCAGTCCATAACTCCCAGGATGCTCAGCCACGCCTTTGCCCAATGTGGGCCATTGACCGCACCGCCGAACTCGTGCAGCTTGCCACGAGCCTTGACCATGCGCGGATCATCTTCACTGACACCGACCAGACGCAGGGCGACGTAGTTCATGGCAGTACCGAAAACGGAGCTGTGAGCTTCGATGTGCAGACCCCAACCGCCATCTTCAGGGTGCTGGCGCGCAAACAGGTACCGCTTGATCTCCGTGGCGTACTCCGGCGGAATTGGAGTGTTGGTCACGTACCAGGTGATCAACAGACCTGGCAGCAGAAACATGGGACCTCCATACTCACAGGCCCAGTTTCCAGGCTCCAATTGCAAATGGGAGAAAAAGGACAAGCCGTTCTCCGCTGCCTGCAGAGGAGATTTGGCCTCAGGCAGGATGGGCAGACCCTGTAAAGAAATAAGAAGCTATCCATTGAGGAAGACCAAGCTTGCACTTACAGTTGGAAGACCCAGATGGTACTTCTCCGCCACCGATTGGACCCAGGCGGAGTTCTCCTCGTCGGATTCGAGGTAGCGCCAGGTCTGGCGACCTTCTTCGTTGACTAGACGCCAGCGCGTGAAGTCGGTCTTCTTGTCGCCATTGGCATCTGTGGACAGATGGCCTTGGGCGTCTGACCTCCAGGGACCAATATGTGAAGTCATGCTGAGCAGGTGTCCTCAAAGAGTATGAAGACGGTCAGGGAGTGCAGTCGATGGAGCTTTTGATAAAGCGGGTCGTGCAGGCCGGGGTTGGACCCACCGCGTTCCATTCTCAAGGCTGCACTGTACAATCCGGTACACGAATTCCCCCTTTTCCCTGCGTCAACTTTATGATCAACAAGGTTTCCTGATTTTTATGCCTGGAGCTGCTGCCGTATGGCAGTGCGCGATCGAGAGATCAGTAGCGGAAGGACTAGTGGGAGGGGAAAACATCATTCAGCATTCCAGAGATGGCCAGTGCCTGGATGCGCCACGCCGTACTATGAGAGGACTGGAAGTGATGCCTAAAACGCCACAGGTACGATGATGGCCCTGGCAGTGCGTTTGACACGATCGGGGCTGCGGAAGTTGGTTGCGCGCAGATCCGACCAGGGGCAAACCTTATACTTGGCCCACACTAGGCTAGACCACGTTTACGCTCTTGACCTCGTATGCTTTTTGATTTTATCTTGAAGGCCAATTGTGATTTCAATTCTACTGTAACTCGAAAGATATGCTGCTGGCAGTCAAAAAACTCGGAGATTGTATGTTGTAAGATAAACTCTGGTGCAAGTGGCTCATCTATGGAGTAGGATCCGCAACTTAGTGCGAAACACTCGCTAGAAAGCCTATTGAGCGATTAGTCTGATGGCCAGAAAGTTTTCTCAGCTCGGCGATATTAGCCCATTAAACCTTGGAAGCAACGTGTGTGAAGACATCAAGTTCTATACAGAGTAAACATTGGGAAAGGGAAGTACGGAGTACACAAGGTTAAAATCTCTAGGTTACTATTTACCACTCTATATCTATAAATTGCTTCCAGCGCGCTCAAAGACTGCCTTCACATGCTCAGGGATATCGTACATATCCAAAACAACATCCACCAATGTCAAACCCTTGCCGCTCTTGAAAGATTCGGAATTCAGGACAAGATCAAGGTCAGCCCACGTTTTCACACGATATGTTTCAAC
>JAOYNU010029535.1:0-13591 GCA_026745395.1 Tympanopsis confertula
TATCCTAGGATTAGACTTATAGAACCGTACGGTCTCCTCCGGGCCTCCTAGAGGCCCCTCGTATATATAAGAGAGGCTTTTAGCCTCTCTAGACGTCTTCTTCTTCTCTTTCTCTTCAGTTTAGAATATAATCTCATTCTACGTAAAAAGGTTCACCTCTTACGTAGACCGTTATATATCTAATCTAACTTCTTTAAAGGTCTAATAGTTCTAATATTTATTAAGTATAGTAGAACTCTATCCCCTATCTTATAGAATTCCGAGGCCTATTATAACCGGTTTGCGTATTTTTCCTAGGTTTCTTAGGCATCCGCTATTACTATTATCGCTAAATCGTAATAATCTCTTAGTTTTCTAACTTATATATACCCTTTTTCGGCTAGAGAGACTATAGATCTAATAGAAGACCTTATATTAGGTTCTAGGGTCTCGAAGTAGTATCCGTAACTTAAGAAGAATAAGGAGAATCTAGTAGATATAGATTTCTAATTACTAAAAGTAAATATCGTATTAGGTAGTAATATATCTTAATTATTTTAATTAAACGAGTAAAATATCCGTAAGTAAACCTCTAGTTCTATATTTAAATATTCCGTAGATCTATCGGTTTAAGGATAAAAGGCTATAGATAAATACCTCTAAATTCCTAGAGACTAGTAGACTCTTCTCTAGAATAAACTAGTAAACTAGGGTCTTTTATCGGAAATTATAGCGTAGGGGAGTTTATAGTATACCTAGATATACTATAAGAAAGTATAAGTAATATCTAGGGCTTTTATCTTTTTATAGGTATAAATATAGGGCTTTTTATATATCTATCTATAACTACTAATATAATAGAACTATTAGGGGATTCGGGGAGGTCTACTATAAAATCTATAGATATCTCTTACTAGGATTATTCTAGAACGTATAGGGGTTTTAGAAGACCCTTTTTTCTAATCTCTTTAGACCTTATTTTACGAATAGATCTAGTAATTCTATATAAAACGACGTATATCGGAAGATAAACCCGGCTATATATAGTACCTAGAAATTAGATCTCTCGTAATTTCTCTACCGGGGTAGCCGGTAGTAGGGGAGTCGTAGATTCGTTAGATAATCTTAGTTCTAAAAGGCTCGAAAAAGGGTATTTAGATTCGGTCTCTTTATATTAAATAGTTCTCTATATCGATAGAATACTCGGATATAGATACTAGTAAACCCTAACTAGTAGGGAATTACTAATTACTTTTATAGACGGCTTATTAAATCTTCTAGTATTTAGAGTTCTTTTCTAGACCTTCTAACTATAGGTAATAGCTTAATAAAATAAGTGTGCCGTTCCTTTGTGAGTTCGCTTAGATATAACTTAAGTAAGTTATATCTAGTATATCTTCTAACTTCCTATATTATATTTATATAGACTAGTTAGAATAGGCTCGATTATATCTAATTAGGCCTAATCGTGTATAATTAGGCCTAATTACGCCTAATTATAGGTAATCTAGTCTAGTTATATACCTAACGAACCTAATTACCCTCTCCTAGGGAATATCCTATATAATTAGGGTTAAAATTATATAGTTAGGGCTAGAATCTAGTATAGGAAGAGGGAGGATATAGAATTTACATTATATTTCACGATACCTATACTAGTTTATTATAATAAGGGCGGTTACGCCTACACGCATGTGTATTTATCGCATCAATAGGTTAGATAGTTCTAAGTCTTTAAAAAGGGGTTTAAGAGGGTCGGCGAGTTCGGAGATAGAGAGAGGCTTATTTTTAGGTCCGGAATTACTATCGGATATCTATATAGTTTTAACTTTTATTTCTAATCTTTCTAGGGTATTAGAAAGGTTAGAAAGTAGGTAAAAGGTTCTACTAGATATCTTATTATTAGAGGCGTTTTTCGGTAGATCTTAATCTCTTCTAAAAAGGGTATTAGAAGAGACTTATATAGTACTAGGCTAGTAGTTAAGTTTAAACTTAAATTTAGATAGTTCTTCTCCTTACTATATCTAATATTCGGATAGATATTACCGGGTCTAGAAATAGACTAGGTTCTAGTAATCCGTATAGACTATAAAGTCTATATTTTTAAGCTCGGAATACTACTCTCTAATATACGATATAATAGATAGAAGTTCTTTATTATATATAGGGTAGTTAATTTCGGTAGGGGATAGTTTTCTCGAGTAGTATCCTATAGGTCTCTAGAAGAGGTCTTCGGGGTCTTACTATATAAGTACGCCTCCTAATATTGACGGTGTAAAGGGTTAGAACCCTTTTAATGCCTCGGCCATACCCTCGCTAATCGCACGTAGCCCTATACGCAGATTAGTCACGTGACCCTTTTAACGTTATCCGATACCCCGTTATCTTCGCCGCCGTCTAGCTCTACGGATACTAGTTAGATCGATAAGAAAATACTACCTCTAGAACTAGTCTTTTCCTATATTATATTATTTTATAGGTAGTCTTTCTTTAAGTACCCTTTTTACTTATACTTATAGTAGGTTAATTCTTTATTACTAGTATTAGTATTACTTTTAGTTACCTTTCTTCTTAAGTTTCTAGAAAGTTTTTTTATACTATTATCCGGTAACTTAGTACTATCCTTATACTTAGTAGTATAGTATTTATTCTTCTTATAACTAGGCTTACTATATCGATAGTATATTATATTTATTTTATTATTAGTTATTTATATTTTCTTCTTATCGTTCTTCTTCTTATCTTTACTACTATTATTATCTTTATTTCTTCTTTAATTTCCGTATAATATTTTCTTTTAATTAGCTTCTCTAATTAATCGTATTATTTTACGGTATATTCCTTAGTTATCGGTAATAATACCTTTTACTATTAATACTATAGTTATTAGTTCTAGGTATCGGCTAGTATAACCTTTTACTAATACTTTAGTATATATATCTATATTTATATTAAAAAGAGGTTAGTATTTAGCGAATATCTATTCTACTCTAGTAACGAATTAGCTAGCTATTTCGTTATTTATTATTTTTAGGTTAATTATATCGTCCTATATTATTATTCTTTCTTAGGTAAGTATAAGTTTTATTACTATATTAAGTCTAGTCTATATATTATACGATAATTTATAGTAGGCGTAAGTATTATATAGCCTAGTACTAATTATATTTAGGAACTAGGTTACTATATAAATATCTACTAAAAGGTCTATATTAACTAGTTCTCTTTTATCCGGGTCGATCGATATTATCCTAAAAGCCCTTTTAACTATTTATTTCTAGACTATCTAATCGTTAGCTCCTATTAATTTCTTTTCTTTTAAGTATTTAATCTTCTATTTTTTAGTTTTTTTTATAATAAATATAGCCTTTAAAGTTATTTATTCGCTATTATTTAACTAATCCTCTACCTAAGAGTCGATACTTATTTCTAATAATAGTAAATTCTATTTAAAGTAGGCGTTTTAATATAGTACCTCGTTATACTATATATTCGGCTTACGGATATATTTAAGTACTATTTACTTATATTAGGTATTTAATACTACTACTAATTTCTAAAGTATTAAGAATATAGATAAATTTAAACCCGCCGCGCTTTTACTATCTAATAAATTACTAAATTTATAGTTATTTATATTAGGTACGCGCTAATCGCGTTCTAGTTTATATACTATAAATACTATAGTTTTTAATTACTATTCTAGTACTATATAGTATACTTATACTAAAGGTTCCCTATATATCCTCTTATATTCTTTAAATACCTAAATATCCTCTACTAATATACTTATTTAATATACTAGTAGTATAATACTAGCTATATTACTATAGATTAACCTAT
Organism: Tympanopsis confertula; assembly: GCA_026745395.1. Taxonomy (NCBI): domain Eukaryota; kingdom Fungi; phylum Ascomycota; class Sordariomycetes; order Coronophorales; family Scortechiniaceae; genus Tympanopsis; species Tympanopsis confertula. The sequence continues at coordinate 3,823 of JAOYNU010029535.1, forward strand.
TTTTTATTATACTATTTTAAATATTTAGATATACTATTCGGTATTTATTATTATACCTTTTTCTAGGGTATTCTAAACTATAATACTATAAAACTATTATAATTAATTTCTTTTAACTTATACCTTCTTCTTATAAGATTATTAAATTTATAATTTATAAGAATTTTAAAATTTTTATTAAAATAATATAAAATTATATATAATACTTTTATCCTAATATTATAAATATTAATTTTTATTTATTTAATTAATTCTATAAAACTCTTTAATTATAGTAGATATCTACCTAGGAGGCCTACTATAACTATTAGTAGGGCTTAGCTATTACTAGCTATCCCTAATTAATACTACGGTATCCTCCTAGGCTACCCTTTACCTGCGATATCCTCATAGTATCTAAAATTAGCTTAAAATACGCTATATCTATATATTGGGTTTTTAAAATAACCAATTAAAAAACTTGATATATACTAAATAGCGAGGTTTATCTTAATATTAACAGCTTATATAGGAAACGCTAATAAAAAATAATGTACAGAGAAATATTAGCACATAGCGCGAATATCTTATAAACAGGAGATGCTATTAACGAGGATCCGCTCTAATACCTATCCTTTTCCCAGAACAAGTGCTTGCTTGATAGCATTCTGATATTTGTTTGCCTCAATCTGTTTACCTATTATAACCCGAAATCAAAGTACTGAAACCGCCATCTGCAAGGCCGAGCGGCGGTATGACAGGCAGAGAACCACCTTCTGAACTCCAAGGGGCTTTGGCTAATTTGTCCACTACCCCAACCTTATTAACCCTGCCATCACACGCGACTACGACCACGACCCAAAAACATCACCTTTTTTCTGAGCCCGATCCACAACAACCAAAGAAACTGAACCTTCATAGTCATCGTCAGAGCCACAGCTCTTCTAAATTACCCGCTTTCCGATTTGCAGACCATCGGACAAGCCAACCACGGATACCATCGCCTACTGTCTCAAATCGCCCCCAACTTCAGTTTCGCTTGCCCCCGATTCCTATCGACGTCAACCATAGCAACAACAACGACGACAGCGTTGATACAGATCACCATTCACGCGAAGGTGACCAGGATAAAGTTGCCCAATTATCATACCACTCGCAGAACAGAACTCTGGCCCAGAGACCAACTTCGACTCTGACACCCACGAACAAGATCACAGAGTTGAGACGACCGAAGCAACGAGTAACGGAACAACAACTGGTCTTATTATCACAGCGTGAATCTGGCCAGCAACAGTGTATTTATCGTCGCAATTACGAACCTGGAGTTCCAGTAACAGCAACGAATTTTGACTTTGGCGCTGTGCCCATCCTCCAGTCCGTGCCTGCTACCACGCGTGCCCAACCACGGTTTGGTGCGTCAAGCGACAGCGACGTTCCCACTACACTTTCCGAGCGACCAATCTCATTTACCGCGGCATCAGCTGAGCTACCTGCTACTCCAGCGGCCCACGCCAAGAGAATCTGCGTTACTTTTGGATCTAATGTTACCGATATCGCGATCGGTCGGACCTCGTCTCTAGGTAGCGCCCACAACGGTATCGATACTGCCTATCCAAGCCACGCGACCGACGAAAAGCGCGTACGCAGGCCGCCGCCAGTCTCTTTCAAGGGCATACCAACGGCGAGTACGTCCGCGTATATCCGAGACCCTGGGCGTTTCGAACGTCAACGCAGTCTTGTCCTTGATAACCGAACAACCGCAAGAACCATGCGTTCGTATTCAACAGGTGATGACCTGGCTGATATAAACTACGAGTGCACATGCCGTGCTCTTGAGGACAGGACGCTAGCTTACTCGAGAAACCCAGACACATCAGCTCTTACCTCTCCTGACTCCTCCTCACAGGACGTTCATGATGGAGACGACACTACCGGGGATGTGTTCCTCAAAATCGCTCGTCAGGGTGACTTAACATCCAAGTCAATAGGGGGGGGTTCACTTCCTACGCCCCAGGAATCTCAGCGAATTGTGGGTTATCCCATATCAAATCCATAACCTGCAGCTGCAGTAAATCTGACAGGTCTTGGTTTAGTCCAGATCAACGATGATCTATCCACGTCGGCGCCCTCACTCTACAGCAACACCCATTTTCTCGTCACCCTCTTCTCCGCCCCACAAGAGTCGACGGTTATCCGACCAACCAGACTCATCTGTCACGTACTTGCCCGACGATGGCCCACCGTCCCTGCTCCACCGGTCATCAACACAAAAGCTATCGCCTCGGGACCAAGCAGGATTTAACCAGTCCATTGACGATCAATTGGGTCGCTCTAGGATAAATGTACCCGCTACGCGCTCGACGCCCCTAACTCCCCGCTCGACGGCTCCTCACGAGACTCCAGATGGGTTGTCTGTTCATAATCGAAGACGAACATCGGTGACCGACATAAACTCTTCACGCTCTTCTTCGATATACAAGGGGTCCTCTGGCCTTGGCATTGCTCATCAACTGCGGGCATATGGCTCGTCCCCGCACACTGAAGTCTTGCCCCAGCCAGAACCTTCTTCGGGGATTGAAGGAGGTACGGAGTCCACATCATCAACCAACGCATCATCGACAGTGTGGGATGAGCTTGATGATCTTAAATCCCGCATCCACCGGCTCACCGATAGGCTCCCCCTCTCATCGGGTGCAGTTGCTTCACGACTCTCTGAAGAAAGACCACCGACTGCTACCACTGCTACAACCTCTTCATCATCACCTATGGGGGATTTGGCGGCCAGTGAGCCCACAGTCGGTGATGCTGCTAGGGGAGATGGCAGCAGCAGTGTTGCGTCCGTGTCCGCCTCCTTCACTCAGCCGCAACGTGATGCTCATCCCGTACTACACTCTGCTCTTGCTAAGTCGAAGCCATTCATAAGATCGGAGGTATTCCAGGCTCTGGAGGCGGCGTCGGCAGATGCGCTCGCCTTAGTTTCCATGATGGGAACACCCGGTCATCATGGTCCCATCTCCAGTGGTGCCAGCACAATAGGCGCCGGGACAAATCTCACAGACCGTCAGCTTCGCCGAAAAGCTGACGCTGTCTGCCGAAGTCTCACGGAATTATGCATCGCATTAGGAGAGGAGTCCACTCAACCCAGGGCCGCCAGTCAGCCGCCCCAAAAAGCTCTCGTCATTCAATCTATGGTCCCTGCTACTCCGACAATTGCGAAAGTACCATCGATAAAATCCAGCCTTCCTATCAAAAAGAGACCCAGTATCTCCGAAGACCGGTTGCAGAAGATAACGACTAGTCCGCGGGCACTTTCAAAGCTCGAGGAGAGGCGTAGCAACCTTCTTAATGGTACTGCATTGCCTAGTCCACGTTTCTTTGCTGATGGTACACCAGCCTCTCCAGACTCAATCGGTCCGGGTAGAAGGTCATCTTTGCTGCTTTCACGAACTCGTAAAACCATCGTCGAGGAGTCTCCTCGCACCAGAGGCGCCGGAACCGAGGAACGGCAACCTTCGAGGGATCAGAAACCTGGAACCGAGGAATCGCAACCCTTGTGGGAACAAAGAGCCAGAACTGAAGAACCAGAATCATTGCACGATCGAAAGGCCCGAACAGAAGAGATAATGCCTTTCAAGAGTCAACGAATCACTACAGAAGAGTCTAAAGATGGCCGCAGGACATCATTACTTATCAGGGGACGCCGTGGTACGATTGGAGAGGGGGAAATTGATGATCGGTTCCGTGCCCCGTCCAGAGCGATCACAGAGGTTGCAGGTAGTGTAGGAATTCGAATTCCTACGCGAAGTTATGCTTCTCACCTATCCAACTCAGAGCTCTCTCTTGGGAGTTCGGCTCTTCCACGTCGACGCCTCGTTTCATCTGGCCTCCAGTCTCGGCCTACAGCGCACCCTGTATCGACGACTGTGACAACAAGCTCAGGACAACGATACCTGACTCGTTCTTCGTTGGTTGATAGTGACCTTCAATCTGATAGAGAGAGGGAAGTGACTAGCGAAGGCCGACCTGAGCGCCAGCGGCCTATGTCCACTGCTGCCGGGCCAGTCTCTATGCTTAGCAGAACTAACAGCTTATCACGACGATACCAAGAAGCCGGTGTCACCATAGTTGCATCTGGTGCTCGGACCGCCACTTATAACAGATAAATAAAGAGACAACTCCCGGGCGAAACCCTGGATATATGTTATATGGTTTGGGGGTCCGACTGTCGATTTGGTGGTTCTCAGGTCATAATGATACTTGTAAGTGATGACGTTGGTAAGCTGTTTAATGTTGTCACGTCCTTCATAGGCATTGAACTTTATATTTGATTAATTGTACATTGGTGTAGGTATAATATTCTTGCAAAACAATCGTACGATACGATGTGGACATGGTAGACCGCATAATTGGCGGGTGCTCTTGCGTCTCCTTGGGCAGAGTTGTAAATAATCATGATTACTCTCTGATTACTGATTACTAATTACTAATTACTTTCTGATTACTGATTACTAATTACTAATTACTTTTTTATTACTAATTACTAATTACCGATTACCGTGTGCCTTCTAGGCCTCTCGTGACGGCTACGATTACTAGATTAATATCTTAGTAGTCGGTTAAGAGTATATAGAAGGTTACTTAGATTAGAAGCTATCTACGATCGTAGTACTATACGAAGATCTAACTAGGGTTATAGGTTATATACTAGTTATATAATAAGTAGAGTTTTCCGAGTACCTAAGAACCTATAAACTACCTTTTTCGCTAAATAATCGGCTTTATAATTATCTATCTCTTAATCTATAGTATTTTACCTTTTTTTTTAAAATTCCTAGAGATTACTATACTTACTATAATAGCTATTCCTACTATATCTATATTAGTCTAGCTCTTCTATATTTAGGCCGGCCTCGGTAGTAATCTTTTTACGATCCTCGTTTAATAATTATTTACTAGCGTACTATAAACTATATACGGGGTAGCTATCTCGAATATAGGCTAGAAATAGCTACGATCTATTATATTTTCTTTCGAAACGGATACTACTAGGCGAAGCTAAATTATAAGTATTTCCGTCGTAGGTATTTATAATAATCTAAAATCTATTATAGAAAGGTTCTTATTTATATACTTATTCGTATACGAGTAATACCTAATTACTTTTACTATAAACCTTATAAAATACTTTTTTTTCTTATAAGTATACTCGCGTAGTATTTTAAAATACTTTAACTAATATAGAATAGTTATTATTATAGTAGAAATATTATTCGTACTATTAGATTAACTCGTTAGCTATTTATATAACTTCTAGAAGAATAGGTTCTCTCGTATAAGCTATATAAGGTATTTCTAGTAAATTCGGAACGATACTAAATAGTAAGTAATAAGGCGAGTAACTAATTATATTAATCTACTAGTTATAGATATATAAGGTATAATTAAAATAAACCTAAAACTATTTAATACTTATAATTAAAACGCTAGCTTATTTTAACTTATTCGTAAATCTAGTTATAATTACTTTTATTTAGCTATTAAAATATTCTATTTAGCCGTTTATTTATAGATAATATAGTATAACGTTAACGAGTTTAATACTATTATTCTTTAGCTAAAGTTAAACCTTATCTAATACGAATAATTACGCGTTATTACTAATAATCTCTCTAATTAGCCTATATCGCTACTAAAGATATAAGAGGAACGATATTACTATAGGGGATTTTAAATTATTCGTAAATTCGCTTACCGCCTAGCTAGTAATATATTCGATAGTATTTAGTATAGGGAATCGGCCGAAAGGGCCGGTAAAGTTAATAGTTTATTTTACGAGTAGTAGAAGTAGTAGGATCGGTTCTAAACCTTATAGTAGTATAAATAGTTTTTTTATTAGCTAATAACTCCGGTAAGTTTAAATAGCTTTTTAAATAGCTAAGATAGAGTTAGGGTACTAATAGAGAAAGTTAAAGTAATATAATATTCCGCCTATAGAGGTATAGCCTTAATCCTTATATACTTATATAGCTATTTATACTAGATCTACTTTACTAGGTATACGTTTAAGCGTATTTCTATTAATTTAGTAGAGGGCTTCGGCGTAAGCTATAAAATTAGCTCGGACTTATACTAGGTCGAGGTATAGTAGTAGTAGTATTTAGAGGTAAAAGTATTCGAAAATCGACTATAAATCTATTTAATTAAAGTTAGTAAACTAGATCTAAAGCTAGATATCTAGCTAGGGGTCTTCTTCTAGCGAATCTTCTACTAGGAAGATTATAAGAGTATTACGTACTAGGGGTCTAAATAACTAATCCGCTAAAATATTAGTTTTACCTTTTCGGTATACGATTCGTATACTATAGTATTCTATAGTATCGAGAAAGTATAAGATCTATACTAGTTAATCGGCTTTTATATAAATAGATTTAAGGCTATTATAGTCCGTAATTACTATAATATCGGCGCCTTCTAGCTAATACTTCTATTAATAGAGGGCGAAGATTACTACTAATAATTCTCGTTCTTACGCCGAATATCGAGATTATATATCTATAAGTTTATAATTTATATAAACTATTAAATAAAGTATATTTTTAGGATTTCTAGTCTTTTATAAAGCTATAAAGTACGGCTAAAGTAAAGTAGCGCCGGTATAGGTCTACGAGGAGTCTATCTCTAGTATTATTAGTAGAAGTTAATCGAATTTCTTTAGTATTAGTATAAATACTATAGTATCTCGGATATACTACTACGATACTATTATCTCTTCTAAGAGTATAATTATACTATTCTTAGGTAAATTATTACTTATAAGGGTATATAGAAAACCGGCGTAGAAGGCGAATTAGTAGATATAACTTTATAGGTAGCTAGCGGTATTAAAGAAACTTCTTAATTCGGTTAGTATCTAAGGCGGCGATCGTTTAAGTATAGTATCTACTTTCGATAGATCGATCCGACGGCTATACCGATTAACGATAAAACCTAGGAATTTACTTTCCGTAATAAACTATTAGTACTTCTTCTTATTTAGTACTAATCCGTATAGTTCTAAGTATACTATAACTAACTAGGCGCAATAGAATAATTCTTCTACGGTATCGGCCTAAATATAAGTATTATTAATTATACTAGTTAGCTATTCGGTAAAAAGTTTAAATACTTCCTCGATTAAAACTTAGAAGGAGGCTAGTATATTAACTAAACCGAATAGTATTCGAAAGTATTCGTAAAAGCTAAACGGTATATTAAAAGCGGTCTTCTCGATATCCTTATTAGCTACTTAAATATACTAGAAGCCGTTCTTTAAGTTAAAGAAGATATAATATTTATAGCTAGTAGCGTATTATATCTGGTCGTCTACGTTCGGTAGCGGGTAGGCGTTCTTTTTAATAATAGTATTAAAAGTACGATAATTAATATAGAAATACTAGATTATATATTCTAATATAGAAGTACTCTTTTTAGGTATTAGAAGTACTAGAAAAGACTATAGCGATTTACTTTTCTAGATAATACTATCTCTAATAGTTAATTTAATAAAATCTCGTATATCTTAGTCTTATAGTAGCGAATACTACTTTAGCGGTAATTTAATAAGTTTATAGCCTTCTATATTAATATAATAGCGAACCTCTAGTAGTTTTTTATATATTCTACTAGTATAACTAAATATACTAGGGAATTACTTCTTAAGTTTTTACCGAAGATCTTCTACTTCTACTATTACTAGGTCCTCGTCTACTTAATAGATTTTAGTTATACTATATACTAAAAGCTTCTAGTCTATTTTCTAGAGTATAAGTTTACTAGGTAAATCGAGTAATTTTATATTACCGCCTAAGGTATTAGTAAAACCTAATTAATAGAAAATAAACTAGCTAAATATAATATTACCGGGGAATATACTATCTAGTATAATACTAAGCGTAATCGAGATCTTTTCTATTATTCCGCCTTCTATAGTATTAAAATAAAATTATATATATACGTCTTATTATATAGATAGACTATTACTACTTATACCTCTTATTATAGATAATCGCTTAGTCGGGTATATAATACCGAGGCGCTCGGCTATTAATATATCTACTTACGACAGGGTTAAACTATAATCGAAGAAAATAGAGGTATTTTACCTTTACGAAGGCGCTTACGGCTTAGGAGCTACGATCTAGGTACTATCAGGCCTTTTAGCAGCTGGGGTATCTAAGTTAGAGAGTAAAGGCGTCGTAATCTTATTATATATACGTATTATAGATAAGGTATAGATATAGTATAGGTCGTATATAGTTAATTAAAGTTTCTATTATAATAATAGTAGTATAACCTCTACGAGGAGCTAGATCCCCTTTTTCTAGTAGGTTCCCCTTTTATCCTTATATAGGTATATACCTCCTAACTACTTCTTTTACCCCCCTTAGACTATATTCCTAGCTTATAGGCTTCTTCTAAAACCCTTTTTATCCCTTATATTACTAGGTAATACTATCTACTACTTATACTCGTACTAATCTATAATAGAGTACCCCTTCTACTAGTAGGTCGCCCCGATATACTCGTTATATACGCTAATTATAAGTTAATATTATTCTTCTAATAGGGTATTACTATAGTATAATTAGGGTATAATTAGTATATCGTATTTTTTTCCCTTAAATAAAAGAATACTTTATAAAACTTAAGGTTAATAATATATAATACTTTTTTAGTTTTTTCTAGGGGTTAGGGGTAATTTAATAAGTACTCTTTCTATTTTACGTAGATTCTTATAGTAATTATATAACTACTTATCTAAATCTTATAACTTTTTTTTATTTTTTTTTCTTATAAGTTCTTCTTATTTATCTTCTTCTTCGGTACCGGTATTATTATTATTATTATATCTCGTTTAGTACTTATTTATAAAACTATAAAAGAGGTAATATATAAGAAAAATAAAGAAGAGGTTAAGTAGAAGGAATAAGAGAATAAGAAAAAAGAGGTAGTAATTAGGTATAAGGAGGAGGCTAAAAAAAGGCGAAAATAACTAAAAATACTATAACGATACTAGGGGAGTATAGCTCTACTAATACTACTACTAATAATACTTATAACTCGTTATATTATCTACTATTAGTCTCTAAAAGTAATAATAATAATAATAATAATAATATCGTACTTATACCTCGGCGTAATATTAAGTTATCGACTCGTATAATAGCTACTCCTCCTCCGCGTCCTCGATACGAGATTATAGGCCTTATATAATATATTTTTTACTAACTTTTTTTTCTTACGGTATTTATACGGTATATTTCTTACTAATATAATATTTAGGCTCTCCGAGAATATCCTACTATACGCCTAATATATCTAGAAACTCGTAGACTAGGGCTATTAGACTAATACCGCTAGATATTAGCGATATCTTATCCCTTTTAGTTATACGTATTTTATTCTAGTTATATACTTTAGATATACTACTAATATATATCCCTTAGTATATTTAACCGAGTATTAGTATTAGTATATAAGTAGCTATAGTAGGTACTACTATAACTAGATATCTAGTCCTAAGATTACCGATACCTAGGATTAGTTCTATAGCTACTACCGAGTTAATATAGATAAAAAATTTACTATATATACCCTTCTCCCCTATCTTAGTATACTAACTACGAGGACTATTATAAATACTACTAGGATCCTTAAAAGAAGTAGTAGTAGTAATAATAGTAATAATAATAATAATAATAATAATAATAATAATAATAATAATAATAATAATAATAATAATAATAATAAT
>JAOYNU010029756.1:0-13545 GCA_026745395.1 Tympanopsis confertula
ACACGTCTTGAGGGTGTCGTAGATGCCCTCGATGCTGTCGTCCTTCATGTCGACGAGGAAGCACGACGAGAACTGAGCCTGGGGGGTACCAGAGTTGAAGAGTGTGGGGGACGCGTGGGTGAAGAACTTGCTCGACATGAGATTGTACGTTTCGATGACACGTTCAATGTTGTCGCCCCAGATGCCGATGGCAACACGCATGATCATGTGCTGCGGCCGCTCGACGATCTTACCGTCGAGCTTGAGCAGATAGGAGCGCTCGAGCGTCTTGAAGCCAAAGTACTGGTAATTGAAGTCGCGATCGTAAACGATGGCCGAGTCCAACTCGTCCTTGTGGCGCATGACGCATTCGTACGTCTCCGTGGCGATCATGGGCGACGGGCGCTCGTTCTTGGGGTTGACGTAGTTGTAGAGGTCGCTGATGACGGACGACCACTGCTTCTTGGTCTGCTTGTGGAGGTTGGACACGGCAATGCGGGCGGCGAGGATGGCATAGTCGGGGTGGGTGACGGTCATGTAAGCGGCAGTCTCGGCAGCCTGCGGGAGCATGAAAATCAGCCATTGGACAACAGGTCAATTGAGGCGAGTTGGTTACAAGGCGTGAACTCACGAGATCATCGAGCTGGGCGGTGGTTACGCCGCCATACACTCCAGATATGACCTTCTGGGTGATGGCGACAGGGTCGACATGGTCCATATCGAGGCCATAGCAGAGCCTCGACACGCGGGCCGTGATCTTATCGAACTGGACGCGCTCCTGACGTCCATCTGGAGGGGTTATCTACGTCAGCGGAACCGGTTTCGACAAGGGCTGAGGCCATGGGGTCAAGGAGGGGGTTCGTACCGCGCTTTCGTACAAACATGGTGGAGGTTGACGAGACGACTGTCTTTCAAAAAAAAAGAAAAAGAGGGTATCTGAAGAAGCGGGAGGGTCGAAAGCAAATCAGTGCACCAAGTGGATAATGCGGGTGGTTGTTATGGGAAGGGAGGGTTCTTGGTGTAGAAAGACGTGGAGGGGAAATTTTCAAGTGGCAGCAGATAGGACCGGTACTTATTAAAGTAGAATTCGCGTCTCGACGCGACGCCAACCGATTTAGCGCGACAACAAATCAATCAGCTTCGTGTGTTTGTGTTGATGCGGTCCAGGCGGCTCAGACACCTCAGGGCCAGCTGTCGACCCCACATCTGGGCCCTTCTATTCGAGGATCACACCAGGAGCTGCCTGTTAAGGTCAACACTGCTGATAAATCACATTAGGGGCCCGTGAGCCCATTTACATTACATTATTGCATTCTTCCGCACCGGTCAAGCCTTGGCGTTATCCCCTGGTAATGATCGATTTATCCAATATCCAGAATAAGCAAGGGCTGTTATTACTGAACGCGCTTAACGTGCCACTGTGCCAGATGAGGGGCAAGCCCGTTAAGAAATTCACACGAGATCACGTGATGTGGTTCTCCTGAAGTTTTTGGTCTCGGATACGATTTGTCGTCAGAAGTAGTTGACAAGGCATCTCATGAGATTGGTAAGCTGCTTGTTTGTCCGAGTCTCCAAGTTCGGGCTTGCCCCCAGCAAAGTTCATTCTCGGCCCTTGTCGTTCTCAACAAGAATGGCGACCGAGGAAGGGATCCCCCCGTATCAACCGAGGTACATGGATGTGAGCCATCCTATAATTGCGGCAACTCTGGGATCTGGACGTCAACTGACCAATGTCACCGTTTTGGGTGGCTCAAGATTGGCATCAACCTTGCCGATCCCATCTTTCGGGGCATCTATCACGGTTCTGACCGTCATCCAGATGATCTCGGTGCCGTTATCGACCGAGCCCACCAGGTCGGCTGCACCAAACTGATTGTAACAGGATCCGACTTTCAGAGCTGCAGGGACGCTTTGAATCTCACCAAGAAATTTCGTACGTTGCCCAGGCCGCCCAACGAACATCCCTAACGTAGACGTGGTCGTCAGCTGGCACCGTTTACTCGACGGTGGGGATCCATCCGTGCAGCAGTTCAATCTTCGGGATCGTCCGGCCGCAGGCGCCAGATGGCGAAGGCCCCTGTGCACCTCCTCGAGGCGAGCCCCCGCGGCAGGACGAGCCAGACGAGGAGCGAACAAGGGCCACCATGGCTGAGCTGGGGGGCCTGCTGACCGAGGCGCGGACCGAGTACCGCGGGCTCGTCGCTTTTGGCGAATTCGGCCTCGACTACGACCGCCTCCACTACTGCTCGCGTGCGGTGCAGCTCCACTCGTTTGCTGCCCAGCTCGATCTCGTCGTTGCCATGGAGCCTGGCAGACAGCTGCCGCTCTTCCTGCACTCTCGCGCCGCGCATACCGATTTCGTCAGACTGTTGAAGGAAAAGTTCGGGCCGGGCCTGGAGCGTCTTGAGAAGGGCGGCGTCGTCCACAGCTTTACTGGCACTCTGGACGAGATGAAGGAGCTTGCCGATCTGGGTCTTTTCATTGGCGTCAACGGGTGCAGCCTCAAGACGGCGGAGAACTGCGACGTGGTCAAGGAGATACCACTGGATAATATCATGCTCGAAACGGACGGTCCTTGGTGCGAGATACGCCCCAGTCACGAGGGGTGGAAATATCTGATACCGTCCCAGCCCGCTGCCGCCCAAGAGGTTGTCGCTTCATCGAATGGCAACCCAGATATGGGCGCCAAACTCAAGCCGAAGCAACAGCAAACAGGCTCCAGAAAGAGCCAGAAACCCGTGCCCGGCGTACCGGAGCGGTTCAAGGTCGTCAAGAAGGAAAAATGGGAAGAAGGTGCCATGATCAAGGGCCGAAATGAGCCTTGCATGATTGAGCGGGTTGCGGCAGCAGTTGCGGGCATCAAGGGCGTCAGCATAGAGGAAGTGTGTGAGGCTGCATGGGGGAACACGGCCAAGGTTTTTGGAGTAGCCTAGACCAACAGACAGTTAATGACGATCGAATGATGGATCAGAAGAACGGGCGCGCTCTGCTGATGCCCCCCCGCAGACTTGACATTGACAGGACAGCCTTTTCTCGGGATACCCTATCCATATAAAACAACCCCATAATGTAAACAAATCCCAAAGGCACAGTGCAACCAGCCCGTCACCAGTTCTAAGAATTATGCGTCCACGTTTCAGCAAATCATCACGTGCCCTTAGGACATTTCGACAACCCTTGACCGGCCTTGGCCGTGTCCTCACTTGTGGTATCATCCGCCGGCATGGACTTGCACTTCTTCGTATTGATGTGCTTGGTCAGGTTGTCCTTGCGACTGAACGTCTTGCCGCACCATTTGCAGATATCCTCGGGGCAGGAAATGGCCTGCGTTCGAGGATCGCCGCGGTGCTTGACCCACATGTGGCGATTGAGTTGTCGCTGGTGGGAGGCAGTCTCGTTGCAGCCGTCGACCTTGCACTCGAGTGGTCTTTTATGCAGAAGATGGTGCTTGCTATGGGAGGCAATCAGGGTGAGCAAATCATGCTTCGAACAGTCCAGGACAAGCAAGCAAGCAGAACTGAAACTCGACTTGACAACCCACTTTTGCTCCGTCACGCGGTCGAACCTGAGCTCGTCGCAGCCCGGGCCCTCGAACTGGCACCGCAACTTGGTCTTGCCGTCCTCGACAACTGGCTCCCGGACCTGGGCCACGTTGGACATCTTGCTCCTGCGCAGCTTTTTTGGTACCGGGCCTTGGTCATTGCCGTCCGGGTCATCCGAGTCTGGTCTGGTATGCTGGGGCGCAGCGGGCAAGGATGCCGGTGTGCTTTCATTGCCGTACGAGCCCGGGGTTGGTGGAGCAGAGGCATCTCTCATGCTGGAACGGGCCGTGCTCGTCATCTGCTCGGGAACGGATCCAAAGTCACCCACGGTTTGCTGAGCAGAAACTGTATCACTGGTTTCGATACTCAGCAACGCCTGCCGAGGAGACTATGCCCCCTCGGTTAGGTCACTCAGACTCCGATCCACAGGCCCGGCGTGCGGGGCTGAGGAAAGCTGCTGTTCGGCGGATGGATTACCGTCAGCCGCAGTTAACCATGCCACCTCAGGGTCAACGGTGACAGAGGCCTCGAATTCTTCGTCCTCGTCGTCGGCATTGATCATGGCAGGATCAACAAAATCCAATAGAGATTGCGGGGAGGAACCCGGCCACCCGGGGCCCAAGGGCACGTGCTCGGGATAGAAGCCCAAGTGGAGGGCCTCCTCCTGCGGGTACAGCCACGGCCTCGAACCGTCGCTGTGGCTCTCGCCCCCGTCACCGCCATTCGTTTCTACGTGAACGTCATCGGGGCTGACGAAGAATGGGTCGTACCATTCTTCACTCTCCTCCATGGCTTGTCATATAATGATGGAATGTATGACGAGAAAGGGGCCAACACTAGAACACAGGAGCATGTACCCGTCAGTACGTTGGGCGAGGTTAAACAGAGGAGAATTTCAATGGAGTACATGGTAGAGATATTAGACCTGAGGGCTGATGATAGTGTCCGCGAGACACGACTGTGATTGAAGAATGTTTAGGCGACGCAGTGAACGGGCGTGGTTGAGATTGGGGCAGTTGATAATAATAATAATAATAAGAAGAAGAAGAAGAAGAAGAAGAAGAAGAAGAAGCACAGGTGAGAAAAAGAAGAACTGAAGTATCAGCTTAAGTTTCTTGCTGGTGCAGGCATAATTCCCACTTCTCAGTTTTGGCGTGCAAACAGTGATGCCTGAGGTTATTCCGAATTGATGAGGTCACGCGCAGCGAGTGAGTGAATGCAACGACGTTCAGTTTGCGATAAGAGCGAGCACATAAATTAACTCAATAGATGAAAAGGGAAAAAAGAAAAAAGAAAAAAAGAAAAAAGAAAACAAAGCGCAAGAATTGGCACGTTTTCCGTTTTCCGGCCGACCGGATTTTTGAGCCGGTCTGCATGCCTCTTGCACAAGGCCCGACAAACAGAGGGAGGGAGAGCTCTGCCTTTCTCATATCTTCCCTGGCGGGTCGCAGCATCCGACACAGTAGACTGTAGCCGCGTTGCGATTAATAGCCATGTCGGTTTTTGGCCTCATCAGGTCGTCAATAGGAACTTGGCAACAAGCAGAGCAAGGCTAATGATGACGGAAGGAGGAGGCCCTCCTCCCATGAAGTTCGTGATAAAGACCTGCCAGATACGTCTGGGAGTCCTGTGGGTTGAGATGTGCAGCTGACGATATTTCTTATTGTGGTGGAAAATAGCAGGTGTTTGTCTGCATGGCTTGAATATGGCAACGAGAAGGCGTGCCAGCTTCACCACCTTTATAGATATGTAGATAGCATGAAGTGTATTCAGAACGTCGTTAAGTAAATAGGATATACACTTTCAGTCTACTCCTGGGAAATCAACACTGAGAAATCACTGAGTACTTGAAAACCAACATTGACCCCCGGACGAAATGACAAACGCCAACTCGCATGATTAAACGTCGCGGTCGAGACCAAACGAGGAAAACGGGACACAAGACATGCGAGAAGCCAACTGTGGCATGACAGGGATCACGCCTCACCCAGAACGACGTCTGCTCGAGCCTTTTACAGCACCTCCCCTGCAAGCACCGCTCTTCCTGTGCTTTCTGACGGCATCCTTCCGATTGAAGACGCGCCCACAGTCGTGGCAGAGATCCTCGCAGGGCCGAAGCCCCACGGCGCACGCCAATTCCCGATGGGAGTTCCACATGTGACGATGCATGTCACGGCGGTGCGCGTACGAGATAGCACATGCCTCGGCCAGGCATGGCACTGGGCGTGTATGGAGCCTATGGTGCTTTCTGCGGGAGCAGACGCAGTCAGCCAGCCACCCGAGGAGCAAACGCAGACAAGGGCAAGGGGGAAAGCACCCACTGTAGCTTGGAGTTTTGGTAAAAGATCTTGTTTTCGCAGCCTTTGCCCACGAACTGGCATCGCAGACCGTCTTTCTGTCCGCGCATCTTGATGGCAGGCCGACGGCAAGGCGTACTGGTCAGCTCGCTCCGTCTGGGGTGGGTGTTCTTCCGTGCAGGTTCGCGTGCGTGATCTTCAAGGACGGCGTTGGATGAAATCGACTCTGCCGGGGAGGGGTGCATGGCATAAAATGCAGGAGAGACAGAGTCCGAATATGCCAGTTGCGCGATTCGTGGGCTTCCGTCAAACGATGAAGGAGAAGAAGATGTCTCGGTGGTTACGGAGCCCGGAGACAACGATGTGCAGCAGTCAAACGAGAGGGCTAAAATGTTTCCGAAATCCGACTCTGGCGATTGCAAGAACCCTGTTCCAACCAGTGCTTCACCAACTCCCAAGATATCCGCGGGTTGACGCATGTCGGGGGACGCAGCGAGACCTGCATCCCCACACGCCTCCCCTGCCAACGACATCTATGTATGTCGGGCTGGATAGGCCGGGGACAGCTGGGCAAAGGAGGGAGAGGGGTCCATGAAAGCACCAAGGGCCGCCGGGTCCAATTCCATCTCTGGTGCCATGGAGCCGATGGAGGGGAAATCCGAGCCAGGGAACTCCGGATTGTGTACAAAGAGCAGGGACAGTGGGCCAGCCATGTCCAAAGACACCGTCGCAGTCGGCCCGGGAGGCGAGGACTGGCTGAAGGCGGGGTCGGCCTTCTCGATCGTAGACTCTGGGGCAGGGATGGGCCCGGGATGATGTGGGTATCCACAGTTGTCCGGACGAGCCCTGGGCGGCCGCATCAAGTCGGCCGGGTTGCAGGTGAGAGCCCCCCAATCTGTAGGTTTATCGGTCATGGCTATCACGGTCCAAGGCAACGTCTGTTTGTCTTTTGAATTTTTTTTTTGATTTTAATGTTTTTCTTTTTAATATCATTTAATTATTTCTAATGTTAACATGCCTTGGCCGTTTGAATGCATGAGCAAGTACAACGAAGACACCGCAGGCTTGACATGGAAGCAATGACGTTGTGCAAGACAAGATCACATACCTCTGGTGTGTGTGGAGAGGGGGGGACGAGTTTGATTGAGATGCCCGAGGTTGTTCGGGATGAGGAACCGGAGCGACCAGGTCGTCAGCCTCTCTCTTTTAAACGAACGAGTCTTCTTTGCCCAGAGGCCTTTTTCTTTTCCTGAGATCGAGGGTTCTGGTACGACCTCGTCGTGAAGCCGTGATGGAAGGGGTCAGAACGGGGATGTGGGAGGAGGCCCACCACGGCCAGGGCAGATGCCCGCAATCCCTTCCCCTCAGAGATGGAATGAGGCTGAACCAATGGCCTGGGATTGCTGGGCTGCAAGCGATAAGGGCCTCAACACACCTGTTCACCCCACGACGAATCTACGTGCCTGGATGGATCGATGCTCAGCGATCAGCCTCACGGGGGGGTTCATTTAGATGTGTCGGCTGGCGTCATGGCAAAAGGGAGGTTTTTTTTTTTTGTGCCACGCGCGTGACGTGGAGGGTGTTATGGCCTCAGGCGAGGACTGGTGTCTGGGGATGCCACGACAAGAGGATGAAATTTCGGCGAGTCTGGGGCCGTCGAGAGATGGCCGTCGAGAAATGACGGCGGACGGCGGACGGGGCGGGAGCGGGCATGACGCGGGTGGTGGGCCTCCTTTTCATCTTTCATCAGAATCCCCTCATGAGCGGGGCGTGGTGGGCCTCCTGGGGTGGGTCCAGCCAGAAAAGAGAAATCCTGCCTTTTATCCTGATTATATAATTATATAATCTGGCTACCGTGCGTTTATCAAGACGCACCGTGTGAACAACTGGGGCAGATGTGCATTTTCACCTCACCCCGCCTTTATTGATTATTTCTCTTTTATGCATCTCCAGTTGATGCGCATCTGCTTCCCTGGAGTGCCGGACCGACCGACGTGCGCAGTCCCCGTTTCTCCCACAGGAATGCTGGAGAGGGCCTCCGGATTACAGGAATGGCAATAGATGGCCTCCCAGAAATGGGCTTGGCGAGTATAAAGTAGGCAGTGAATTGGCGAAAGTCCCCGTCGCGGGAAGCCAAGGGTCTTTCAAAAGTCTAAATTCCTCGCCATTCAAGAACTTGCACCTGGACCTAATCCCGAGAATGCAATCATAAAGACGATACCAAGTCCAGTGTGTACGTCTGCATCAGCAATGATTTCCCTCCCTCTCAGGCTGGCATCTCACATGTTGTCCAAACAGCACCAATGCCTGCGAGTCCCGTTGACGCCTCGGAGATGGTGGAGATCGGCCCGAAGCTCCGGCGTCGGTTCTACGAGCCAATCGTCCTGCTGGGATCCCTGGGCAAGGCCTGTCTCGGGCAGGAACCGTTCGAGTCCACGTGGAAGTCCGACCTGACTTCGTATCCCCCCCACGATTCGGGCAACCGGGACGCCTCTGAGCGAGCTCTTCATCTCTTCATCAACAAGCTCGCCTACGCCTGCGACTCGGCGCCGGGCGGCTCGGCTGTCACTGCCTTCGCTATCCTCAACGAGCCCGACAAGGTGGAATATGTATTCGCCTCAAACGAGCGGAGGCCTGCCGAGGTTGACGAGGCCAGGACGTTTGTCGAGTGTCTTTTGAAAACGGTAAGAGATGGGCCCAGCACCGCCGACGTGAAGAAGCGTGAATTTCATCGAACCGTCATGAGGATGATCCTCGCCTTCCACGTGAATCGACTCTCTTATTACGCGAGGCGGCTGTCTCTCAGTCTCCAAGAGTGCCTGGCCTCCTGTGAGGAGGAGAACTCGGATGAGTGCATGTCTAAGCCTCTTTCCAAAGCTGCGTCGTCGCGATCGCTTACACGTCCAATGTACAGCTCGTTCGCTCACGACGGCTCTTGCTCCACTTCTGGGCTCGGCCAGTGCTGTCCAGGGCGAGAAACAAGGTACCGACAGATGTAAGTGGGACGGAAAGACTCCATTGTCCGAAAAGAAAGGAGGAAAAAATCTAACGCCTTTCAGTCCTCAAACGCATCGAGTCTCTCGTCAACTTGATCGACAACATCTTTCGCGGGGGGAAATCAGCCATCGTATCCCTCATATCGACGCGCGTCAAGATGCGGATATGGGCCGAGTCCATCCATCACGCTGGACGTCTTGGCTCATATGTGCAGGCAGCCTGGACCATCGTGTACGCTCGGGATCAGTGGCCCGCTCTCTTTGACTCTTTCGAAGTCATCGGTATCCCTTCATCAACGCCAATTCGCAATCCGCTCAAGTGCTCGACCAACGCCCACGATATCATCGGTCGGATGACGAGCAACGTGGACGAACAGAATACTCACCGTGCTCATGCGGAGTTTATGCAGCGGTTTGGGCTCGACGATAACATCCAGAGGGTTTGCAACGACAACAACTTCAAGCCGCGAGTGCACTGCGAAGTGCTTCTCCACGACTGGCTGGAGCGTCGCCCGGGCGGCATCCGGCCAAACATTTTCTTCAGTAACTCCAAGTACATTGGCGCCAGCAAGCCCACATGCCGGCTCTGCGCAAGGTACTTCACCCACGTCAAAAGCGGCGTGCGCGTGCGCGACTCTCACAACAACCTTTACTACAATTGGAGGATGCCCGACGTCTTCAAGAGCCAGGGCCAGGCCGCGACAAAGGAACGCGAGCGCATCATGAACGCCATGACGGGGAACGTTCGCCGAGACGTCTTTCAGATGATGGTTGAAAAGATCCCCATTTACAACGCGCGTGACTCGGTGACTTGGTCGGACAATGTGAGCAACACGCATCCGGGCAGTATACTTGGTAGTGGCGGGACGGGCTCTCATAGGCAGGCCAGTGGCGCGCCCAGCATGGCAGCAAGCGCCGGGATCGACGAGATCATGGCGGCCACCAGGTCTCTGAAGCTCGTCAATGATATGACGGGCGAGACGATGGAGATCCAGCCGGGCTGGAGGATCCAGAGTTCTCAAAACAGCTTGGATAGCAGCAGCTTTATTGGTGTTCAGGATTCCGTCAGTCAGGCTGGAGAAATTGGTGATCAGGATACGATTGGGGGGGGGACCCCAGACAACAACATAAAAAAGGGTCAGTACGAAGACGATGATGATGAAGGCGATGTTGGGGGCGGCGCCAGACTGTGAGGATGGGGGTTTTCTCTCTTTTTTTTTTTTTTTTTGGACCAGGCACCAATCTGACATCAAAATTATCATGCCAATAACGTAAATTGTCATATCATGAAAGCGCTTGGAAGCAAGTGTGGTAGTATCTTCTTTATGTGTCAACACGAGGCCACTCTTTCCTCCACGGATATGGATCCATTCAGAGTTCACGACGTCAGGGGGAGGGAGAATAATTGTCCTCTCACGCAAAGAATTAAAGAACAGCGTGGGGGGGGGTAATTAAACTCTAATTCATGTAAAGTATCCTAACTAAAAGTACCAAAGAACAGCGTGGCGGGGGTAAAGACGTGAAAAAACCCCGAGCTGTACCGGAAAAAGATCCAAACCTCCTAGGGGGCGTATATCCAGACTGATCTCATCTCATCTCATCTACTCCTTGTGCAGGAACACATGCTCCCCCATTCATCATCTCAGGCGTCGTCCAGTGAATCCAGCCCAGTGCTGTCACGTTCCTTGCGGGAGCGGTGTTTGTTGCTGTCCAGGGCCATTCCATTCGTGTACGATCGTGACTTGGGCTTCGGTGAGCAGGGCATGACGTGAAGAGCGAACAAGGAAACCGGGGCTTAGACAGCGACGGGGTAGTGGCGGGCCTTGTGCACGTAGTCAATGGGAGGAGTGATGGTGCCATTGACAATGTGGTGAGGGTCGAAGTCGCCGGCGAAGGCGCGGGGGCTGGGGAGCGCAGCAACGACGCTGACGAGGGCGACGAAGACGGCAGTGAGCTTCATTTTTGCTGGTTGTGGAGGGTGGCCGACTCGACGACTCTCAAGGAATGATGGATCTTGGGCTGTGCGAAGCGAAGGGCAGCAGTCAAGCGAGATGGAGGGATGGATGATTGAGTGAGTGAGTGAAGCGAGCGAGCGAGTGACTGACTGACTGACTGACTGGAGCTGGGACTGGGACTGACTGGAAATATCGAGAAAGGGAAGAAGACCAGAGGCTCTATTTATCCTCGCTTGGTTGGCCATAACTCATAACTTGGCAGATCTGTACACACTCACATCCAAGGCAATGCTGTTATCAGCAAGCAAGCAAGCAAGCAACAAGCAGCCGCCCACCCTCTCCTATCCGGCCCCTGCGCTCTCTATCCTTACACTTATCAACCCCACCACAGGGCTTTTTGCTACATACTTGTGATGGTGATGATGACTATGATGACCATGATAATGATGACAAGTACAGACACATGGCGCTGGACGCAAAGGACATGTCGGACAGCACCCTACACCGGGCTGGTCGCCGGCGCACTTTGCTATTTGCTGGTTGCTGTGCCGTGGATTGCGCCATGGGGCAAAGACGAGCTTGTTTTGTTGTGGAACCGGACGGCGGCACGGCCCCGGACATGGTGGGCTGCCTCCCGCGATTGGCTTGCTCGCACAGCAGATCGGCTGGGAAGCTGAAATAGCAACCTGGCGGGAGTTGGTGAGGAGGGAGGAGGGAGGTGGTGAGATGGTGAGATGGTGAGACCGGCCACCACAGCGATTCCAGGGGCAGGATATTGCGGGCTGTAATTTGTGGGAAAAGGGGCGAAAAAATAATTAAATTAAAATAATAATAATATTGTCAATAATAAAAAAAAAAGAACAACAACGCAGATAACAATACAGAGAGACAGATAAGTGAGATGTCGGTGATGGTGCCGCAGCTGTCGCACGGCAGCCTGATCCACCACCACCGCCAGGACGCGTGCCGTGGCTGGCGTTGCTTCGCCTTGCTATCTTTGATATTCAGCCCGTCCGCGTGTCCCTGTACATCGTCTGGCGGTGTTCGCTGCATACAATGTATGTATGTATGTGTATGTATGCACTTTGTCCGTGATAAGGATGCAGAGGGGTTGGTTTACGCGTCCTGTCCTTGGCGTTCGTCCGATAGGGTTTTCGACCTGAAAAGAGCGTCATATCATCATGTCCACAACTGCCTGGCGTTATCTGGTGCGCCCGCGGTTATCGCTGCCGTCGGATCGGGGTTGGAATGTGTGGTCAAGTTGTATTTGCACCTATGGGCCGCGAGCCGCTGCTGCGCGTTCGGAACGAATCGCCTCGGTTCCGATGCAGCTGGCCTTTGTCAGCCAAGCTTCTGCCGTTCTATCTTTTGCCTCCTATCAAATATAGCTCTTTTGTTATTTGCGGGGGACGCTCTCGC
This sequence comes from Tympanopsis confertula, assembly GCA_026745395.1. Classification (NCBI taxonomy): domain Eukaryota; kingdom Fungi; phylum Ascomycota; class Sordariomycetes; order Coronophorales; family Scortechiniaceae; genus Tympanopsis; species Tympanopsis confertula. The sequence continues at coordinate 12,189 of JAOYNU010029756.1, forward strand.
TGTTATCAGGCAAGTGTCGTTCAGCCGGACGATCGGGACATTATGATCATCCCGCCGATCAGTTTATGATCTTCTGCAAGGGGCGACGGCCCGACCGGGGTTGCTTGCAAGGGTTGACGGTTGATTATACAAAGAAACACGTTGGTAGTTGGCGATGCCTTACTTTGGGATACATATCGTATAGTGTAGTGTAGAGTGACAAAGATTTGTTTTTTCCAGGGACCTGGGACAGCATTGGTGCCCTTGGGCGGAGATGATAGGCACCGTTGCAACGGATGAATTTGGATATCTATCTCGGTAGCGAGTTAAGCATAAAGAACTGACTGCATTCAGGCCGATACGTCGTAACACTTTCTCTCCTGGCCGTGACGGCTTGACACATGATGCTTTTCTTTGCATTTATTTGCACTATATCATCTCACTTTACTCTGGCAAGCCTCCAATACACGCTGATCGTGGACTTATCGTCCTCAACCCGTAGTCTATTCCTCAACCGACAAACCCATAGATTGCATACCCCAAGGCTGCCGTTTGTATCCAGCAACCCGTTTATCGTCAGTGGCTTGAGCCGTTTTCTCGTTCCAAAAGGGCTTTGACTTGTCTTTCAATCTCTCGCACAGCAACTTCCCATCCGGGGCTGATTCCCCCTCCCTCTTCTGAGCCTCCAACTTCTCAAGTGCCTTTTCATTTTGCTTCACCACTTGACATGAACTTTCTAAGTTTTGAGCGTTTGCGTTTGCGCCAGGATCTTTGGTTTTTCTCCCGCTCTAAATAGGTTGCTGCTGCGAGGCGTGTGAAAGTGCCCTTATCTTCCTCTTGATTCTTTTGATCATTCTTGAGGGTGATAATTCACTGGTTCAGTTGTAATGTTGAAGGTTCTTTTATTCTTGTTGGCTTGTGATCGCCATCGTCATGGAGTGGAGGCTTGTCGTCTTGGTGTGAAGACTTGACTATTATTTTTATTCGCTTGCCATCGCCATCGTCATGGAGTGGAGGAGTGAATATTATTCTTATTCGCTTGTGATTGTCGTCACGGTGTTTTTCATCTCCATTGGACTTCAATATGAACTTGATTCGCTTCTTATCACGTGTCGATTTTTCCGCGAGTCGAGGACTGCGGCGAACAGTTGGAGCCATTACCAAAGCGCCCCCTCTCGGGTTGCTGTTATTCTATTCCTGAAAATCTATTCATGAAAATGGCTTGTGAAGAAGTTGGTGTTGGAGCGACGGACCTTTCCCAACGATTCTGTCGAGGCCTTATTTATGTATCTGTAGTGGTGCCCAGAGGCAGATAGCCCGCCAAATGCGAAGCAGTTCTGCCGGCCAGCGTTTTGGCCTGAAAAGTAGGGTGAGACAC
>JAOYNU010029867.1:0-13517 GCA_026745395.1 Tympanopsis confertula
ATTAACTTTATAGTAAGTAATTATATTATACTATTAATAAAGTATTTCAAAATAAATCAATCTTTAAAAAGATAGATTTCTAAGCTATAAATTTCTTTAAGATTCTAGAATAGTCTTATTTGAATACTTTTTATCTTTGTCTACTACTAAGAATCCTAATCTACTCTATTACAAATATAAATAGACTATACTATATATCCAAAAGCAAATTATTATTAGAAAAAAAAATTGAAAAATATCTAATGATAGTAAATATACTTATAGTAGGACTAGAGTTTAAGATTAACTTTATATAAGTAAACTAATAATCTAGAAACAATTATATAATATATTAAATTGAATAAAAGAGATATAATATTAATAATTGGTAGTATTCTATAAGAAGCTTCAAAGATATACTAGATTACTTACTAGACTTTCATTATTAAGATCTATTAAACATATAGCTTTAAAAGTTTAAATTATACCTTCAAAATAGTATAGAGAACTTATTAAATAAAGACAACAATAATAAATTAGAAACAGATCAATTCGATACTATCTAAAGTAAATTTTATATAATTTTAGAATTGAAATTATATCTAGTAGAAGAGTAATATCACAATTTATATTGTATATATAAGTTATATAAATTACAGTTATATGGAGAAGATATTAGTACAGAGTATATTATATAAATATAGAGAATAGAAGGCTTTATAAATAGCTTATTTAGATTATAGAGGTTCCTTCTCTTCTTTCTTCCCTGAGTTTAGAATTTCTCTTTATTATATACTAAATGTGTTATTTTATATTAGTTTCTTGGAGTTATATAGAAAATAGGAATAATCTTTCTAATAAAATATATTAGCTATAGAATATAAGAATAGTTGTTTTAACAAAATTAAATAATAATAATAATCTTAAGGATTTAAATATATGGTTTTTTATATTATAATTTTATAGTTATTATATTATTAATATTAATAATATTCTATATGGAATTTTTTAATTTTATTTCTTAATTTATTTTTGATCTAATATCTATTAACTATTATAAGTATAATTTTCTTTTAACAAATTATTTAAGAAATTCTTAATATATATCAAATGATGTTTTTAATAAAATATTTTAGTTATGAATATAAATTTATTTAATTCTTTTCTAAAATATAAAATAATATATTCCCTTTTTATTCTAATTCTATTTTTTCTTTCTCTAATAAGCTATAAATATTTAACTAATATCTGTAAATTAGAAGAATATTCCTTGAATATATTTTGATTTGTGGGGGAAAAAATAATTTTCTGTAATTATATCAATATTTAACTAAAATAAAATAATTGGAATATTTATAATAAAAGAATTTATTATCTCAAAATAATAGATTTTTTATTCATATAATATATTTATTAAAAATATTTCTTTACTTTAATTATAAAAAAGATTGATAAATTAATATTATATAAGTCTATTATAAAAAAATCGAAACTAAAATATATTAAATTAGGATATTACTAGACTTTTATTATTTTATATACAATTCGTTCTTATACATTTGAATTTTATTAAATAATAAAATTATTATGAATAAAATTAAGATTTCTTTTCCTAAGACTTATTTATAATCTTTTACATTTATACCATAATATTTTTACTGATTTAATAACTCTTATTAATTTTAAAGAAATACTAAAAGCTATTAGAAAATTATATATAATAGTTAATCGAATATGAAATCTATTAGTTATTCTCTTATCTTTTCATTGTATACAAGTCTAAGTATAATATAATATTAATAGTAAATAATTATTGTTAATCTTTTTAATATTAAGTTAAAATTCTAAATATTAAATTAAAATAGTAAATAAATTATAAGACTAATTTTTAACTTTATATTATAATTTTATCATTTAAATCTACATAACTATATGCTAAGTTCCTTATAGATTATGAAACTTTAAAAATATCTTTTTGAAAAGGGTTTACTGTATTTTTCTGTTAAGAGAATCCTTAAGTATATTAATAATTTATAGACAATAAATAGTTTTCTCAAATTTCTGTTTATACTCTCTGTTTTAAATAAATTATATTATAATATATAATATTCTACTATTAATATTAAAACTTCTTACATTTAATTTTTGAAGAATTTTAGTATTATATTTATTTTATTTATATATAGAATAAATATAGCTTTTTCTCTTTATATTAATTATTATAAAGAAAATTAGACTGTATCTTGAAATTACTAGTTTCATTTTGTATTTAAAAGTTGCTTAATTAGATTATAAAGATAAAGATTTTTCAAACATTAATATATGGAATATCTATTATGAAATTCAAATTCAAAGTAAATAAATACAAGATTATATTTCATATGTAGTATAAATATTATAAATATATTGTGATATTTTAAAATATATTCATATAATTTCATATACCATATTTTTCTATTTTCTGTAATAAAAAACATATAAAATATCTCTATAAAGCTTTGAAGGATTTAGATAAAAATCAACTATATAGTAAAATCTTTGAATATACTTTTTTATAAGGAAAGAATATAATTTTTTAAAGAATTTTATTTTCATGAAGATTATTGAAATAAACTCTAATTAAGTTCTAATCATCATTTTATAACTAATTCTATCGCTATTTTTAAATACTAAATTTTATAAAGTTTACAAATTTTATCATTAGTTTATTGAAAATGTCTTTTATATTAGAAAATTCATAACCTTTCTTTGGAAAGGAGCTAAAGAGAAAAGAAAAATAGACTTTATATATCTTTTATATAAAGTTTAGTAAGTTTTTATAGATTTTCAATATACATTTCTAAATAATATCTCTGTTTTAATTGAAATGATTTAATTTAAAATCAGATAAATTAAATATTAAATAGTTAATGTATTTTTTTAACAGAATATAAGTAGAAAGTATTATTTTATTCTGTATATTATAATTTTATCATTTCATTCCAATAAAAATAGAATATTTCGGAACTAATTAACAGGTTTTTTATTATTTACCTATACAGCTAAAAAGAATATTATATTAAGAAAAATACTTATATTATGAATTTATATTAAGTTATAAGTCTTTATATATCAAGATAAACTTAAGAAAAATTGAGCTTAATGATATACATTGTTATAATTTATTTCATTTTCTCATTTGACTCTATTTAAGTTTTTTATTAAGACTTATTGTTTTTTTTAAAAAAAAATGTAAAAATTTTAGACTGTCAATCTGTTTATTATTTTATTATTTTAATTAATTATTGAATTAAATATAATCTTTGATAGAATATTACTATTTAAGAATCTTATACTTTTTTTATTTAGCTTCTAATAAACTTTAATCTAAAATAATAGATCATGAAGTTATTCATAGAGAATTTTTAAATAATATAAATAAAAATACTATAATGTAATAATTGGAAGTATAATTATAGTGATTGATTTATTAATAGAAAGAATCTGAATTCAAACTAGAAGTCCCTACTTATATATTACTACTTTAAAAGGGTAGTTTTTTATAGAAAAGAAACACTTAAAAATTAATTAATTAAAAATAAGCTCCTATTACTCAAAAAAATTAAATTCTCTTTTTCTCATTTTATCTAAATAGAAATAAATTGGATTAAGTCTATTTACATACAAATATTACTAATTATAATAAGAATACTAATAACATAATTAATTAAACAGAAGATTTGTTAATTCTCAAAGTGATTATTATAATATACTAATCATAAAATTCCTATTTTATAAATTTAATACTATTAGAAAAAATATTTCTTATATACTTAATAAATAAATTTTATTATTTAAGTTCTTTCTTTTTTTTCTTTGTATTAATTTATAAGGATCAGTGGACTTGATTTTATATATTGAAAATTAATTTAATGACGATTAGAAATATAATCTATAAATAAATATAAGAAGAGTCTCTATATTAAAGAATTTATTAAAGAATAACTAAATACTGTTGCTCAGATAAATTATTAGTTAATTATACGAATTATCCTTTCTAACAAAAATATAATAGGAGTTTTAAAAGAAAATTCTTCAATAAATTCCTCTAATTTAAGTACAATAGTCTATTATTTTATTATTTGGATTTCTTTCTTTTATTTACAAATCAAAGTTCTAATAATTCAATCATAATATAAATTTAAGTGTTCCTTTTATAATTTTTAGTAAATTAATATAGATTTTTATTGAAGAATAGTAAACTTAAGGAGTAGATAGGTAGAAATAAAATAACATAATATGCATTTGAAATTATTATAAAAAATAAAATTAATAAGTTATTTAAATCTAGATTATAATTGATAGTTATATAGAGTTTTTCTTATAATATTCGTCACTATTAGAATCATTTTATAATAAAATAAAAGAACACTTTACTAATAGATAATAAATTATTAATAGAGAAATCTTTATAATATTTATTTATATTTTAGTTTCTTTAGGATTACTCTATATATTTAATGATTTTCTTTTTAGAAATAACTTAATAATGTAAATTATTATAGATATTATGAATAGTTTTTTTCATTATTATATATTGATTTCTTGTATAGTTTCTAGTTAAAAATATTATTAGAAAAAACCTTAAATTCTTTTTAAGATTTAATTCTTAATACAATTAGGCTTTTTTATATTTCTTTAAGCTACATTTTTCTTTATTCTTAAAATTAGAATTAATAATTTAAATATAAATTATTATAATATAAAGTAGATTAATTCAGGAAATTCTATAGATTTTAATAATTTTAATAATTTTAATAATTATTTTGATATATTATTTAATTACTATTAAACTTCATTACTAGAAATACGAATAAATAATTCTCAATGCAATTTATTTTGCTAGAATTTTGCTCTAGAAATAAATAATCCCTTAAGTCTTATATCAATTATATATAGATTTCTTAATTCATTAAATCTTGAATGAAAACATAATTAATATTATATTATTTATTATTATATTATTAAATAAAGGTTAAATTTAAACTAAATTAAACACTAGAGAATAGATAAGAGATTCAAAAATATAAATAAATAATATAATTATAGTAATAATTTAATATACGATTAATTTTGGGATATTCTTTATTATTAAATTTTCTTTTTTTCTATTTAAATATATTTAAAGATACTATTTTTCTAATATAATAGAATCTAACTTTATATATCTTTAGCATAAAATAGTTTAAGAACATATATCATATTAATTTATATATAAAATATCTATATTTCTTATCTATTGAGAAAAATTCTTTTGCATACTATAATACTTTTAAATATTACTAGTATAAAATAATAAAAGTTTAATTCAAGATATTAAATATTCTACAATTAATTTATGTAATATAAACTAATTATTAAATATCAGTAATACTATCTATAATAGTATATTATATATATATTCAATCTAATTTTAACAATATAGTGATAATTTATTTGAATTTTTTAAAATATCTTCTACCAATTAAATTCAAGCTTTAATATTTTTTAATGCAAAATTTATATCTGAAGTTTATATTTAGTAAGCCTTAGCTATTAGAGAGAATTAGAGAGATAGTTATTCTAGTTTGAATAAAGATAACACAATATAAATTTATACCTAATCCCATATATTAGTTTATTTAGTTCTTTAATATTAATATTTAGAAAGTTTGTATAAAATATTGATATTGTTCATTTAAATAATGAATAAAACTAAGTAAATTGAAAATATTTAGAATAATAGTTATAATATAGATAATATGTGTTTTTATTCTCCTATAATGACATTATATATGATCCTTATAATATCAAATATAAATAATATATATAGTATAATTATTTTAAAAAATATAACAATAAGAATTTAAGTTAAGTTCATATAATTAAAAAACAAAGTTTTATTTTATTGAAATATCAATTCTTTTTCTTTATTGATTTAATATATCTTTAAAAGATAATTTATAGATAAATATTAATATATAACATAAGCTCTATATAATATAAACCTATTATAAAAAAATTAAATTTAAAATATATTAATTAGAGTATTACCAGACTTTTATCACTATATATTAATAGCTTTCTAATAATAGACTAAAAGAATAATATATTTTCTAGAATTACTATTTTCTCTTTGATAATTCTATTTTCTTTTTCTTCTAATGTAATATTTTAAATCTCTATTATTAAGAAATCATCTTTATAATAAACATACTTTCTAGATCTCTTTCTTTTTTAAATTTAATATATATTTTCTTTGCTATACTTAATAGGATTATAATATAAAAGTCTAAATTAGTAAAACTAAAGTTTCTAATTTCTAACTAATTAATGAAGTTAATATCTAATTATATTAAAGGTCTACAATAATTATAAAAAAGAATATTTTAATTAAATCTATTAATTATTTAAACTAAGACTAATTTTATATATTTTCAATAGAAAAATAGAATTTTAATTTAATGAAAAGAAAGAAAATACTAGAGTTTAAAATTAAATATTAAGTTTATTAAGAATCTATAATAAATTAACAAAAGATATTTATTATAGTAAAAGTATGAATAATAATATTAGATGAAAAGTTTTAACTTGAAATTTATAATAGAATTATAAAAAATTAACTTTAATAATATAATATATAAATATATATTGAAATAATAGGATATACATAGTAGGTCTACTGAAGAATCCTAAGTTAAAGAAATAAACTGAGATAGGGCTTTAGACTATATTAAAGATATAGAGTCTATAAATAGACTAGAAATAAGAAGCTGAATAATAAATTACAGTTATATTGTTTATTAAACTAGAATATATAGATATAAGCTCTATATACTATAGTAAAAACTATGAAGAGACAGAAACCCTATTATAATATAAATATTGTAGTGGGGTTTCTGCCCCACTCTACCGCCTAGGTAGCCCGCGACTTCAGTATATCCTGTTACTGCGCCGTAGTTTAGACATCATCCAATTCAAGGATCTCGTTGCTTGTTTAGGTGCTTTATTATGGGTTTCTAGACTCCTTATTCACTCGCCAGTGTCCACGCTGTCAGCGGTACCCGCAGACTCCTTCCATTCATCCCTTCGACTCGGTCTGCTTCGGCGGACCTCGCTACGTGCGCTCCCGCTATTTCAATATATATATATATATTAAGAAATAATATTATAATTAATATATAATCTATTAAATTCTAATATTAAGTATTAAAAGATAATATTCTCTAGTATAATATAAAAAAATAATAGAATAAAAGAACTTTTATATTATTTGAATTGAATAGAATTAGATATCTATTTATTTATGTTTTTAAGATATTAAGTTATTAGAAATAATTACATAATGAGTAAATAAAGACTTTGTCTTTAAAAATAATTATTAAGAGAAAATTTTATTATATTATAGATATATATTTAATTACCATTATCTATTTATATTTTCTCAATAATACAATTTATTGTTTATTATGATAATTAGATTAAATAAACCTTAATAGTTTATAGAAATCTCTGTAGTAAAATTAATTTTACTATAGTATTATTTTAGTAATTATATTTTAAACTAGCCAAAAGTCCTTTTTAATTATCTTTAGATCTTTTTTTAAAGCTTATTAATAATTGTAAGGAAGTTGGGGAACAAGGGATCTCGTGATCTTGGCAGCTCTAGAGTTGAGCTAACTAATAGAAGAAGGTTGTTTAGATAAGCAAAGATAGAAGAGATGAATTCTAATAGAAGAGATAATATATCTTTAAAAAAATATTAAAATATTAAGAAAACAATTAAAAGTATTATAAGAAACTACTTTTGGCTAAATCTATATAGAAAAGTAAGAAACTATATTAAGAAATATAATATATATTAATAAAATAAATTAAGATAATACTTACTATATAGAGAATTATAACTACTAGAAGTACCAAATAAACTATTTGAATATCTTACTATTAACTTTATTACTAAGTGACTAGAATTAGAAGAAAATAATATAATTATAGTAATTATTTGCAAACTTATAAAATACTTTTATATAATACTAATAATAGAAACAATTAATATAGAATAAATAATAGATATTCTAGTAAGATATATCTTTACTAATTATAGAATACTACAAATAATAGTATCTAATAGAAATAAACTATTTATATTAAAACTATAGTAATTACTAGTAAATTTAATTAGAATTAAGACCAAGCTCTTAATAATATACTATTTATATACTAATAAATAGATAGAATAAGTAAATCAAATAATTAAGTAATAGTTATACTACTATATAAATTATTATTAAAATAACTAAATAGTACTATTAATTATTATATAATTTATATATAATAATACAATTTACTTAATAACTAGTAAATTACTAATATATAGTTTATAAATACAATCTAATACTACTTAGAAAATTAATTAGAAAGAAAACAATTACTAAAGAAACATAACTAATAAATAAAAAAAATTAGAAAATTCTACTAATAAATTACAAAAGATATTGAATTTTTTAATATTTAAATAAAAATCTACTATAATTATATCTAATGAGAAAAGCTAGACTTATACTAGAAAATACAACTATTAAAACAAATATAGAATTTATAAATAATAAAAGCAAAAATAAATTTAAAATTAAAATAATTCTAAATAATAAATAGATAAATAATTAGTAATAACTCTTAGTTAAATAGAAAAAATATTCTATATTAGAAAATATATAGAAATCTATTTTAAATTTAAGGAATTACTACTAACTAGTTCAATAGTATTATTAGAAGATAAAGAAAATATCTTATTAATAGAAGAAAAAAAATATTAAAATCAATATTATTCTAGTTTACTAGACTTAGTAAATTAATATATATTATTATCTATATTAAACTAGAACTATTTAATATAGCTATAAGAATTCTATTAGAATTATTAATAATAGCAAATCAAGAAATCTTACTTATAGTATAAGTACTCTTTATCTCAAATTTTTATTTTTCTATATTAATATACTCTTTTTTAATATAAGTAAGTTCTTTACTTTTACAATACTTAAACTCCTCTAGCTTAATAATAGTTTTAAAATCTTATATAATAAAATTATTAATATACTTATAAAGTAAAGCTTTCTACTACTCCAAATATATTATCTAGACTCAAATCTTTTTTTATTAATTAGTAATAAGTTACTATATCTTAACTAATTTCTACTATTCAATATCAGAGTAAAAAGAATAAAATATAATATACTTAGATTTCTTACTACCTCAAATATACTTATTATATTTCTTTAATAACTTCTCAAACTTAATATAAGATTTTTTAAAATAAATACAATTATTATAAGAAATTACAGAATAGAAATCTTAAATAGTAATATAATTATAAAGCTTATTCTAGATATTAGAGTTTAGTAATATAATTATAATATAAATATAAAGAAAAGAAATAAATATACTACTTATTAAGAAGAGACTATAGCATTTAAGTAGTTTTTAGAAATAAAAACCTTTAAAAAAAATAATATTATAGACCTATTAGAATTAACTTCCAAATTAGATTACTATAATTAACTAAATAAAATAAGAATTAAGTTATATAATAAAAATAGTAAACTTATAATAGAAATCCAAAAGAGAAAACTATATAACTATCTTAAGTTAGTAAAACCCCAATAAGAAATTATCTAATAAAATATTGAAACAATAATTCTATTGAAGATAGAATTAAATTACATTGAGAATAAAACCCAAGTCTATTAGAGATAAATAAAAAATAGATATATAAGAATACTTATTTAATATTATATATTTAGTTCTTTGTATTCAATTATCTTATTATTTTATCTTATTATTACTTAAGATCTAGATTAGAATACAATAACTATTCTTATTTATTATCTAACAAATTATCTTAACAATAAAAAGAGATCTATAAAAACCTAATCTTATTAATACTATTCTATTTAGTATCTTCTTTACTAAACAAAACCTCTAAGAACTTAAGTATATAAGGCCTATTACTATATATAATCAGTAGATATTATAATAGAGTAATAAGATAACCTTAGAATAATAAGTATCCTAGAGAAGTATTACCCTTTATAAACGAACTTATAGTATCTAATAAGTAGTATATAATAATAATTACTAATTATAATATATATTACTACTTATTTAACTATAAGAATAATAATATAGATAATTTTAATATTAATATTCTCTTTAATTCTAAATAAATAACTCTATTTTCTAATAATAATTTTCTTATATATTAGTATTAAGCTTATATTTACTATTCTATAATAAGATTTATACTAGACTAATTCATAATATTCCCAAATACTTTATATATAAATAATCTATATTCTATAATAGTTCACATTATATACCCTATATATATTCTATATATCAGTTATATAGACTATAGTTATATAGAAAAGATATTGGTATAGAGTATATTATATAGATATAGAAGACTCCACAGAATAGCTTATCTAGATTATAAAGGCTTTCTCCTCTCCATCCTTTCCCAAGTTTAGAATTTCTCTATATTATATATTTATTAGTTTCTTAAGAGTTTATATAATTCTAAACTTTTCTTTTACTTTCTATATAAATAATAAACTCTTTTTACTATAGCAATATATAAAATCAAATATCAAATATATTATTATTTTCAATATATCAAAACCTCTAATTAAGTTATTAACTAAATAATTCTAGATAAATTAAATCTAAGAGTAAAGCTATTGATTATTAAAATCTAGATTCAACTACTACTATATTAACTCCAGTTCTATATTCTCTAGCTAATCTTACTAACTAATATATTATTAATCTTAAGTATTAAATTATCTTACTACTTTAATAATACTCTATAACTACTAAGTCTAATCCTAAAGATAATAAGAAATATTACTCTATAAAGCTATCTAATTCTAAGAAGCTTACTAATAGAAAAAACCCCCGCTATTATTATTAAAAACAATAAATTTACTAGAAACTCAAGATTAATAGGAATTACTTTTCTATAGATAAGTATAAGATCTACTATATCTCTATATATACTACTAGTTATATAATAATATTATTATTTTCTTATTTCTAGAAGAATTACTAAAATATATTTATTATTATCAATAAAATTTTTAATTTTCTACAAAGCTAGTTTAAGAATATAAATTAGATTACTAAGTACCAATATAAGTTCTAGACTCTTTAATAAAAGAATATCTTTAAATACTAAGACTTTATATCTATATTTCAATATCTAGCTAACAAATCTTATCTTTTTATTGAATTCTAGAAGAGTAAAATATAGCTAAAATTATCTTATTAAGTCCAATACTATATAAAAACAACTAAGTATAACTCTACTATTTTCTTTATTTAATTTAAGAAATTAGTTTCTATTTAAATAAATATTACTTCTAAATCTACTAGTAAAATATATTTTTCTTTTCCCAATTCTAATTTTATATTAAAAACTAATACAAAAACCAAATTTAAGATTAAGTAAGAATCCAAATTCCAATCTTCTATCTCTATAGCTAATATTCTAAAGACTCAGACCCAATTCTTAGTTAAAAGAACTTATTTTTATATAAAAAATTATTACTATAACTATAAGAAACTAAAATATCTTATTACTATATATTTTAAATCTAAAATATTAATTCAAATTCAAATTTAGAATAAAGAAACTATAAAGAATATTTTAAGAGTAATTAAAATTCTTTCTAAGACTAAATTAAAAAACTAATATATCTAAGTCAAATCTCCTATTTGGGTAGTCTAGTCCAAAAAAAATTAAATAAGAATAATATTAGAATATTATATTCTATAAATTCTATATTTTTATATTTAGTAGTTTTAATAATAAATTTAACTAAATTATCTATAATAACTCTTTTTAATACTAAAGTAAATATAAATATCCTATTATAAGAAGATCTAATTACTAAGCTAGAAAAGAAATAGCTAGTTATAATAGTTTATATTATATGTCTTATATATATTCTATATATTAGTTATATAGACTATAATTATATAGAGAAGATATCAGTATAGAGTATATTATATAGATATAGAAGGCTCTATAGAGTAGCTTATCTAGATTATAGAGGCTTCTTTCTCTTCTTTCTTTCCCAAGTTTAGAATTTCTCTATATTATATATTAAATTTATTATTTTATATTAATTTCTTAAGAGTTTATATAATTCTAAATTTTCTTTTACTTTCTATATAGGTAATAAGCTCTTTTTACTATATTAATATATAAAATCATATATTAAATATATTATTGTTTTTAATATATTGAAATCTTTAATTGGATTATTAGCTGGATAATTCTAGATAAATTGAGTCTAAGGATAAAGCTATTAGCTATTAAGACTTAGATTTAACTATTATTATATTAATTCTAGTTCTATATTTTCTAGCTAATCTTACTAATTAATATATTACTAATCTTAAGTATTAGATTGTCTTACTACTTTAGTAGTATTCTATAACTATTGAGTCTAATTCTAAAGACAATAAGAAATATTACTCTATAAAACTGCCTAATTCTAAGAAGCTTATTAATAGAACGAATTCCCTCTATTGTTATTAAGAGTAATAGATTTATTAGAAACTTAAGACTAATAGAGATTACTTTTTTATAGATAAGTATAAGATCTACTATATCTCTATATATATTATTAGTTATATAATAATAATATTATTCTTTTACTTTTAGAAGAACTACTAGAATATGTTTATTATTATTAATAAAGTCTTTAATTTTCTATAAAGCTAGTTTGAGAATACTAATTAGATTACTAAGTATTAATATAAGTTTTAGACTCTTTAGTAGAAGAATATCTCTAAGTACTAAGACTTTATATCTATATTTTAGTATCTAGTTAATAAATCTTATTTTTCTATTAAATTTTAAAAAAGTAAAATATAGCTGAAATTATCTTATTAAGTTTAGTACTATATAGAAATAACTAAGTATAATTCTACTATTTTCTTTATTTAATTTAAGAAATTAGTTTTTATTTAGATAAATATTACTTCTGAATCTATTAGTAAAATATATTTCTTTCTTTCTAGTTTTAGTTTTATACTAAAAGCTAATATAAAAATTAAATCTAAGATTAAGTAGAAATTTAAGTTCTAATTTTCTACTTTAATAGCTAGTATTTTGAAGATTCAGATCTAGTTCTTAGCTAAAAGAACTTGTTTTTATATAGAAAGCTATTACTATAACTATAAAAAGTTAGAATATCTTACTATTATATATTCTAAATCTAAAATATTAACTTAAGTCTAAATTTAGAATAAAGAAACTATAGAGAAGATTCTAAGAATAACTAAAATTCTCTTTGAGATTGAGTTAAAAAACTAGTATATTTAAGTTAAATTGTCTATTTAGATAGCTTAGTCTAGAAAGAATTAAATAAGAATATGTGAGGAAATTGGGGAACAAGGGATCTCGTAACCTTGGCAGCTCTAGAATCAAGCTGACTAATAAAGAAGAT
>JAOYNU010029978.1:0-32432 GCA_026745395.1 Tympanopsis confertula
ACCGTGGGCTTGGTTCAACAGCTGTGAATGTGGCAGGGCCATCAACAGTATCAAAGGTATGAAACACTTGACAGACCCATGGATCATCAAAAACGTGATCTTGTTCGGTTGACTGCGAAAGGTCTCCAAGATCGAGTTCTTCAATTTGAGGCATCTCCGTTCCAGGGGCGACCAAAAATTGAGGGTTTTGATAAGGGACGGAGGTATCGGCTTGAGCTGGATGTGAAAGAAACAAATCGCCATCGGAAAGAATGCTGTTCACCCTATCAACTTCTTCCACAAAACCGTATACAGTAATCTGCACCAGTGTGTCTTGATATCCAAGCGTCATTCTTGAATGTTTCTCCTGAATCGGCCTTTTATACCTGGCTGTTAATGTGACTTTGCAGTCCCGAGTCAGTTTTCCCAGCGCTTCTGAAAACAGAAAACCCATGTTCTGCTCCGGGGACCCCCCGTAAAACTTGCAAATATCATCATTCCATTTTAAATCAACAGGGATGAAGTCATCAGTTCCCTTTGGTACACTGTGACAGGATGCCGGGAGTGCCACCTGTATTAATTTGTGAGTTCTCGTTCATAATGCGGCGCGCCGATCTAGCACTAACCATCCCAAAGCAAACATCATAAGCACTGTTGATTGACGTCGGAGTAGTTCGAAAATCGTCATCCATATGGACTTCTGGCCCCAGGAGCCTTCCATCTTGTGTCGCAGACTCAGTCAATCTCGAATTAGGCGTGGCAAAGGGGGCATCAATATCGTGAAGCATCTCGGTATCTTCTGGATGGAGTGAGGAAGAGCAGGGATTTCTTGTATCATCCAGCATATGCCAGAAAGACTCCTCTTGCAT
Organism: Tympanopsis confertula; assembly: GCA_026745395.1. NCBI lineage: Eukaryota > Fungi > Ascomycota > Sordariomycetes > Coronophorales > Scortechiniaceae > Tympanopsis > Tympanopsis confertula. Next base: position 849 of record JAOYNU010029978.1, read on the forward strand.
CGTATTGCTGTCCATCCACCATGGGACCACGGATTCAAATTCTGAGAAAAGCGGCTGATTTTCAAGCCCATCAGTTGAGATAATTGCCGAAGACAAGAAATGGGCATCATCCAAGTGGTTCATCGATGAAGCTGTACACAATTCCATGGGCGAAGGCTGTACATATGGTCGCTTGGGATGCGGCTCTACGCTGCCGGTCAGCAGGCGGGGTGTTGAGCTGTTCAAAATCTCGTTTATTCATCTCTGTTGAGATGTCGCGCAACGGGACACACTTGGTATGCAATCCGAGATCGAGGGATATCTCCTTGGGTAACTCAGTGACGAGACTCGTGAGTTGAAAACCCTTCAGGCGAGCTACGCGTGGCATCGTAGCGACGGGCGGCTGTGCAGCGATTCGTCGTGGCTTAGCCTGCAGGGGCAAGGCCGAATCCAACGCAGCAAATCACTGTCCATGATTTCAAGATAGCTCATAATTGGTAGGGATCTTCGATCTCGTGCCTTGCCACTAAATAGTCTCCAAATGAAGCGGTGAATCGGTGAAGTCGAACAGGCGAAGACAAGGGTCAATATCAACGGTTCTTTTAGTAGAAATTGGGAACCACGCGATCGCTCGACTACCAAAGAATTCCGTCATAATCGGTCTACCCTAGACAGCTGTAAGGTGGTGATTGAGCGACCGATCAACTGCCGTACCGACGAAGACGGCTAGCAGCAGGCAAACTGATTGTCACCAGGTCCCACGCTCTTCGTTTCGGGGCTCAAGCCTCTAATGATTCCATCTTACCATCTCTTTTCTAATATTCGAGTTGACCCTTGAGCACTCCTTGGATGTGTGCTTCGTTGTGGCGCCTCCGACCATGGACTGGTCAGCCTTGGGCATCACCGTCCGTGCCTTTTCAAGGTTGGTAAGTTAGTAGATATACAGACAAGCAATGTGTCTACCTATCTTGATTAGCTTGATTAGCAATGATGACTATGTCAATTTAGCAATATCGTATCAAAACTCTCAGCCGTGTTTCCTGCTCTTCCTGCTGTCCATGATTGGGTTGAAAGTGCCGCTTAGACTGCCCGATTGATTATGAAGAGCGGGAAGTCATCACCAATTCAACTATCCTCGACGGCTTGTTTTGATAGGAATATAATTATCCGTAATTGGCTATGGAAAAGAATGGCTGTCACATCAATGTTGCTTGTTGTTGACTTTGCCATGGACTGAGCATAGTTTCCTGTTACTTTGTTGTAGACCCGCCATACAAGAGAGCTCTGACGTTTCTATAAATACTTGGTATCAAGCGATACTTCCCTTATTGTCTGGTAGCATTCTCATACGAAAGAAAAACCTCGTAGCCAGAAGCAGAATTTTAATTCGTTCACTCTATCATATCGTAATTTATATGACAGTGCCGCAACTCTTGAACACGAGCAAGACAGCATACTCGACTGTACAAATGGTATATGTAGGACATCACACATGATAACTTTTGGAAATGCAAAAGGAGAAGTCGTTGATTAGACACTGATGGTTTTGAAGACACTAAAAATTTCGTTAGTAATTGTTATGTCAAGGCAGAAAGCGCGAAGTAACATGCCTGAATCCGCCGCCGCCGGTCGCCATAAGGGTTCCGGGCATCTGGGCTTGCCAGTGAACTTCTTTAACAGACTCCGTATAATGCACGAACAGCAACTGAGGAGGAATATCAGCCATACCAGCCTGTCGGCTTTCCTCGTCGTCCAATTCGACAGCCAAATCCCAAAGGGTAACTGTGTTATCAGCTGATCCAACAGCAACAACACTGTCATCCGTTGGGTGCCATTCGATACTAGTGATGGGTTCCTTGTGGAAATCGAAAGACGCGACGGGTGAAGACTTAATCTGGGAGGAGGGAGCAGCAGCATCGGGCTTCCAGTGACGCAGATCCCAGACGGCCCATTGGCCATCATCGGCACCGGTAGCGAGAAGATGGAATGTCTGGTTCGACCAGCTCATGACATTGACGTCGGTGTTGGAGATGTGAACGTCCACGGCAGGCTTGCGAGACTTGGATCTCACGTCCCAAACCTTCACACTGCCGTCGCTGCTTGCGGAGGCGAAAACGTTGCGCTCGTTAGGAGACCACTGAAGCTCCTCCACTGAAGAGCTGTGGCCGGTGAATGGGCGGTTGTCGGTCACCCAGCCACCACCTTCAGTGCGGCTAGTGACGTAGATAAGGCCGTCGTTGTCACCAGTCAGAAGCTTTCCAAGAGGCTGGAGAGGAGACCAATCCAAAGCATAACCTTCTGACTTATGCATGCGAAGGGTGGAGAGAGGTTTGGTGGCAGAGGGAGGAATGACAGTGCCTGGGACATCGAAACTGGTGAGGTGGGTGGTAACATCGTGGATGAGGACCTGGGAGTTCTCAAGCATAGTCGCAGTGAGGGTTTGTGGTGGCTTCGAGTAGTCCGCTGATTGCGATGGTGTCTGATGGGTGCGAATGCGGTTTGTGGTCGATCCTAAGGGAATAGACTTGTGCTCGAGAATGGGTTCGCCCAGCTCGTCGTCGTCTGAGTCTGATTCTTCATCCGAGTTCTCACCCTCCTTCTCCATCTTACTCAACCCGCTCATCTTGAGCACCATAAGCTCGTTGTCCTTAGCTCGTCCACCTTCTGCTTGTGTGCCCGCAACGGCGTATACGGTTCCTGGGAAGGTCTTGCGGTTGTCGCCGAGCGAGTCGCGGACAATATCGAAGGACAGACAAGGCCAGGGTGTTGTGAGGGTGTGAAGCATATCGTAAGTCGAAGTATCGGGCGACAATGTCTCTCCTGGTCCCAATTTTGTACGTCCTGGGATGAAGGTTTCCTTATCGACTTCCATGGCCTCTGCAAATTTACCACGTTAGGCCTGCAAAAAATTTGAAGATAATGACGGTGATTACCTTTCTCTTCCTCTTCGCGCTCTGCATCTGGGCGACCATCCACGCCGGCCTCCAAAATCTCATCTTCACTCTCGAACTCGTCTTCAAATTCGTCCTCAAACTCCCCCACTTCGTCAGGCGGGGCATCTTCCATTGGGCGGTCGCCTGCCTTCAGGGCAGCCGCCTGCTCGTCGGAGGAGTCCGCAGGTCTCTTAGCCATATTTGAAACCAGGAAGAAGTCCTGAGAAAAAAAAAGAACGGCGGTGTGGGGGAGGAAATTGTCGAGTGCGATAAGAAGTTTTTCCAACAAATTTTGGGCGGGCAGAACAGGGACGCTAAGCCTATCGGGGGTTAGCGCAGATCCCGCTGTGCTCCCGCATCGAATCGTCGAATCGTCGAAGGTTGAGAGCTGAATTCCTCCGTGATCTTGATTCGCAAGTTGTTGGCTGTCTAGGCCTGGGCGCAAGTATCTCTCTCCGGAACGACAACCTTGTCGCCTCTCCCTGTCGCTCCCTTTGCAATCGCCCCGGCCACTGGTGATTGTTTACTTTCACCGACCTTCCGAACCTCTAATTTCACCGTCCCCCGTCGCAAAGCTTCAAGGCCACGGCGTGATAGCTGGAATACCGGAATTTGCAAATCGAGCCTCGGTAACAGGTTGACAAGAAAGAGGATCGGACCAGGCTTTTCGCGACTCTAGGATAAGGGGCTTGGTACGTGCTGTGTCCGATTAGATCTCTCCTTTCTCAGCGCTAACACCACATGGGCGAACAGCTGCCTCCTTTCTGGCGATATTTTGCATCCCCCCACCCAAGAGAGCCACGACATTCAAAATGGATCCATTGCAAGATCCTGCTTCGGAGATCCCTGCTGTTGCAGAGCCTCAGCAATCTCCGGCTGAAACCGCCGCACCCGATGGACCACCAGTTGCCTCCGAAGCCCCTCTTGACCACCCACCCGTCAGCGTGAATGTCGAAGATCGATCAGAAGAGCAAGCCATCCAACCCCCGGCCGAAGCACCACCCGCAGCACCTGAACAAGGGTATGCCACCGACACCAATGCTCACCACCATCACTCCCACTCCACAGATTACCACCACTCCGCGCCTGAATATGTCCCGCAAGACGACCCTCGCATCACATCCTCGCCATCATTAGCCCAACAACCTCAGTTGCATACTGCGTCTCGCCCTGGGTCTTCATTTTCAAACGGTCCCGACCGTCACGGGATGGCCCAGCAGCAGGCGGCAGAAGCTGCCCAACGCCAACCAACCCAGGCTTCCAAGAACAGTGTTGTGATCAAGGTTGGTATGGTTGGTGACGCTCAGATCGGAAAGACAAGTTTGATGGTCAAATATGTAGAGGGTAGCTGGGATGAAGATTACATTCAGACTTTGGGTATGGTTGCTCGCATCAAAGAAGTGAATATCACTAACATGGCATTTTCACAGGTGTCAACTTTATGGAGAAGACAATTTCAATCCGCAACACAGAGATTACTTTCTCGATCTGGGATCTCGGTGGTCAACGTGAATTCGTCAACATGCTTCCCCTTGTTTGCAATGATGCTGTCGCGATCTTGTTCATGTTTGATCTGACTCGCAAGAGCACTCTTAACTCCATCAAGGAGTGGTACCGCCAGGGCCGAGGTTTCAACAAAACGGCTATTCCATTCCTTGTGGGGACCAAGTACGATCAATTTGTCAACTTCCCCCGCGAAGATCAAGAAGAAATTTCCATGCAGGTCCGTTTTTCTTGCACATCCCCTTTGTTGCGCTAGCATACTAACATCATCTAGGCCAAGCGCTTCGCGAAGGCTATGAAAGCCAGTCTCATCTTCAGCAGTACCAGCCACAGTATCAACGTTCAAAAGGTAGGTCTTCTTTCTTGATCTTCATGCTTCTGAAAGCTAATGATTTTAGATCTTCAAAATTGTCCTTGCCAAAGCATTCGACCTCAAATGCACCATCCCTGAGATCGAAAACGTCGGCGAGCCCTTACTTCTTTACAAGAACGTCTGAGACTTGAAAAGCCTGCGTGGTTATGTGCTTTGAGATGAAATGACGCTCTTGATGATCGATACTCTCTTGGCCTCTGTGGTCGTCGCGCATATTCTGTTCCCTGTCTATCTTTTCCAATTTATGATGTACTTCCATATTTCCTATGTTAACTAGGTCTCTATGCCACCTGTTCAAGAGTCGCCCGACTTCTGCATCGGCGGAAGCTCGAGACGACAGGTTTTACCTTCATTGTTTCTATGATTTCATATTTTCTGTGGTGGAAGAATTTTCTCTTCACTTCAATCACCTGAATGTACCTATGGTTTCCCTTCTTGTTTAGTTTCTATTCCCTGGACGGGGTTGATCCTCTGGCCGCCTCGGGCGTTCTGGAGTGCAAATAATCAGGGCGACACATTCAAAATCCAAAAGGAAATGTACTCAATAACATTCACTCCCAATATACTTTAATAGTGACCTGTATCCCCTTGTTGTCCTCGGCGTAGAAATACTGCCATCAACTGTCGCCGAATCCGGAGCCCAGTGTGACCCATGGTCCATGCGAGGCACAATCACCCCCACTGGGGCCAACAAAAGAGCCGCTTAACCTTCAAGGCGGATCAGGAACTCTTATTTATTTCTTGAAACGCTGGACTCGATCTGCCTCCGGGCTTAAGCGCTCCTGGCTCCAGTCTGTCGCCTCTAATTTCCTTTTGGCACAGCCAAGGCAGCCCCACCAAGCCTTGTGCCTTGTCACTTTGTCTGCTCTTCCCATTCACACCTCTCCCATGAGCCGGTCTCATCGCAGGCAGTATGGCGACTGAAGAACCGCAGCTGGGCTCGATCCAACAACGGATCGCTGCGTTGAAACAATCGCAAACCGGCGGCGGCGCTGATCCGCCATTTATCCGCCCTGGAACAGAGCGCAGCAAATCTGCCAACAACCCTCCATCGTACGAGGTCGCCGGCTCTGTGCTAGATGGCGCTGCCATCGGGAACAAGCCTGCGGAGCCTCAAGTCCGACGGCCTGCGCCTACGCCTCCGTCCAGACCGACACCGTCTCCAAAACCCAAGGTCCCTCCGCCGCTCCCAACGCGCAAGGCTCAACCGCCCCCTCCACCATCCAGGCCCCCCTCTCGGCCTGCGCTGCCTCAACGGAGACCAACAGAAGAGTCCACCCGAAGACCTTCGGTTGAATCCGTCACCTCCGATGCATCTTATTCGACCGCAAACACAGCTGGGACTAGCGTTGGGCGCGGCGCCTCGACCACCTCTGTGAATTCGATTGGGAACGGCCGAATTAAAGCGCCAGCATGGGGAGAGACCGAATTGCCTACATTGCCGCCCAGGCGTCCTAAGGAGGACCCAGTTGATATCAGCCCGGCTCCCCGCTCTGAATCAAAGTCGAACGCCAGCTCTGGTGGTCTAACTAACGGGCTGTCGTCGAAGCTTCAGTCCCTGCGAGGCAAGGCATCTTCTTCGCCTGCGCCTAGTGCGCCGGCACGGCCTGCACGTCCAAGTTTACCCACGCGCCCATCGCAAGCAGATCTTCAGGCAGCGACGCCGCCGCCAATGCCCAAACTTCCACCCCGACGACCTACAGGAAATGAGCCGCCGTCTTACGAAACTAGTGAGCGTCGCAATGGACCAAGTGAAGAGGCACCTCCAAGTCTCCCAGTACGCAGATTGCCACCGCAAGCAAATGCGGCGGATCTCAACAGCATTCGTCAAAACGGCTTCGGCAACTTAAACAAAGCGCCAGGCATACCTGCTCGGCCCAGCAGCACGCCAGCTCAAAATGGCGAGCCAAATGGCGGACCACCTCCCATTCCACATGGATCACGGCCCGACCTTTCAAAACTACAGGCAACGAAGCCTCGATCACATGCCATGATGCCGGGAGCAAGTCAAGCAGCCACGTCGCAAAGTACAGAATGTATGGTTTGTCGAGACTTCTCTGCTCCGGATAAGCGTGGAGCGCAGTACCCCCGCGCATCTCTGCCCTCGCATGATATAGGGTGGCTAGCCAACGAACTGACAGCCCCTTTTCCATCTCCAACGGACAAGGCTAGAGCTATCTTCTCGTGGATGCATCACAATGTTCATTACGATGTTGTCGCTTTTTTCAATAATAATGTCAGGCCATCGACACCAGCTAATACCCTTGCTACTGGACTTGCCGTCTGCGAAGGCTATGCAGGACTCTTTGCTGCGCTCGCCAACAAAGCAGGTCTCGAAGCCATTGTAGTCGGCGGACATGGCAAAGGCTACGGTTACACACCGCTTGCACCAGGCCAGTCTCCGCCGCCCTTCTCCGCCGGCCACGCATGGAACGCAGTCAAGATTGACGGCGGGAAATGGAAATTGGTTGACCCCTGCTGGGGAGCTGGAACTGTCAATGAAGGAGAGCCTTACAGACCGGGATACAACCCATCAATGTTTACCATGTCGAATGAGGAATTTGGCCTCAAGCATTTCCCCCAGAACAAAGACCATTTCTTCCGCGATGACGGCCGCTACACCATTCCATGGGAAGAATACATTACGACGAACCCGGACATGCCGACTGGTCTGCCTCCTATCCAGATCTATAGCGACGTTGGCAAACACAGCATCGGGAAACACACCATCCAGCCCCAAAGTGGTAAACTCTCTGTATCTAGCACGCCCAGTCCCTTACGCTTCCAATTCGGACTGCTCTGTGAGCACTGGACGCTGGCTCACCACAGCCGCCTGAAGCCTGCACTTTTCCTCCTCATGATCCACGGTATTGATGGCCGAAAGGATGATCAGCTGCCATTCAAACACGCCCCTGGCTCAGGCCCCGGTGGCGGTGGTGAATTCTGGTACGTCGATGTACCAGATGCTCATATACTAGGTGCTGCAGGCCAGAAAGTACAGCTCGCTGTTTTGACCAGCTTTGGCGACCGGAAAGACTGCCGTGGTCTTACTGCGGATGAGTATTTGAGCAAGAAGGGACGGATTGGCATGGCATGGGCTTATGTCTGTGAGTGGCAGCTGATTCAATGAATTTCTAATGATTTGCATGACTTTTAAAGCGGCTTGTGTTTCTTTCGATAACATATGGATCTGGAGTTTGGTATTTTGGAACATAATATTTAAAGCTCTCATAACTCAATCAAGATATACTGTCTATGGTTTCATTCCGAATCAAACCCAGGGATGTACATCAGATACCGTAATTGATCTTCGAATCCTCAAACTCTTCATCCCCCATAATCAGACTCGTAAGAGGCATCCCCAACGCCTCAGGCCTCATCATACAATAATCAATCTTATACTCCTCCTCTTCCGAAGCAACATTAACCACCATAACACCCTCCGACCGCCACCCCGGGCTCACAACAACATAAACAAACGGATACCAATCCAGATCTCCCGAATTATTTCCTTCACTAGGCTTCCAGCCTTTATCCTGCTTCAGGACATGATGCTCTAGTAACTCCAGTGGGGCTTTCTGACGTAAATTCTCCAAGCCCGGTGCGGGGGCCAAAAAGTCCGAGCAAAGGTCTGGGTCGAATAGCACTTCTTTGATGTGTGTTTCTTTGGCGCTCTTCGCTATCTCTTCTAGCTCGGAGATTGGGACATCGCCTTGAGCGTACATTAGGATCTTGCCGAAGTCGACATGGTAGGTCATCCATTTGTCGATTTCGGCTTTCCAGGATTCAGGGATGTCTTCGGGTGGTGTGAATGACATTTTGTACTTTACTTTGCTTTGAAAGGTTGACAGTCACGATAAAAACTTAGAATAGGCTTGGATGGAAGGAAAGGTTGCGGCTGAAAGGTGATCCTGAGTCTGAAATACTCTTCTTTTGAATTTCTTGGCAAAGGATTCCTCCAGGCACCAGTAACGTTCCAGGCAGCAGTAGCGTATAACTAATCTACGTACAAGTGAGCGGCCCACGTAAGCGAGTGGCCCACCCCCACTAAATTCCCAGAATGTGTACATCTTTACCATCTTTATCTATTAACCATACCACCAATTCGATCGCAATCCGACTCAAACTTAAGAGGGCCGATTGGTTCTTGCTGTCGACGCCCAATTCTTTTACTGCAGCTGATCTTATTCTATTGAATCTAGCTTGAGTTATCTTAAAACTCAATATTTAAATTTAAACTCCAACTCCACTACCATTTTAATCAAATTAAAATTCTGCTTTCTTACCAAAAACCCCTCAAAATCAATACCAAATAAAACAACAGAGTAAATCAATCAAAAAACTACTTTAATAATAATCGTAGAGCTCTACTACTATAATCCATTAATTTGATCAGTTGGCTAAAGATATAGAACTTTAGTAGCATCAAATTACGTTATTACACTACGATATTGCTAAATATACTACTGAAAACACACATCAAACTCAAAAATATCAAAAATCAAAGAGACAGATACCTTTTGAAGATAGTTTATCGGTTGCAGAAGCCCAGGGTCTTATACAGGGGAAAGGGGGGTCTGGAGAAGTTCAAAATAGTGAAGAAGGGAGGCCAGTAGCAGGGCCTTTACGACCACCCCAGCATATTGCTAGAAAGCCTCAAGCTTGCTTGCGATGTGGTAATATTGGCCACCGGCGTAACTATTGTCCTAGTATACGACATTTTGATTATTTGCGTGGAAAAATCCAATTTCTAGTCAAAATTATAGAAATAATACGGGAGGGTGGGCCACTCACTTATGTGGGCCACTCGTGTAAACCGCGCGTTAGTTAATGTTAGCTGACACGTGACTCATATGCTGTGCATATGCCTGCAGAGGTGGCTCGATTAGGCTTAGCGCCGTTGTGTGCGGATGTAGATAGTTCTAGTCGGGGGCCTCTCCCCTCCTCTTTCCTCTCTTCAGCTTCGTTATTTCTACGATCCTGAGCATCTTCAATGAGATATCCTTTCTTCTGATCGCCTCCGTGACAACTCGCTTGTAGATTACGTTAACTAGTGAACCGGTGCACGATGGCTGACCTAGGATAACTAGACCTTGGCAGAGCAATGGTGACCCCGACACGCTTTATCGCAGCTAATAACTCATCGCGGAGGTCTAAAATGCACGTAAACAAGGCGAAAAACAGATAAATTCAGGCGTGTGTAGTGTAACTCTCCAGAACGTGAAATCTCTATTTACATCTCACGTCCGACGCTCCGTCACGTGACCCACTCCTCATACTCGGGCTATCTCACCACTACACTAGTTACAGTAGATCATGAACTTAGATTTCTATGATGGGTTCTGAGGGCTTAAATAAATAATGATCATGTGGTTATATCGTCAATGTAGAAGCCTTCAGGTTTCCTTTGGCTTTTGTCCCTATCCCGTGAGGTAGAAATCTCGGAGACCATCTGAGCCTGAATGAGCCCACCCGGTCAGTCTATAAATTTTTCAAGCTTCGGAAGTTACACATTTCTACGGAGAAAAGATTAGGTGTATCATGCCCATGTGGAGTTTCAAAATTCCGAGACTGGCTCCCGGTTTCGAGCAAAACCTTCGGGATGCTCCAATCTTCGAAGATCACGGAATCAAAACTTCCAGGGAGTGTGGCCCATCAAGTTATGGATCCTACGAATCGAAATATTCCGAGCTTACTTTGCCCAGATGTTAATTTTCACTTAATGTACCGAGTCATTCCCGAAGTCCCTCCCGAGGTCGGGTTTTGCGTGCCACTCCCCCCTAAGCCATTTGTCACTCCAGATACCAAGAACGAGCATTTCTTGGCCTGCTCGTTCTTCGCCCATGCCCTGTAGTTTGAGAGGTCTGATCCCCTGCGCCTTTCGACTGAAAGGGCAATCCTGCCCTGTATGCGGAGGTAGATTTATGCAAGGCACAGGGTCGAAGGCGCACTAAGCCAAACGAAGTTTAACGCAGGGTCCAGCTCGCAAAAATAATTGCAATCCACATAGACAGACTCTTCACGATTCTACATCCATTGTCGGCCGTATTCCTCGTGGGTGAAGATTTTTCTCCACAATTGATCCACTCCCGACGATCGATCACTACTTAAACCATTCTTTCAGTCCCAGAACGTGCCCTTGGCTCCACGTCATTCTGGACGCCTCATTAAGGTTAACTCTAATTGGTTCATCAGGGCAGTTTTGCGAGCTGTTAGCTTCAGGCGTCCTCTATCAACTAAGTTTCAGTAAACATGGTATTCCCTGATGCTCATCATAGAGATGATCAGGGCCAATTCTTGATTAGACTTGATCAATGTTAGCAACCTTCCAAGCTTGGAACCTTGGAAGAGTATAGGAACTCAGGTATAAATACCAGGTCACATCTGCTTCATAACTCCCATCCAGACTCATCAACCTGGCCTGATTCGAAGCACTCCTTCCAATCCATCCTCAATAATCTCGATCATCTCCAAAATGGTCGCCATCAACATCTCCAAAGCCATCGCCCTGGGTACCGCCCTCTTCGCCTCAACAGGCTACTGCGGCCAAAAAGTCAAAGCCGTCTGGAAATCAAACTCCTTCGACACCATCTCTCCACCAGGCGGAGGCCCCATGTACGGCAGCGGCGGCGGCTTCGCCCTCATGAAGGAAGACGGTGGCGTGATCTTCCAAACCAACAGCCCTGGTGGCTACTCGCCATGCATGGGTGACGGAGGCTCGACCTTCAGTCTGACGGGCGGATGTCTCAAAGACGGCGGGCAGTACAACTTCAACTGCTACACGAAGTCCGGTCTCACTCCTCACAACTGTTCTGTTCGGGACAAGGACCAAGTCCCCATCGTTAAGGGGAAGGGGTCGAAGGATTATGCATTTACTGGTATCTCTATGGGGGTTGATGGCTGGTGCGGTGTGGAGTTTGAACTTGGTGATGGTGTGGACTGCGAGCCTGGCGTTACTGGATTTGAGACTAAACATACCCATGGTGGTCTGCACTTCCCCAAGGCTCCTCCTGGCTAAGGGGTATACTCTTTTCGTGCCTCTTTGATGGCGACGATGGAGAGTTTTTGGTTATATGGGTGTGGGTACTGTTTATTTCCTTTTGGGTCCTCCAATGTCTATAAAGCCTACCAATTACTGTATACCAACTACTGGATAAACAATTGAAGAAAATTCTCGTGAAAGCATTGTATAATTGTAAAGACATCCTTTTTTGTATGGGAAGAGACTAGGTTCCGCAAGTATCAAGCCTGAATGTGAAGCCGAACCTAATCGAAGAGGAATAGCATAGGCACAGCCGAAAGAAAGGTCTCCATGGATCACTGAGATTTCTTAGCTCCAGCCTTGTTTTCTCTACGGCTCTTCAGAGCATCCGGAGAGTATTCAGTGCCGAGAAGATAGTCCCACCAGCGGAAGCTGCTAGAGTAGTTTCCGATGAACTTCTCGTGGTGAAGATCGTGGTGGTCGGCGCCGGCCCAGAAAGGCAGAAAGTGATGAAGACTCCAAGGGAATTCGTAACCACTGTGGGAGTCAATGGCCTGGAACAGGCGCAGAACAGTCCAAATGTACATGGTAATGATGTGAAGGTTTCCAGTAATAGCGCACCACACGATGGGACAACTGACGGTGCCAAAGCCCAGGATCATCACTTCAATGGGGGACGCATACTCGGCGGCCAGACCGAAGGGAGCGGAGTATTGGTGGTGGATTTTATGGATAGCCTTGTAGAGGGGACCCCAGTGAAGAGCGCGGTGCGAGAAGTAGTGCCAAGTATCCTCCATGACAAAGAAGATCGCGATCTGGTAGGCCATAGTCCAGATGGAGGGGAAGGGAAGGGAAGTCTGCAGGCCAAAGAACTGGGCCATTGGGTGGAACAGCCTTCCAGAGGGTTATTATTAATTCTTCTAAATTCTAATCAAGAAGGTTGTTTCAGCACAAGACTTACCAAATTTGAGGAAGCTCGACAGTGAAGTGACTCAATAGAACGAACTTGGCACAGTCCCATTGTTCGCGTAAAGAAGGGACTTTGTTCTAGAAGAATCTTTAGTTCCTAGTCGAAGCAGTTTCTTATTTTCCTTCACAGTCACTCACCTTTTGGATTTTGTAGTTTTTGAAGAAACCCAAGGTATCGAGAACAATCCACGGAAGGGAGCGACCAAAGTAGACAACTTCGTGCATGACAAAGGACATGATTCCGGTGGCCAGGACATCATTCTGCATCCACGCGTACCAGGCCGCCCACATTCTCTCGGGGATGCTGAACTCGGGACTGTATTTGGTGATTTCATCATACTGGCCCCAGTAGGTGGCGGCGGGCAATGCGGTTGAATTCCTGAGCCAGTCAGTGATTTAATCAGAAAGTACGACAGGAAAAATGTGGTAGGTAAGAAGAGAACAGAAGGAGAATCAGAGTAACTTACATCCTGCTTCCCAGTGAAGTAGAGTGAGGTAGAAAAAATTAAAAATGAAAATGAAGAGAGACGAGAGAAGAGAAATAAGGAATAGCGATGAATTATATCCAGACCGTGTAGCCCCTGTCCCTCTAAAGTTTGCTTGGATTACTGAGGCTCTCTCCCATAGTTACGAAGCGACCGCCCATAGTTAAGGGAAAGCTGCTGACTCCCCCGGATGAGGCCACCCCCAGCCGATCGCCTTCCGAGCCCCGCCCAGCCCATAATGCGCTTTCCTCACCCCTTCATTGGTTGCTGCGACCTCAGCCCACCACGGAGGCTGATGTGCTGCACTCCTTTCTGGCTTTGACCTTGAATTTGGGGGCTTCATTGAAGCCATGGCATGAGAGCGATAAGGACGGCGGTTATTCTCAAAATTGGATTTGCCTGGAAAGGGGGAAATGAATCGGCCGGTCTTTCGGGTCGATCTATTTCCGTAAAGTACAACATTTGAAGTCATCCCAAAAAGCATTTTTGGTTTGCCATCCTGGTGGAGCTGTACTGTTAGAGAATGCGGGTTTTTGAGTTTGGAGAAGGACGTAAGAAAAACTTAGAGTCTGGGAAATTGACATATCCCCAACGATGTTCAATCCTTATTGTAATGCTAGACAGTGCTTGCGGGAAATATTGCGAAGGCCGAGGCGGTTGCGACAAGGACGACTGCGACACCGGCATTGAAGGAGATGAGTGAAATAAGGGCTGATAGGCAGCGATTTCATACTCTCACTCTGACAATATAGGTATCCTTAGTGTGCTCCCTGAAATGAGCCAACGGCATTGACTCGATAGGGGCAGCGCCAGTGCCAGAGGTGGGAGATAATACGACAGAAGGCAACAGAAAAGACAAACGCAGCAATAATAAAAATCAATTGAAAGAAACCGAAAATGGGGAAGCACATGAGTATCGATTTTCCATAGATAGGCGGCAATCGCCGGTACAGCTCCAACCTTGGAACAATTCTGGGTACCCGAGAGGGATTCTCAATAGAAACTATAATAGATAGACCCACAAGGATTGTTGACCAATTCGATAGATAGTTGACCACCCGACATACCTTACTCTGGAAGGTACTCTTGTACTTGTTTATATTGTTCAAAAAGCTCCCTCCGCTCCTTGTGTCTGCCTTGAGAACCCAGGGATTGTCCAAGCCATAAGACAGCTTCCATGGTATCTTTACCAGTAGAGCCATACAGCTTCTCTCTCCCTTCTAGAACTCTTCGGAACAGTAGCTCTGCCTCTTGGGCCTTGTTTTGGCGGTGGAGAGAGATACCAAGCCATTGTGCTGCCTGAAGTGTGTTTGCGCCCTTTTTGCCGAACAGATTCTCTCTTCCTTTGAGAACACCCCGGAATAGTTGCTCTGCCTCTTTGTATATCCCTTGAGAATCAAGAGAGATCCCAAGCCATTCCGCAGCTTTGAGTGTGTCTTGGTTTATATGGCCATATATATACCGCTTCTCTCTTCCTTGTAGGGCGATTCGGAACATTTCCTCTGCATCTTTATAGCTACCTTGATAATAAAGCGACACTCCAAGCCATTGCGCAGTTTTGAGTGCAGTTTCACTGTCATCGCCAAAGATGCTTTGATATCCTTTCAGAGCTATTCGAAGTAGCCCCTCCGCTTCTGAGGCTTGAGCTTTGGGATTGTAATCCATGATGGTGGTGCCCAGCGCATATGCACTGTCAATTGTCTCCGGATGCTGAGACCCCAGCAGTCTTTCTCGCTCGTTAAAAACTATACGGAATTTGTTCTCCGCATCTTTGAACCTTTTCTGGGAATAAGCATCCCGGCCAGCTTCATAGATCAAAGCGGTTTGGGAAACGGAGCTCAGGGAGTCGGTGGGTTGTCGGATGGATGAATGAGCTGGTCGTTTCTCAGTAGCAACGGGAGGTTGCTGCTTCGGGTTTTTACTTTCTTGTGCTTTCTTAGGTGCTGAAATTGAAAGTTCGGTGTCAGTTTGGGCACCCCAGCTCAGGGAGGCCTCTGTCGCATTAAGTGACAGAGATGCTACCCCAGAAGCGATTTCCATGTCTTTTCCATCCATTCTTTCTGTAGCCAACTTAAGCTCTGGATCATTGGACTCGCTTGCCT
This sequence comes from Tympanopsis confertula, assembly GCA_026745395.1. Classification (NCBI taxonomy): domain Eukaryota; kingdom Fungi; phylum Ascomycota; class Sordariomycetes; order Coronophorales; family Scortechiniaceae; genus Tympanopsis; species Tympanopsis confertula. The sequence goes on from JAOYNU010029978.1 coordinate 16,175, forward strand.
CTGCGTTTGCATTGGCTGCATTAGGATTCCTCAGCCACTGATGTTGTAGAGCATCACTCGAGGAAATTCGGTCGGCGGCCGTTCTCTTTAAAAGCGCCTTTTCAAGAAACTCGTGGCAGTCTTCACTGACTTTAAAAGCCCTCAATTTTGTCGAAGGGAAGTGATCATTCTTCGCGAACTCGTCCCATTTCAATTTGGTGTCAAACGGGAGCGCCTTGGTGATCATATAATGTACCATAATACCAAGGGACCACATATCCACCTTTTCAGAGTACTGAAAATTGGGTGCATCCGTATTGCTATCGAGCAGCTCGGGAGCCATAAAAGGACGCGAGCCGATCATTGTGCGAAATGTCGTTTCCCCTTCATTGGCACGCTTGCTGATTCCAAAATCACCAATTTTGACCCACCAGTCTGGGGATTTCCGCACCACGAATACATTCTAAAATTTTTAGTATTTCGATATGCGAAAACTTTTGAGTATCACTTACTTGCGGTTTCAAGTCCCGATGCGCGTATTTTGCCAGATGCAACTGCTCTAGGCCTTCGCAGACCTGATGCGTAATCTGCTGGGTCTCTGATTCCGGTAACGGCTGCTATAGATGCTGTTGGAGGTCGCCCAGCTCGAAATATTCCATTGCGATATATGTGAACGAATTGTCTTCGTACCACCCGAAGGATTTGACGAAGAGGCCACTGTCTGTGTACTGATGACATCAGGAGCATTAGTGAGATATTAGGCGATTTGGCGAAGAGAACACTATACCTTGTTTTGAGAGAATTTTGCAATCGCTTCCAGCTCACGCTTGTAGTCTATGCTATGGGAAAAAGATGTCGATTTTGGAATCGCCTTTACAGCACGAGTCTTTGGTTGAGAGTTGGCTATCGAGCGCCGCTCTAGCCACACCCTTCCAAAGGTTCCTCTTCCAAGGAGTTTTACTCTTCCCCAACTTTCTTCAATCTGCCGCGGTCGCACCTGCTGTCCCGCTTCGTATCTCGGTTTGAATCTATCATGATGAGTCACGTTGTTGTTGTCGGAGAATCGGACGGGCAACTTCGAGTCGTTTACAAGGTCGGACTCCATTATGGCATATACTGAGCTCTTGCTATAGATATGCTCCCCAGCAGTGGCTGCTCGTATTGGCAGTAAATATTGACGAGGATCGAGGAGATGATGCGAGGGGAAATGATGATAATGACAGGATTTCGTGTGCGAAAGAAGAGAAACGAGGAGCCATTTGAGCAAACAAAGAAATCGGCATGGGACTCTTCAGCCTCAGCAAAAATCGCAAGCGCCCTTGGCAAGTGAGGCTGAGACCGACCCCGCATGTGTTGTCATCTGAGTTGGCCAACACAATCTTGTCCGCGTTTGCCTTGTTCTGTTTTTACGCTGTACAGTTCTATTTACCCCGCAAAAAGCAAAACATGCGGCATACCTAAGTGTAAACCCTGGAAACAGAATTTCTGGTGCGGAGCTTCGTCTTGCTATCCTGGACATTCTTTATACTTGTCTTGGGTATTGAATCAGTGCACGACGGCTGATCTAGAAATTAGATCGAGGCAGAGCGATGTCGAGCTCAACTCGAATTATACATAGGCTTCATCGGTTTATCTCGAAAGTCTCAATTCAGAACTGCTGCATAGGGCTGTGCACGGTATTGCAGAAATGAGATATCGTATCGTTTTTATCGCTATCGTACCGAATCGCAGGGGGGGGGGGGGTCAAAACCTGCGATATCGTATCGTGATAAGCCCTAGAAATGCACCTAAACGGAACAAATAAACGTTAGAAACGAAGCGTAGATTGCAATCGCCACTGAGGTGCGCGATCTCTATTTACATACCCTCGACGTTCCCCGAGCGACGTGGCGCGGTTCCACCACTACAGCAGGTAGATCATAATATGTAAATTGGTCAATTTCAGGGGGGTTTCAAGGTTATCTTATATCATAGTCACGTTCTACGAGACAGAGTAGAATGCCTACTGTTTAAGTAAAGAAATTAAAGTAATGTCGTCCGTACATCACGCCGCGCCCGCTGAGCCACGAAAATCAGCCTTGCGGCGGAGATGGCCCCAACAGGGGAAATGATCGCCAAAATAGCATCAACATGCTCCGCTGGGGCCAATTCTGCCGCACAATTTAAAAGTCGTCATGATTCACATTCGAATATTGGCAGCTGACATATTCGAAACCTTGTGAAGAGGTATTTACGTTCACTAAGCGCATACCAAACCATGTCGTCCTCAAGCGTCGTACTCCCGCAAGACGATGGCAACCCTCAAGTTAGCTACTTCATGTACTGCAACTGGCACAAGCTATGGGAGTCTAGCATCTTTGATGTGAAGAATCCCGAAAAACCACTATATCACACCCAACATGTCTTCGGAAAGAACCCAGATTTGACCTGGACACTCAGCAGAGCGACCGAGGGCAGTATCGCCGATAGCAAGAGCGCGGAAACAGGTCCCTCTGAGGAGAATATAATCAGCACTGGGAAAATATCCAAGCACAACTTCGATGTCCCATACACATGCCATGGCCAACAAGATGTTGCGAAGGTAGTTCTACACATGAAGCAGCCCTCCTTCCGCAGCATCTACCGGTGGCGGTCAAACGCGGTACTGGACAATGGAGAACCGAAGACTTTCACTTGGAACGCCGTGTCAGGTCTTAAACGCTGGACTTGGGTATGTGTTGACGATAAAGACAATGTTGTGGGCAAGTGGGTTGCCAACCTGTGGCATGCCAGGAATGTTGGACAGATCAGCTTCTTCGGTCCACTTGCTCAAAACGAAGCCTTTAGAGAGGAGGTCATGACAACTGGACTCGTTGCGAATTACAATGTGTGCTTTCAAGAAAGTGGCATCTATAGGTTCTTCGGATCCATGGGAAGCATGCTTGGTCAAAAGAAGGGCGATGAAAAGGGGGGTCCATCGTCAAGCTCTGCCGACGACAAGGACGATGCTATGTCTACATTATCTACGACGGATACACTGACAGCGAAGGAGGAGAGCAACCTAAAGAAGGGTCTGTAGTTGCGATGAGAGCAAGCCATCCAGCTAAAGACAGCTCACTAAACTTGATATTGTTTGTCACATGCATACCCCATGTATTATTAATTCTGGATGAGTTATTCGACCTCATCAATATATCCTGATTTCGAAGCCAAACTCAGCTTATTTATATACCACAGAATGCGCCGCCCTTCATAATACTTCAGACTAGAGCTTCATATCGGAGGGAATGTAGCCCATGAACAATGCTCTAGAGCCGGGTTTTCCGACAGAGAATATGCCCGGCGGATACTCTATCCACTTTCAAATCGCACGTGTATGGCATCCTTTTAGGCCCACTAAGCTAAGTTAATTTTTACTTGGGATCGATATAGCTTCAAAAGGCTCGAGGCGAAGGGGGCTTGAGAAGGTTTGGAGGCGTTGCGCCTCCAAGCCTCAGCCGCCCGGACGCCTTGGCCTGACATCATTGGAATTTCAATTTGTATCAACTGGAAAGAGCTCTCGTTGTGAGGATGCGGATGCAATGTGTCAGTCGGCTACGTCCACTGGCGCTTACTCCCAAGCGAGCCCCGCTTGTCGCAAAATCCAAGGCACTTCTCGCAGCGCTTTAGTGAAAACACATGCTTCCATGGAAAATCCCCCGCTCAATGCCACGCTGCGGAGTGAATTAGTCTGGGGAATGATGCCCGGTGTACGAAAGCGGCCATGGACACCCCAGTCTCTCCGCAGAACGCATCTCAACCTTGGCCGCGGGGAGGCAAGAATGCGGGATAGGAAATGGAACAGGCCGACAATCGACAATCTCTTTCCCGAAAGGACCGAATAATCTCACCTCCTTTTTCTCGGCGCCATGCCGCTAAGCGAGAAGCTGTCAAAAATCATACAACGGAGAGAAGCGGCCCCCACCCGGTCCGAGACGTACGCTCCTCGTTCGGCTTTCCCTGCCTCGAAGCCGGGAAAAAGGCACAACCCTCCCAACCTAATTGGCATTTTGGGAACCACGGAGTTGTCCCGTCACCACGCGGGCTACACGGGCCCCGACTTTTCGGGGGCCCGAATCCACTCCATCGGCCAGCCAAGGGCCCGCGCAATCTCGTTCTAGGCAAATGCCCGCACTTGGGGCCCCAACTTGGAAGGTCTGGAGACCCCATTCTTCCCAAAGAACTCTCGGAGCAGTCTCCGGGTAATAATATAACTCTCACCCCAAGTTTTCTGCCCAAGATCAATTTAATGAGGAATTGAGTTCCGTTGGTGATTGGGCGACCCGAGTCATTCATACATGCTCGCGGCGCAGGCCGCTTCGCCATGCCGAGATTTAGCACTGGTCATACCGCAGACATTTACGAGAAATAGACCCCAGATCTTCTGTTCTTGTAACTCTAACTTTCGCTATTCTCCGAATAGAGTTCCGAGGAGTTCGATTCCAGCGCTCGTACTATTAACGGCACATACCTCATAGGACCTACAGACTTCCCGTGAAGAACGATGTCCCGAAAGAGGCTGTGCTGATGCCGACCCGATAAATCACCTGAAAGATGTAAATTTTTGCCAGGCCATGCTGCTTTTGGTCTAGAACTGCCACTTTCATGGGTAGTCCCCGGATCCCAAGAAATGATAGTTCAGGAACAACCAATAAAAGCCACGGAATTTGACCCGCTTTGGCCTTTCTATCCAATCAGCATCCAGAATCCAGTCTCCCCACCAGAAACGAAACGTTGCACTCTCGAGCTAATTCCAATTTCGCATTCCCCAGATGGAGATGAACTTACCCGTGGGACCTGGAGTATGGAGTCTTGGTAATTTCCCTCAAAGTGGGTTTGTCTCTCCGCTTCGGCGCCGAATTTAGCAGGGAAACACGACATATCATAAGGCGAGAAAATTGGTTCCCCGATTTACTCCCCCTGTCCGTTTGCTTATTTAAAGAGGCTCTCTCCTCCTCTGAGTAAGAGTCGTGTGCGGATATTTCCCTTCTTTTTCCATAATACTTGACAGACCTGAGGTCTAAGACTTCAGAGCTGCCCATCATGCCTCTCGCAGGGAACATTTACTTCATCACGGCTGTGTCCGTCATCGGCGGTGGTCTGTTTGGTTTCGACATCTCGTCGATGTCGGCCATTCTGGACACACCTGCCTATACTTGCTATTTCAACCACGGTCCCAATGGACCTCCTTTCAACGATGACGGCAATTGCAGTGGATTGAGCTCCTTGTCTCAAGGTGGTGTGACTGCCGCTATGCCCGCTGGTTCGTGGCTCGGCGCTCTTGTTTCTGGTTTCATTTCAGATCGTCTTGGCCGTAAATACTCTATCATGCTTGGATGTATTATCTGGTAAGCTACGAAAATAATCATTCAAGAGAGAACGGAGTTTGCCAATATTGACTCTTCTTAGGGTTATCGGTTCTACTATTATCTGCGCCTCCCAGAACGTCGGCATGCTCGCTGCCGGCCGTGTTATCAACGGTCTTGCTGTCGGTATCGAGTCTGCTCAGGTCCCGGTTTATATCTCGGAAATTGCTCCTCCCTCCAAGCGTGGTCGTCTGGTCGGCTCTCAGCAATGGGCTATCACCTGGGGTATTCTCATCATGTACTACATCTCCTTCGGCTGCAGCTACATTGGCGGAAAGGACTCCCACACATACAGCACTGCTGTATTCCGCATTCCCTGGGGTCTTCAGATGATTCCTGCTATCCTCCTCTTCATTGGAATGTTCTTCCTCCCCGAGTCTCCTCGCTGGTTGGCCCGTCAGGACCGCTGGGAAGAATGCCGCTCTGTTCTCGCTCTGGTTCATGGTAATGGCGATTCCAACAGCCCCTTCGTCGTTGCTGAGATGCAGGAGATTGGTGAGATGTGCGAGTTTGAGCGTCAAAATGCCGATGTCTCGTATCTCGAATTGTTCAAGCCTAAGATGATCAACCGCACCATGACTGGTCTCTGGTGCCAGATCTGGTCTCAATTGACTGGTATGAACGTCATGATGTACTATATCACCTATGTGTTTGGCATGGCTGGCTACTCCGGTAACGCCAACTTGCTTGCTTCTTCTATCCAGTACATCATCAACGTTGTCATGACCGTCCCAGCTCTAATCTGGGTTGACCGATGGGGTCGCCGTCCTACCATGCTCGTTGGCGCTGCTCTCATGATGATCTGGATGTATGCCAATGCTGGTATCTTGGCTACCTACGGTACTGTTGTCCCTGGTGGCATCGGCGGCGTTGCTGAGAAGTCCATGTCCTTGACTGGTGCCCCAGCCAAGGCCCTCATCGCTTGCACCTACCTGTTCGTTGCCTCCTACGCTCCCACCTGGGGTCCCGTATCATGGGTCTACCCACCCGAGCTCTACCCTCTCCGTGTCCGCGGAAAGGCCGTCGCTCTTGCTACATCGGCCAACTGGGCATTTAACACCGCCCTTGGTCTGTTTGTTCCCTCAGCCTTCGCCAACATTCGCTGGGAGACCTATATCATCTTTGGTGTCTTTTTGACCGCGATGTTCTTCCACGTTTTCTTCCTCTTCCCCGAGACTGCTGGAAAGACTCTTGAGGAGACCGCGCAGATCTTTGAGGACCCCAACGGTATTCCTTACATTGGTACTCCCGCTTGGAAGACCCGCCACGACACTAAGCGCACTGTTGCTGCTGAACGTGGCGATGTTGAGGTTCTTGGTGATCGACTTGCTATGGCTGAGAAGAGTGCTGGTGCTACCCACACCGAGCGCACTGACAGTGCTTAAATTGGGATGAGGGGTTGAGGGGAAGGGGGCGGTTGCTTGTTTATGTGAAGTGATAAGGGGCCTAAAGGGTCTTTGAATGATACCACGCTGTAAAGTCTACGAAGTACAAAAGTTATACAATCTGGATATGCATTTGCTCAATTATTTCTTCCAAAAAGTATAGACAAGAGAATCCCGAGGTCTGGATCAAAAGTAATTAACGTTCAAAGAAATGTCACAGACTGGCAAGCAAGAAACGCAGGCCCCATCAGGCCGTCTGGAGTTTGCTAAAAGAAAAAGAAAAAGAAAAAGAAAAAGAAAAAAGCTGGTAAGAAAGAAGCGTTTCTTATTTCAAAATCCCGTATAATTCCTGTATAATGGGAAGCCATACGAAAGGCGAGAGAGGGAAGAGAAGCTTGGTCAATATGGTCAGTGCTCGATCTATATCTGGCCTAGTGAAGAGTAGCGGGAAGCTCGGCACCTCGACCGCCTTACGTCATTAATGGTGATCTGTTGGTCTACTAGGAAGCAGTTTCCCAAAGACAAAGGGCACATATTCTGCACATCTGCATGCTGAAACATTGGACGGCTGACTACAGGCGACGAGAACGAGATGTCGCACAGCAGGACTTCATGGCTGTTCCGCCGCGATGCGGCAGCTGGCGGGCCATACCAAGAAGGATGCCAAGACCGGGCGTCGGGTTCGTAACGAGTGGAGCCCAGGGCCAAATGCTACAAAGAAAATGCAGGTACCTCGACATCATAAGTAACCTTGACTCCTTGAGAGCGTTCTCGACGTGCAATGCTCCAAGTAGTCATTTGCAGAGAAAGTTGAAGGTATTCAAAGTGTCGTGATACTTGCAGAATTGATCAGATTGCGGGCTTATCGATAGCGATCATCGTTCCTTCCTTTTTTTCCGCCCAGCACGTGAGAGGCCGACCCTCAGCGCCGTGTCAGAACTTCTTTAATCTCCGCCCTGTCGCATTTCCTCCCCAATTCTCCCTGAGCACACCATCTCCCCCGCAATGGTCCGTCCTCGCGGTAGGTCGAATCTGGGCGTGGACATCCGTGGCGACACCAGTGCGCCTGCGATGTCCACCATGAACGACGTCAGCCCCATCGAGCCCACCTCTCCCGACATGAGCAAGGTATGCAGATGCACCCCGTCATGCACCCCGATTCTCGCATATTAACATGCCATTCGCTAGCAATTGGACTCGGCTACATCGGAGAAGTCGACCAAACCGCATACGAAAAGGCGACGTGCCCGCTCTCTGCTCCACCGTTTCGCGGATACATGTCTGAAGTACACCTGGCTCTTGCCTCTGATAATCATGCTCTTTCTGCTGTCCCTCTACGCAATCAACCCGACCACCTCGAACCCTATGCATAGCGCCATCTTCCTATCCTACCCTCAGCCGCCCAAGGTTCCCGGTGGTCCCGTCATGTATGGAAAGGGCAAGAAGGACATCGCGTTCGTCGCTTTCTACACCGTGGTCCTCTCATTTACGCGTGAATTTATCATGCAGCAGATGATCCGTCCTTTGGCTTCATACTGTGGAATTAAGGGGAAAGGGAAAACCGCGCGATTCATGGAGCAAGTCTACACAGCCGTCTACTTTGGCATTTTCGGCCCATTCGGCCTGTACGTCATGAAGCGATCTGACATCTGGTACTTCAACACGACGGCAATGTTCGAGAACTTCCCCCACCGTGAGCACGAGGGTCTTTTCAAGGCATATTACCTCCTCGAGGCTAGCTACTGGGCACAGCAGGCTATTGTGCTGTTGCTACAGTTGGAGAAGCCTCGTAAGGATTTCAAGGAATTGGTCGGGCATCACATCATTACTCTTGCATTGATTGCTCTGAGCTACCGTTTCCACTTCACCTACATGGGTCTTGCTGTGTACATTACCCACGACGTTTCGGACTTCTTCTTGGCTGTAAGTCAAAACTGAAATGCTTCTGACAGACTGGACTAACATTTCTTAGACCTCGAAAACTCTCAACTACTTAGATCACTGGATCACAATTCCTTACTTCAGCATGTTCGTTAGCATGTGGATTTACCTCCGCCACGTTTTGAACCTGAAGATCCTTTGGGCTGTTCTGACTGAGTTCCGCACTGTGGGTCCTTTTGAACTCAATTGGGAGACTCAGCAGTACAAGTGCTGGATCAGTCAGTACATCACCTTTGCGTTGCTTGCCAGTCTGCAGGCGGTTAACCTGTTCTGGTTGTTCCTCATCCTTCGTATTCTGGCCAACTACATCTTCAATAGCGTCACGAAGGACGAGCGCAGTGAGGATGAAGACGAGGAAGAGGAGCAGGAAAATGAAACCGAGTCCAAGGCCACCCTGACTACCGGTGCCGAGTCGGCTAACCAGGAGAACGAGGTGCCACCTGTTTTGGTCAACGGGGAACCTGCACCTGAGCCTCGCAGTCTCCGTTCACGAACCCGGAAGGCATAAACCTAAGCCTCGGCTCAGGAATCCCCAATTAGCCAGTTCGTTGGCTTCTTGGATGACGACTTGCTTACCTCCTACGCAATTGATTTGTCCTCATCACCCTTTCCCATATGGTTGGCCAAAAGCCCCTGTTTATAATTATGCATGTTCGAGAGTTCGAATGATTCGGGCAAGGTGTTTGTCAATTCCCAGCTGCTCGAGACTGCTGGGCTTGTGTTGGTGCATTGGGTGCGTCGCGTGGATTTGGATTCTCTTCATGCACAGTTACTTTCCTCTTGTCTTTTTAACTTTACATTAGTGTTTCCTCATTTCCATTTTCTCATATTGTACGGACTGATGCGCTCGAAATGAATATACGATCACAGCGGGAAAGTGTTGAGGTGGGATTTGGCGCAGATAGTACGAGGTTGTTCCTAGGTCAGAAAATGACTGTTCATATGAAACACTATGCTCAATTCGATTGTTCGTATGCTCGTATATCATAATGGGAATCTAAATATGCTATGGTATAGCCCAGTTTGCTGGATACCGTTGTAATTGCCCAATGCTGCGTCCTTGAGCCGGTCGTGCCAATAGAATTGCTCGTCAGCCTGAGGTATTTCTCCTGCTACTCTCGATGGCTCCTGGTTCCCTATGTTGAGCGCTTGCCAGGAATTATGATTCATGAGATGATCTAATATCCAGGTCAGTACTAGAACATGTACACCTAGAAACCTGTCGTTCGCACCCGTTGGCCGTATAACATTTGGCTCTGCATTCGTTGGAATTTCCATGGCTTTCATATACTCCGTTGTCAATAAGCTTTGACTACCAACAGGAAGATGATCTTCGTCAAGCTCCGCTGCGATCGGAGGTTGATCAAGATCATTAGAGATCTCCACAGGACGATCTCTCCGAGGATGTTGCCCCTGTAATGGGGTGTATACACAATCACCCACAGCCCCTAGCTTAGAACATCTCCCACAAGGAGCCTTCCGATCGCATTTCCGTCTAGATAAAGATCGCGTTTAGATCGAGGTGGTCGCCGAGCACGGACTCGGGTGAATCGGACTTACTTCTTGCGCCGGCACGGCGTGCAGGATAGTTGCGGCTTGTCCCTGCGGCGATTCGGCGGTGGCCGGGGCCGTACTGGATCTCCCATCTTGAGCAGATGCGGAGGGTGAGTTCAGGGCAATTTTCCAGAACGACAACATCACCCTTATGGGGTTGTTCGGCGGGGGCGGCTGCGTTCTGCCGTATCGGTATCAGCTCCTCCGACCCCTTGATGGTTCTCCACACTCCAACCCGGCAACCAGAGCTCTAATTTACCATGTGGAGGCAGCTATCAGATAGACATTCGTTTCGATCGATTTATTGTCTATCGCCTTCAAAGTTTCTGCTTGGCGTAGTTCAAACTCCTATTCGCTATGTGTCAATAAAAGGATCCTCTGAACTGAACCGTATGGGTATGTCATCTCATTGAATGCATGTTCATGCAAGACGAACAAATAGCTAACGAGGCGTTTGCGCTCAATGCAGAAAGATCAGAAGATCTTTTTCGATATACGTCAGGTCGATGGCTCGTTAATGAGCAGACCCAAAACCAGCTACGTTATGTCGAGTTCAACCTCGATAGTCTCTGTCGCCTAGCCGCGGCGCTTTTTGGCGATACGACAAGGTGTGTTCGCATCGTCAAACTAGAGGGAAATTTCAACAAAGCATTACATCTCACCATGAACGATGGCAACGAGGTAATAGCAAAGATTCCTTGTCTAAATGCGGGCCCGCCGTCTTTGACCACTGCCTCCGAAGTTGCTACCCTAAAGTTTTGTATGTGTTATGTGCTCACTCCTATGACTTCTGCTAGCCTATGGCTCATGCTCTTCTTTCATAGTACGACAAAGGACGTCTATTCGAATTCCGGAAGTTCTTGCCTGGAACTCAGATGCTGCCAATCCGGTCGGGGCAGAATTTATTATCATGGAGAAAATCCAGGGAGTCACCTTGTCGGAGACATGGGAGGCAAAGAATATTCTGGAGCGCTACGAAATTATTGATCAAATTGTCCAGGTTGAGAAGGAACTAGCCAGTATATCATTTCCAGCATATGGCAGTCTCTTTCTCCGCCAATCGCTACCCGCTACATTTCGACAGTTTCCGCTCCCTCCACAGCTAGACTCGGAAGGGCTTTTTTGCATTGGACCTTCCTGTCAGCGAACATGGTGGAACGACAGTCTTGTCGACAAGTATCTATCAGTATCCGAATATATAGGCCCTTGTGAGTATTCCTGGGCACGTAATACAACGATTAGTACTTATATGATGCAGGGGCGGAGTTTTCGGAATACGCGATGTCAATTGTACAACGAGAATTTGCTCATATTGCGAAAGCAAGAGCCGAGGTACAACGTCAACTCCACAGCTTTGACGAGTCTCAGTCGATCGATGAATATCAAAGTCTTCTGGAAAAGGCGAACATGATACTCCCGCTTTTGTCGCTTAACAGATGTGTGACAGATGTCTCAGACCCTGTTGTGTGGCATACTGACTTACACGTGGGAAATATCTTTGTTTCGCTGAATGAGCCTAGTATTATACAAGGAATTATTGATTGGCAATCGTCTCAAATCTGTCCATTTTTCATACAAGCTCAGTTCCCAGAGTTCCTTACGCCACCCAAGGGCTATACTTTTGGCACCCACTTGCCGAGCCTTCCGAGCGATTTTGAAGACCTAGACTCCGAGCAAAAGGAACAAATTACCAGCGACAATGAGTTGGCGTTGAGATCAAAGTACTACTAAGTGTCTAGCCTTGCACACAATCAACAAGTCTACAATGCTATGAAACTCGACCCCCGATTGTGGGAGTCGTTCACTTACTGCCAGCTATTCTCTCATGGTAGTCTGGTTCCTCTACGTCACTGTTTGATACGGTTATATCAGGACTGGCCTTCACTTGGTCTCCCGGGCAACTGCCCCTTCTCGATATCAGAAAATGAACTTCGTAGACATGAGGAACAAAAATCGAAATATGAGGACATAATTTATCTCTGGGATCTCGTGAAGAATCAACTTTCTACCGATAATTTTGGCTGGGTTCCAAATGTCCGATGGGAAGCAACAAAGAGGGCAAACAAGGAATTGTACAATATGTACATTGAAACGATGAGCGAAGAGCTTACCCCCCAAGCAGCCGCAAAGAGCTGGCCTTTCCCTCCAGAGCAGGCCTGATCTTCAGATCAAAGATTTTTCTTTGCCCGCGCAACATTTTGAATCGAATCCCACACGGTTCGCTTGCCTTCTTCAGGTTGCTCCTCTATATTCCGGAGCTGCCGCTCGTTGGCGAGGAGGTGAAAGCATTTGCATTAGCGTGATCATTTCACCAAGATGTCAATCCATCATGACAAACCACGAGCGGCTGAAAAGGAAACACAGAAAGCCAATGAATGAGTGCATGCAAGCGTTCTGGCCCGATGTGACGAAGCACAAGCACACTTAGCTCGCTTGTTTTCGGCGGCTATGCCACTTGCAACTACAGTGTGTTATACAAGTCTGAAGTGATATGAAGAGAATCAAGGCCGGCGATCGCGTACTGATAATGGGCCTCCCATCCTCAGTCCCCAGGTAGGTGCGGAGGGTGAAGTCAGGGCAATGTCCCAGAGCGACGGCACCGCCCTTTCGAGGTGCTGTTCGGCGCAGAAGGCGGCTGGGCGTTAAGCCGACCGTCCGCACTGTGGGGCCAACAAGGTTCGACCGAAGCCCGCGATAAAACTGGAAATTGGTAGATTAGGGGTGAAGTACAGTTTGATCATGGAAATACGGACTTTTATGGAGTTAAGGTGCTGGATTTAAGGACACAGGCCTTTTATGGACCTCGGGGGGGTTTATCGCAGTGGCCGTGGTATGTAAACCCCTTTTTTGTAGATCTATATGAACCTTCTACTTGCATCGCGATTCAAGCTGTCACCAATTTCTTCCAAGGTTACTTTTCTATTTTCAAATTCCAATAGATATGTCTGGGAACAAAGGAGCCTATCAGCCTGCCAAGCAGGCACCGTCTCTTCAAGTCAGAGATGGACCCCGACACCAACCAGGCCCTGGCCAAATTCTCATCCGCAACCGAGCTGTTGCTATCAACCCTGTCGATATATGGATTCAGTCCCGAGGAAACTTGATGTATACCTGGCTCAAGTACCCTTTTGTCATTGGCTACGATATGGCCGGTGAAGTTGTTGAAGTCGGAAGTGATGTCAAGAGAATCAAAGCTGGCGACCGTGTACTGGCACTTAGCTGTGGACCAAATGAGAAAGTCAACGATACAGCCCAAGGCGCTTTTCAAGAGTACGCCATAGCGTTTGAACATCTTACGACTCCGATACCAGCAAACCTTGGCTTTGAGAAAGCAGCTACAATTCCGCTGGGTCTTGCGACGGCCTTAGCCGCTCTATTTGATGGCTCTCAACTTGCGCTACAGCCACCTGCGGAACCAAAACAGAAGTCGACGGGGGAGACAGTCATCATCTGGGGTGGATCGACAAGTGTTGGTTGCAATGCAATCCAATTAGCCGTAGCCGCTGGCTACGAAGTCTTCAGCACAGCGTCGCCCCGAAACCATGACCTCCTTCGCAAGCTAGGGGCCAGCAAAGTCTGGGACTATAACAGCAAGACAGTTGTTGAGGACATGATTTTAGCTTTGAAAGACAAGAAACTAGCGGGGTCAGTCTCTATTGGTGCTGGAGGAGCAGACAATTGCATTGCCATTGTCGATAAATGCCAGGGCAACAAATTCGTTTCAATGGTCACATTCCCAACCCCCCAAGAGGATCCGCAGAGATTTGCTACGATCCGCATCGTCGTACCATTTCTACTTGCTATGATTTCATTCAAGATTCGGAGCATGCTCAGAGGCTTCAAGTACAATTTCGTTGCGATCGACCCAACATTGGAGAATGGGATTGCGCGCCAAGTTTTCACCGAGTATCTACACAAGGCGCTTGAGGCTGGGGCTTTTGTTGCTTCTCCAGAGCCGGAGATTGTGGGGCATGGATTAGAACATGTTCAGACTGCCTTTGGCCTATTGAGGAATGGCGTCTCAGCAAAGAAGCTTGTTGTCACGATTTGATTTTAAATAACTGCTCCGCATTGATCTTGTTACCATTTTAAATCTTAAGACAGCTGATTTCGGAATATATGGCTCTTATAAGGACTTGTTTTGTATCTAATCCATGATTTGTGCACGGTGACTCTATGGAGAAAGATGGAAATGGGAATAATGAGTAACTTGAATGAATGAATGTAGAGAAAGATTCAAGCCTCTGGCGTGCCAGATATAGGGCACGAGGCGAAGTGCTCCAGCCGAAGATCTCCGTCATTTATCGATTGTCATAATATTGCCATTGCTATCCTTCTGTTTCCTTGGAGCTCAACGCCCGCAGCGTCATGATTTTTGTTGAAACATTCAAGCCATCTAGAAAATTCAATAGAACTATTTAAGTCGAAACAAAATCTCATGTAACGCTCACTTATATCATGTTATTCTCGTTTGCTGCCTTGCAACGCGAGATCAAACGCAAAATGTAATCCCGCAATATTCAATGGACCAAGGCAAATAAACAATTAGATCGAAGAGTGGCCTGAATCTAGCTTCTGCTATCCTTTGCCATACCTATATGGATGTGCTTTTCTGCTACATACACGAGGACATTAAATTACGCCCACAAAAGTCTACATACAGAGCAAGTTCAACGACGCCCATCAAGTCATTCAGCAATGGTATCGATGTGCTCCAGACATCCATGGGGTGGCTGCGACAGAAACTGCATAGAAGAACCTCGAGACCCCATTCTGCCGCGTAATGTCCTACGTGCAAAAGGTGCCCAGGCATCTGCACACATCGATGGCCCCCGAAACGACTGTCACGTCAGAATCAACGAATTGAGATATCAAGAGCTTAAGGAATCAGCAGACCCGTTCCTCCATCGCCCCGAAAGACAACATAATGAAAGAAATGACCGAGCCCTCGCAAGAATCGAACATAGTTTGATTCTACCTCCCATTTCTGAATTTTGGCGCGACGCAAGCAGCTATCATTCTTGGGATCTGGAAATTGGCAACAGAGACCTGACTTTCGAAGGGAAAACAGCCAATGGAATCATTGTGATGGATTCCATTAGGCGAAGAAGAGGCGAGGAAGCGCTCTCATTGCCCTACATGTCCGAGGTCACCCTTACACTTTACAATCGTGTGCATGGCCCCATTGAAACTCTAAAATACATTTTCGTCAGCAGGGTCCAGAACGAACAGACTCGGGACCTAATCGATCAATTGTATCCAAAGTATGATGCCTGGGCCAATGAACCAAGGGTATTTGAGCATGGGATGCGAGAATATGATGAAATATTGGGCACCCGGATCGGACAAATGGTCGCTAATATTGTGATTGGAGGATTTGACGACGGAGCGTGTCGTATTTCTCAAATCAATGTCTACTACGATGCGACAGGGGATGCCTGCATTCGCTTCGATCTACAGCAATAGGCGGAGTTTCTGTTTCTGGTCACAGGTGGGCATCGAGAGTATGAGTTTGAACAACGGATATCGCGTTGGAATCGTGCTATGGATACAGGTAGATTGGCATATGGAGACAGACAAGCCGAATTCCTGAATAGAAGTATCCATTCAGAGCATGCTCACACTAGTTAATATGTTCTTTATGTAGTTTCGAGGCATAAAATTAGGGTCCTTCGGGAAAAGAATTCCCTTGACCTTGGCTTATTCGACTTAGCCTTATTCTTTGTCGTTCTTGCCTTCGTCGCCGGCATCAGAGTCATTGGTACCAGCATTAGAAGAGTCTTCTTGCTTTGACGATTTGCTCTCGGAGCCATCTGTTGCCTTGGCATCTTTTGGCTATAGGGAAGGCAATTAGATCATTGGTCAATTCCTTGAATTTTCACTCGGGATAGACTTACCTCGTCATTTTTGGGCTTAGAAGCGTCATCTTTTCCCTCTTCCTTTCCCTCGTCTTTGCTTTCCTTATTCTTGTCATCCTTAGCTGGAACCTCCTTGTTGTTCTCTTTCTTGTCTTCC
>JAOYNU010029978.1:32532-91667 GCA_026745395.1 Tympanopsis confertula
TTCTTGTCGTCCTTCTTGTCGTCCTTCTTGTCGTCCTTCTTGTCGTCCTTCTTGTCGTCCTTCTTGTCGTCCTTCTTGTCGTCCTTCTTCTCTTCCTTCTTCTCTTCCTTGTTGTCCGCCTCTTTACTCTCCCCCTCCTTCTCTTGGAAAGCCTTTTCAGGTTTATCTTCCTTTTCCGATTCCTTTTCGTCATCGGAAGCCTTCTCAGCTTCAGGAGCCGGACTCTCTTCCTGAGACTCCTCCTTTTCCCCAGTGTCGTGAGATTCTTCGTGTCCCTCGTCATGCCCATGGCCGTGTGACTCCTTCGAAGGGCCCGTATAGACGATGTACCCAATCAAGGGCCCGCCGATTCCAATGGACCCGAGCAGCCTACAGCCGACAAACATGGTTAGTATAGAGCGCCGTGAACAGAAAGTCGAATTGAAGCACATACCATGGAAGATCGCTAGTAGTATGCTCCTCATAACCCTTGTCATTCTTGCCGCTAGAGTAAAAGCGGCGTCCAAATAGCTGGGAGGATCGCATAGCTACAGGAGCTGGGCGGAAAGCCCGAGTAGCATTGGCAGCCCGTAAGGCGCAGCGACGTGCGAAGACCATGGTGGTACGAATAACAGAGAGGCGATCAAGAATTGAGGTGGTGTGATAGGGTGAGGAGAGGAAAAGGTCGGAGAAAGTAGCTGGGGAGCCAGCCTCTTCCCCTCAAAGGCGACAAAACAGGGATAGTCAAGGACGTTTCCGACATCGTAAGACCAGTTCCCTGTACCTCCCGTTGGTCTGTGCGACGGTGATGTAACTTTTCGGTGGCTTGCATGCTTGAGCCCGCACTTTACCAGCGAGTAAATTATTGGAGCTATAACCTCCAGCCCCAAATATTCTAGCCGAGTGACAATTCCTTTCGAAATAGAATCTATTGACTCTGTTGAGACCGAACAATTGTGATCTTCTGGAAGCTCCGGCGCCTGACGTGTGGAGATGGTTCCAAGGTCCCGCCTATCAGATTAGATCCGCGCGATTGCATCATAGCACGCTTGGAGCCCTATGCGCCCATAACAATAAAGAGTACATCTAGATTGCGAGATAGAAATAGTAAAGCAAACATATAGACAAGGCTAAATGGCTTCAGTAAGACGAAACTTCATCATTGAAGGTCTTCCCCCTTTACAGTATAGATTTACCAGTTGAGTAATGTCATCGGCTCAGACGTAAAGAAAGTCTTGTATAAGTATAAGTCCCTTGGGATCTAATCCAAATGGAATCGATACCCGAGTACCCTCCACCTAGGTCTCGTGAGGTTGATACCCAGCAACCCGGCAGGCTTCGATATCTAGCGTGATAGCTTTTGTAAATTAACAACAAAAAGAAGCCAAAGGGCTTGGACAAACCACCCCAGAACTGCTGCTGCCCGCATGGGGGCATTCTATGTCGACAAAATGAAATTGAAAAAGAACCATCTCAAAGAGACAGAATCTTCTCTTTATCGGTTTCTCCCTCGTCGCGGATCTGCTTGCGGCGCTCATACCAGACCAGCAGGCCGTAGGCTACCGTTGATACGGTTCCGGCGAGTGTCACGCCCATAAGAATCCAGTATCCACGGTGGTAAAGCGGCGCATCGTCCTTGGTGAAACAAAAGACAGCGACGATACCGCCAGCATTACCGACACCGATCACGAAACCAGAACCAATGCTGCGCTCCTTGTGGCCTCGCATGTTCATCAAAACCCAGCAGACGATGACGGCGCCTGAGCTGAAAGCGCCCATGGTGATGAAGCAAATGCCGAGGTATTCTGCTGAGAAGTGACTCTTGCCGTGAGTAGTCAACATGATAGCCACACCGATGATGATCAGGATATCACCAAGGAGAATGAACGGGAAGCGGATGCTCAGTTTGTCAGAGAAGTATGCCACTACGAGACAGAGTCCGATGGCCGCGGCGAATGGTGGAACACTGTGCAGCTGGGTTTGGATGGTATCGTATCCCAGGGCCTTGATAATAGTCGGAGCAAAGTAAGAGAATGCATAAATGGGGATCACAATGGCTATCTTTTGGTGAGCATCGCGCGGTCATGAGAAACAATTACTCGTGAGTCGACAAGCAGCACTTACTGAAGTACATGATAGCACCCAGATACATCTTGAGGCTCTTGAAGTTCTCAGCCAAATCGGCCTTCGTGATTTTTTCGTCATTTTCAAAGTTGCGAGTCTTCGCAATAACCGCGGCCTTTTCATCCTCAGTCAACCAAGATGCTTGCTCAGGGAAATCGGCACAGAAGAAGAAAGCAAAAATGCCGACCAAGATAGACGCAATGCCCTCCAGTAAGAAGATCCAGCGCCAGTTCTCCAGACCACGCAATCCGTCCATCTTCGCAATACCAGAAGCAAGTAAGCCACCAAAGGCACCCGCAAAGATGACAGAGGACCAGTAGAAGGTGAACCGCTTCTGAGCTTCAGCACGCTTGTACCAGAAACTAATCAGATAGAAACTTCCAGGGAAGATACCGCACTCGGCAAGTCCGAGGAAGAAACGAGTGGCAATAAGACCAGCGTAGTTCTTCACGAAGGCCTGGCCGAGCATACAGATGCCGAACGCGATAATACAGCCGGACAACCAAATGTGCGGCTGGAGCTTCTTCATGATGATGTTGGAAGGAATTTCAAAAATGATGTATGGGATGTAGAAGATCAGCAAGGCAATGTTCTCTCGGTCGCCGTACAGATTTAAATCTGTCGGCATGCTCATGGTGAGCGCATTGGAGATGTTGACTCTGGTTTCAAGTTAGCATGAGCCAGTGAGTCCCATATCCTTGCCAATGAAGGATCAAATTGATCGCAAGGTGAGACAGATTGTGAAGTGAAGCACATACCGATCCAAAAATGCAACAAGGTAAATGATAAACAGCATGGGCATCACCCGCAGATCGATCTTCCGCATAAGGGCGGCTTCATCGACGCTTGGCGGGATGACAGGGACATCATCATCGCTTGGCCGGCTAGATTCCGGCTTCGTGTCGGTGACCTCGTGTTCTGTTGATCTTAACAATTGAATGCCAAGACTAAATCCAAAGCTAGCACTTACCAGTGGGGACTCCCATTTTGACGACGTTGAGAGGTGTCGGACGAGACCAGCTGATGTCAAGAAGAAAAAAAGGGAGCGCAAGTAGAAGCAAGCACAGCAAGGGGGTTCGCGTCCGATCTCCCCTTGTGCGGAAGAAAAGCTTGGCCCAGGAAAAAGCAAATACGAGTGGCAGGCGGGGATCCTTGTAGCTACTTGCGAATTACAGGGGTTATCCGACAATGCACGAATATTTTTTAGTCCAATGCAACGAATGGGCCGTGGTTTTACGCCGCAGGGGCGCGTATATCCTGCATAACTGCCTCGGCATTGAGTGCGAGAAGGCGATCGGCTCTTGCTGGTGCATGGATCGACTCAATATTGCGCGTTCTGACCTAAGCTCCGCGGCTACTCTACTTAGTTTAGTCCACGGGCATTTTGTGGACTGGTGGTGGAGGCAGACCCAGTCGTACCGAGCAGGCCCTCCAATAAATGCTTTGGTCCCGCTATATTAATTGAAGGCTATTATAGTGTACTCCGTACACAGGCCCAGCTGATCATGGAGACATGACGATCTACGTGGCAAAATGCAAATGCCTGCATTTGCATGCTCATGAGTGGGGCAATAGGGGGCGCACACGCGGTTGATAACGCGCACTAATGCATTAAAAAGACACATCAGCGCGTGCCGTCGTTGCAGTTGAAAGGTTAAGGAGCAGAATGCTTGTCTAGGCCGCTCGCCCGCAGGCCCACTTGGGGCGGCGGCCCCCGGGGGTCCATGAGCCCAGAGCCCCGGAGGTTATTAACATGGACGCGGGGACCCGAGCCGGCTGGATGCCTCCACGCCACCTTTACCGATGTCGCGTAGGACCTAAGCATGACGCTTACCCCAAGTTTCATCGGTGGATGCTCCGTAAAGACTACTCCGTATTGCTTGCCAAATCGTATCCATTTAATTTGCAATGCAAGGCATCGGGCCTGGATCATTCAGCCGCATAAAGCACGAGTCAAACCGGCAGCTCCAGCAATATCGATTCTCAACATGGCAGGGGCACTCTTGTTATATTTACCAAGTGATACCTGGTATGGAGTACGAAGTATATTCGTTTTCCTGTAAGGCTGTCAGTTGATGCTTATATCGGAGTCATATTACTCAGCATGAGAGGCAAATAGCCTGCCAAAAGTACCCCACTAAAAAGACTTTCGACTGTGGAATGACTATTAATCCTCGTACTATTTTTTCAGAAACTCTCGTCTACTTCAAGGAAACTACATCCGTCAAGCAGATCTGGTCAAAAAAAGAACTCATGCTTCCTAAAAGAACACGGTTCCAGCAGCTAGTCACAGTCCGGTGGCACGGAAACGGGCCCAGCTGATACAAACAGAGTGGCACGGGGCTAATGGAGCTATGCAATCGTGAGGCCCGTGTGGCTAACATTCACGCACTATAATATCCCCGAACCTTAACGACCCTCAGCCGGGTAATTGGGCCCGGGTCAACAAAATGCCCGCAAGCTTTGTAATAGGCACTAACGACTCAAAGAACCTAGGCTTCACACAGCCCTAAAAAAGATGTCCATGAGGCGCAAACTGGAGTCGATTAACTTCTGTCCTATCCACCACATCGATCTTAGAACTACCTATATTTAGCTATAATATACGATAGCAGTGGCAGTATAGCAATAAGCAACCGAACATTTGAAGTCTAGGAACTATCTCGACACATCTAACCTACACACCCCTCTAACCAGATATACCTGAAGTATCTCGAGGTTCTGAACTATTCAAAATATAGGAGCCCTAGCAGTACTCAGCCCTATTTATTAAGGGTCTGAGATTAAGTACTAGAGGTTCATATATTAAATTAGAGTTCAGTGTATTTGGAAGACCTATCTGACGGTGACCTACTCCTTCCAAATGAAGGACTGCCTCTGGAGCCATGAATCCGCGACTACAGTAAGTATATATTACTATCTCAATCTTGTTTCATATAGTATTATAATATACCGGATCCTATTCCTATTGGAGAAGTACCTAGATAAGGTTCACAACCCAGAGCAGTTTATTAGGTGAATCTGGGGGAAAGCCCCCCGGAATATCTGATTAGACGCCGGTAGGAAGACTTACACTCTAACCGAGCTAACTGATCTGTTAGTCCATACGGAGTAATACTCTCCGTCGAATAATCCCTCCTGATTTGCGAAGGGAAGCTAGCCCGGGTCTTGTCACCCCTTAACCGGGGCCCAGCGGCGGCGCTAAGCTGACCCAAAATTCCATCTTTGGGGGAGCGGCCGGCGTGGATTCGATTCCCCGTATAGTGGCATGGTTGGCAGGGGCTCCTGTATTAGTCATACGCTCTTTAAATTAATCGAAATAAAAACAATTAACGCCGTACGGAGTATAATATTACCGAAGCCCGATACGTTTTTTTCTTTTCTTTTATTTTTTTGCTTCGGGAGCTTATTATCTACTTCGGGGAGCGATCGTCTCAGCGGCACGCCTAAAGCGCCCTCGAGAGCAGTTCGCGAATAAGCTGGGGCGGAGCCCTCGTGTCTCCACGATACCGAAGTGTCCACTCGACTCTATCGATTGGATCTCGTCGACGGGCAGATCTCATGTCGAGTGGGTCTATCACGCCAAATATGTACAACGGGAGCTACTTACGGAGCACTCGAGTACACCCCTGTCTGGACTCTGCATTAGATTCGGGGCCCGGTTTTGTTCTGCAATAGGGCCACTGGTCTTTCAATGGCAGCGGTTCCAAGGGCTGGCCGTTATTCACAGTACCCGGCAATACGAATCCTTCCGGGCTGGTGGAGGACTAAGTAAACCTTTCAAGAATCAAACTGTAGCGGGATATTCCAAGATGATTCGTAGACTGCGCCGACTGTGCCAGACTACAAGCCATAGTCCGTACCCCGTACACACGGGGCAGAATGCACTATGCTGAAGATCATCTCCCACGCGGCCTGTCGATGTCTTTGATGATTTTCATTGGACCGTAGTCTACATGTGAGTCCTGCGCGAAATTGCCAAGGCAGTTACAAATCGGGGTTTAACTTCGCCCAATTAATTCCTATCGGCCAAGATGGGCTTCTTTTATTTTCTAATTTGAGCGATGAGGCCTTTGCAGACAAGCATTTGGTTAGTCACATTGTGTGAACCCCATTACTGCCAATGCACCTCGTCATCGTTCCGAGAAGAGCGGCCTGGGTTTATCTTCACAGTAGCCCTGCCCCTTCCTTCACAGCCTCTCATTATTTCCTACAGGGACAAGCTGGCCGTCACTGAAGATGAGTACAGCGACGGCTTCGGCTGCACATTCGTCTTTTACTCCATGGATATCTCCTCCTGCAGGAGTAGAGTCAGACCCTGAGCACCCAGAGTCACTGAGCTACAAAGCGAATATCACAATCGCGATAGCGATACCTTTTGTTACTTTATTCTTTGCCTGTCGGCTCTGGGCCCGCGTTATTATCAAAAGAACATGGACTGTCGAAGACTGTAAGTATTCCTCTTCCATGCCTGGAAACATCGAAATACTTACCAACCTGACGCTGACAGGGCTGGTATCAATATCATGGGTAAGAATGATTTCGAAAATATTGGAATATCGCAAAACATCTAACAGGACCAGGCGGGGATTGTTGTATATTCCGTCGTCATAAAATTGGTGATGGAGCGCCATGGCGGACAACATGGCTGGGACATCACGGCCGCACAAGCTGAAATTGCATTATATGTGAGAGACTCTTGTTTTGTCACACGTTCTATCATGGCTAATTGCCACTTTCACTTTAGTGGTTTAATCTCGCCTCTGTTTTGTACGGCGTCTTCATCATGTTCACCAAGGTGTCCGTACTGTGGCTCTATCGTCGAGTCTTCGCACCTATAAGATGGAGCCCGTTGGATATAATAATTGTCTTTCTGATGGTTACTATGCTTGGTTTCTACATCAGTACAACCATCGTTAAAATCCTGGAATGTCTTCCGAGAGCTAAGATATTTGACAACACGATCCCTGGTCACTGTGTCAAGTCCGTCCCAACCAGTGCCCTAACTTCCCTGAAGCACCGCTAATGACTTCTAGCATCTCTGCCCTTCTCAATGCAAGTGGTCTGTTCAACACCGTTACAGATTACGTGATGCTGCTCTTGCCTATCTACGCAGCTTGGAGACTACAACTGAACCAAAAGAAAAAGCTTCTCATTATTGCAGTGTTCACATTTGGTCTTTGGTAAGATCCTCGAGCACCAACCACCTTTAACTCAATTATACTGATTCAAACAGCGCCCCAGTCTTCAGTACAGTCGGGTTTGCCGTTCGCATCAAATACACCAAAAGCGTTGATGACACTTGGACTCAGCCCGACATCCTTCTATGGGGGTAAGCTACCATTCAACTTTCCAAAAAAACAATCATCGCTGACAGAGATAAGATGTGCCGAATGTGTCGCCAGCTTTCTTGTAGTATGCTTTCCCGAAATGTCCTTCCTCCTCAATCGCAAATCTCGCAAACTCAACTACCCACGCCGCCCAACCACCAACAGCTTCGCCGGCACATCCAGCAAGGCTGGAACACAGATACACACTCAGTCCCGCGTGATGAACAATAGCTACGGTGACGATCCATACTACGAGCTAAACGATACTGCTGTCTACGGCGTGCGCATTAGTCCGACCGGTATTAGTTCGCAATTGACCGAACCGGTACATGGTGGCGCGGGTGTGAAGGTTCAGCATGATATCACAGTTGAATCAGTCAGGAGGGAAGACTTCCATTGATTAATCAATGATTTTGGTCGTTGTGTTGGTTACTCTGCTTTCATTCTGTAGATGGTATGCTTGGGACTAATTGGCTTGGTTGTATATATCGGTTGGGAATATTATGGGCTCAAGGCTTCGATCATGGGTAGAACCTTGCGATTCCACTTGACACTGGAGATAAATATAATGTGTACTTTTCAGGGTTAAACAATAACCCCTGGCTCTCGATATTTGTTCCATTGACCTTCAATTGCTTCGAATGTTGTGTAGGAGAAACTTCCAGCGTGACCATATCTCTCGAGCGTTGATTATGACATATCCCATCCGTTCAGAGCATTTAAAATAAATAGTTGAATCAATATCATCTGAGATAGACAAAAAAAAAGTCAGAATTTGCTGATATCGCCATAACTTGATTTCGGAATGGCTATGAGGCTCTGCTTCCGTACCGCGGAAGGAATGGCATGCTTCACAAGCACAGATTGCCTCAACCGTTTCGAGAAGAAGATCCAGGGATATCGAGGTATTTACCCGTCGCAATATTTCATTCAGCCCGATTCATGTAAATTTAGGATGAACAATATGCAATGCGCATACAATTTACGGTCACGTGGTCGCCGGATGTCAACACGTGAACACCTCACAACTGAGGCGTCAACTCCCCGCTCGCTCACGCAAATGAGCGGGCTGTACCTTCAGACCCGGAACAGACCTTTCGCCATCTTGTCTCTAGTCTAATTCACAAGCCCTACCTAGAGCTTTCGAATCGTCTGGTCGAAGAGTGTCCGAACCATGGCGGACCGCCAGATCTCTCAACAATCCGTCTCCAGCTTGCTGGGCAAGCTCGAGGACCCCGACGCCGATCTACGATACATGTCCTTGAATGATCTCTATAGCATCCTCACAAATGCACAAGTCTCGGCTCTTGGAAGCGATAACCGGTCCTCGACGGAAATCTCAAATGGCTTACTTAAAGCCCTTGACGATCAGCATGGCGATGTTCAAAACATGGCGTTGAAATGGTGCGTGTCAACGCTCCCTTGAAGAGCTTCAAGATCTAACTCTTTCCCGCAAATAGCCTCGGACCACTAGCACTTCGACTGCCTTTCGAGCTTCTCACTCCTCTTCTCGAAAAATTGACCAACCTTACCGCTTCTCAGACCATCGATACCTCAGTTCCCAACACCGCCCTACGCACGATTGTCGACATCCTCCCTCGCCCTCAAGCTGGCCAGCCCGCTCCCCAAGACGCCGTCTCCGCATACTCAGCGGTTTCAAAGGTTTTAATTCCAAGATTGACTGGGCCCACGAAATCTTCTACAGGAAGACGCGGATCGATGGTGCGGGGCATGCTGGAGAAAGATCCCGCGAAGGGTTTCAGTAGCGACGCGATCGATGTCCTCGTCAAGGTCGTGACATGCTTCGGACCTCTGCTCAAAGAATCAGAGCTCGAGGCTTTACAGGAGGCAGTCATGGTCATCATTAACAATGAAACTGCCGGCACCGTCGTAACGAAACGATCCCTCACCGCGATCTCAGCCCTGGTGCTCTACTTCTCCGACGCTCAACTCAACAACTTTGTGACCAAGATCTCTAATGACTTGGCTTCCTCTGATATTTCAATTGTCCACCGACGCCATCTGATTGCTTTGATTGGCACTATCGCCCGAAGCGCCCCCGCCAAAATCGGACCTCATATCCCTACTCTCGTGCCGTATGTGTTTTCGGCGCTGGGAGAAGAGGGAATTCCTTCAAAGTAGCCACTGCACCAAACTTCGGAAACATAAGGGAAGGTCCCTTCACAACATGCAACACAAAAACACCCAATTCAGACACATAAAGCACAATTCGACGCTTGAAGATTTGTCCTGCATTGATGCGCTTGACAGCATCAAGGGACCGTAAGACACAGTGGCCGGTGGCATATTTCTCAGCCGAGGCCTGAACTTGACTGCACCTGGATTTAGAATTTACTAAAAAGCACATCATGTGCGGCATAGCCGAATTGAACGATACCCACGTTAATGATAACTCCAACTTCATATTCCACGTACGTTCTGTCAAGAGGCTCTTGCCCTTGTACTTAGTTCGCCGCTTCTTCCTACTCGGGTCTAACACAATGCGTTTTGTTGCTCCTTCCTTCTATTGCGATGCCGCACCTACCCTTTCGGACGCAATGCTCACCTTGATCTTCCTTCATCCAGCGTTCGTCTCTTTCTCTCACATTTGCCGGTGGCTCATTATTCCCAGAATACTGCATTTTACTGCTCTTATACATCTGTTGGCATCATTTCATTATGCGTTTTTACCACCTTGCCGTCCCCATCACCCTCAGCATTGCGGTGCTTCCCTGCCTAGGCCAGTCAGTAACTGGCACGGTGACAATTGTCCACCCAGTTGCACCAACAACAGATCAGCGACCCCTTTTGCGTCACAATGAATTCGAAAGCGAGGTCACGGAGGAAGAGCTCGACCATGATCTGCCCACGGCTTTGGAAGGCCATCTTCCTGCCCCGCGACTTCGACGGGGCACGAATGATGTGACAAAGAGTCTTGAATACCGTTGTGGCGACAAGTGGGGAAGATGCCCCAGCGGGACTTGCTGCTCAAGTGTTGGTGAGTAGCTCATTGAGCTTGAGTGATCGTTAATACTGACTCTCGTATGCCCTTAGGATTTTGTGGTATAACAAAGGCACACTGTCGATCTCCAGACTGCCAAATTGACTACGGGAAATGTGACGCCCACAAGACTCCCAAAGGCCCTCCGACGAAACAAATCCTTCGTCCTCAAATCGGCCAGATTCCATACGGACCGGTAGAGATTCGATCTTGTGCCGTCCCCGGCACTGTTGCGCTTACATTCGACGATGGTCCTACCAGGTACACAAATGACCTGCTCGATCTGCTAGACAAATACGAGGCACCTTCTACCTTCTTTGTTACCGGAGTCAACAATGGCAAAGGAGAGATCGATGACCCTGACCTCCCATGGGCTGCGTTGATCGAGCGCATGCTTCTCAGTGGTCACCAAGTCGCAAGCCATACCTGGTCCCATGAAGACCTCAGCAAGATCACCCCGGTGCAACGTGAGGATCAAATCGAGAAGAACGAAGCCGCGCTGCGTAACATTATGGGGAGCTTCCCTACATACATGCGCCCGCCTTATTCTAGCTGTGTCAAGGATTCTGGATGCCGCGAGGATTTGGGCAAGATGGGATACCATATCATCTTGTACGACATCGATACTGACGACTACAAGAATGATCATCCCAATTTGATCCAACGTTCGAAGGACATCTTCGACCAAGCCCTGTCCTCCGCAAGCCCAGCTTCCAAATCATGGCTCGTCATTGCCCACGACGCTCACGAGCAGACTGTTCACAACCTGACCGAGCATATGTTGAAGACTATGGCACGCCTCGGATATCGTCCCTCCACCGTTGGTGACTGTCTGAAAGACCCTCGTGAGCTGTGGTACCGCAAAGATAGCCGCTGGCCTGGTCACCGCAGGAAGAAGGGACCCAAGAAGGAGGTTCCCATGCAAGTGTCTGTCGACGGTAGCTGCGGCAAGAATTACACCTGCCTAGGCTCCAGTTTTGGACTATGCTGCGGAAATTGGAATATGTGCGGCAACTCGACAACCCACTGCGGGCCTGGCTGTCAGAAAGAATCTGGGTACTGTACGATCGAGGCGCCACCTAACGGCGATGCATGGGACCCAAAGTTCCCGCATAAGAGCGGCAAATCAGAAGCCGACTCGGACTATCGCACTGTTGGCACCGCTGCAGCAACGTCGCTTTTTTTAGCTATGATGGTGGCGGTTTGGATGTAAAGCTGCTGTGGAGACTTGGTTGCTGTCATTCTGAAGCATCCTGTGGAAGGGATTCAGTCGGGGAGGGTTGTCTTTCTTTGGTTTGGTATCTTGTGAGCAGTCTCGCACTTGGGACTTTTGCATCGTTATCTATATTAAAGGCCTGTGAGGACTTGCTTGTGAAACGTCCTGTTGGCATGGTTATGGGGGGTAGGCTCCTTTTTTTCTGAGTGGTGCTAGGGCTTCAAGATGGCTGGATGATTGTTTTGTTCGTCATGAGATTAGAGAAAAAAGATCAAAGTTATTTGTTTCAATTTTCCACCATATAGTAGAGGTATGACTATTATCTGGAGGAGACTCGGTAGACTGCTAGAACAAATCCGTGAAATCAAGCATCAACATCCTCGGATTTCGACTGATTTAAAATACCAAAATAATCATGCAAATATTAACAAAGATGGGTATAATGATAAAGACACAAAAAGAAAGACCTCACTCCACTTGAATCTGACAATTGATCTAATGATACCGAAAATGGCAAAGTAGGTCATTTCACACCATTCATTTGCGCACAATCTTGAGCAACGGCGCAATACGAGCCCGCTTGGACAGTCCGACACGATAAGGAACCTTACTCGTCGATGAGATCGGGCTGTGCTTACCCGTGCTCTTCTGCATGCTCGTGCTTGGTGTTTGAGGCGGCTTTTCGGGCTGCGGTGTAGCTGGGGTTTCCTTCTCATGGGGAACAGTGTTTTTATTCTCTTGGTCGTTATTCGTTGCATCGACTTTAGGCTCTCCGGCGTTGAGGTCTGATGCTTCCCCGGTGGTATCTTCGGCGGTGTTGTCGGCTGTTTTTATGCCAGAGACGGCGATGTTGGACTCGGCGATGTTTTCATCTAATTGCTGAGGAATTGCGTCTTCAGTCGGCGCATTTTTTCGCTTCCTTCCGCGTTTCTTGGGTGCTGGTTTCTCCGTTGATGCTTCGTTCGGGAGTTTGTCATCCTTGCGCTCATTTGCACCCAGGTCGGCCTCCGTCAGACTGGGTGCCCGTACTTCAGACTCTGGATTGGGATTCTGCTGATCTGGCTTTGGCGTTTCGAGTTGCTTTGAGTCCACCCAGATCACATCATCGTCAGCACCCCGCGGGGCATTGTTCTCGGCAGCCTTTGTACGTTTGTTCTTTTTCTTCTTTGGCTCCTTGTTTAGCTTCTTCTTCTCATCGACAGATTCGGTGGCATCACTGTCGGTGAAACGTGGAAGGGATTTGACGTTCAAGACAACAATCTTGCTGGTCGGGTTTTCAGAGGTAGTGGTTTCGCCAGAACTATCATCCGTGGCAGCCAATCCTGCAGCTTTGGGAGGGCGGCCAGGACGCCGTTTCTCTGCCAGTTTCTGGACCGGATTAAGATCTGAATCGTGATCTAGCGCAAGTTCGTCGTCTTCGTCGTCTTCATGCATGGGCTGCTTCTTCGGACGGCCCCTCTTTTTCTTCACGCTGGGCACCTGAACTGTAATAGCGGGCAGCGCTAGCTCATCGTGTGTACTGTCCGGTGATTTCCTTGGTGACATAAGACCCGATGTGGCATTTTCGCTCCTTGAGTTGTCTATGTGGGGGGAGGTGACTGACGAGAAGGGCTCAGTATCGTGAGGCGAGAATGAAGCCGATTGAATGGGCTTCGTTTGATGAGGTGTTTTCTTGGCAAGATTCTCACCAAGATTCTCAGTGAGTTGAGCCGACAGTGAAAATCTGGTGTCATCTCGAGGCCAGTCGGTGTTCGCTGGGGCTGCAGGGATGATGACGTCTGGCGGCTGAACTTGGGGCAGAAGCTGCGTCGGCTCGTACGTGGTTGTATGGGGGATTCTCCGAAGCTGAGATATATCATTCTCTGGATGAACAGTTTGTTGATATTCAAAGGTCTGCATCGTTGGGAATGAGCCCGGTTGTGAAATTTCGCTTGGGTAAAAGGTCCCGGTGGATGGGAGAGGTTGTTCTGCATGAGAGGCATCATCATCGAATAATCTTTGCTGCGCAATTCCAATTTCTGTAATCATTGCGCCTAAAATATGTTAAATTTAGGGGTTCTTGAGATTTGTAAAAAGCAAGGTGATGCCCTTTCACCGTACGCACCAATTGAACCACCCCCGGCATCAGTGGCGGATGGAATCCATCTCTCTTCGCGCTGGTGCTGTGAAGATGTCGATTGAGCATGCTGCCCGTCTTGCGATTGTAAGAACTGATCAAAGTTGACACTTAATGCAGGTTCAGGAGCATCGTCTGCGGCCGTGTGTTTTGCTTGCGCGCTGACTTCGTTTTGCGCGTTATCGTCGTCGGCATGATTTGCGGGGACGTCTTCGCCATGGGGGGAATTTGTGGAGGGAAAATCATCCTCGATGAGAGGCTCGTCCTCATCGGAGTCTTGAATGACTCGATCGAAGGTCATTGAGGGCGCTGCAGCGGGGGGTAAGTGTGCCTTTCGATTCGACGCGTTGCGATCAAACACGTAGCCACGTGCTGATAAGAGCAGTCTAGGCTTATCGCTCGCCCAACTCCAGAGTATATCGCCCTTTGACTCGCGGTGTTTCTGGTACGCAAGAAGACAAGAAGAAAGAAACAAGTGGCTCCTATGTTGCACTGTTTCGTTGTCACAGATATTTTGAGACCACTTAATCAAAGGCAGTGCAATTTATATCTCCACCATTAGCTTTGTCATGTACGCAAAGAACCCTACTATAGAACATAAGAACCTTGGAAAGATTGCATCTGGCGTTATTTAATAATCCCAAATGACCTTAGACCTTTCAGTCTGCGTTTGACATTGGGAAGCCGTCCTCGTGTCTGCCCAGCTGTGGTGTAAACAGAAAACGCAATTCTGGTGACCCGCATACTAAGATTACTTTGTCTACATTGAAGAACAGGTGCGAACAGTGAGCGGGCTTCGAGATAGAAATCCAGTGTTGGGAAACAGTAGATATTGGAGTGCAATAAATTCAATATGGCATCCGATAAGCGAACGAGACCCAGTGCACTATCAAAGTTTGTTGAGAGTGCACTTACAGAGAATAGTCGTACAAATCGATCTTTGAAGGCCGTGAAGGGTTTACAGAAAAAAGTAAAGAAAGCTCCGAAGCGATTGCTGGCGAGCCGCGATAAGCCTGTCATCGATTATCAATCATGGCTCGATCTCAAAAGAATACCACCCGTCGATACTACCGATCTTGATCCTACGGATTTTGATGCTCACATAGAAAGATATGAGTCTTATATCGAGCAAGGCCATCCAAGGGCAGCTTTGGAACCTAAGCTCGCTAAATTCCGAAATGCACAAAGCGCCCGAAGGTAACCGAACAGACCCCAACATATATTGTTAGAACTTACTGATACCAGTATCTTAAACAGAAATATTCTAATGCAATATGAGGGAATGGACTGGGACACGATCCAACGATTGAAGATTCTCGAGATGATCGAGGCCAAGTTAAAAGAGAATGATCCTTGCAGAGAGCTCAAAAATGTTGAAGCCATAATAGCAGCTTATGAGTGTCGTGAACTTACTTTCGGTCAATTGACTACTTATTGGTGCCAAGGAGAGAGAGTGGGCGAATCCGAAGGTATTGATTGGGACTTGTTCAAGAGTCTCAATACGAAGGAGAACCGAGGTGACAGTGGTTTCTGGGTTGAAGGAGTAGGCCCAGCTTAAGTCTAAGAGAACGTTAGACTGCTTCGGTGGTGCTAACAATATTCATCAGATATTTTCAACTCCCCATTCCAGCTCTCAAGTACGCCGATACGCGGGAGATTTGCCTGCTCCGAACGATCCAAACACTACCGTGCCAACTGTGCGTTGCCCCTTATTATGAATCACTCTGAGAGGCTCCAGCTAACTGATCTCCGCAGATTACACAACATGTTCGACTGGATCATCGGCTATTCCCAACTGACACCACAGAGTTCCCTACCGAGTTTCATGCCCGCTTCATGGATGATACTGGTGCTGATCACATGAGCATTTACGAGGACGATATGAAACTAATTATGGGCGATCAAGCAGAGACTGAACAGGCACCGTGGGATCATCTGATGGGATATACGGGGTCAGAAATCGGAGATGGATCCATCGTCGTAGAGAAGGTCATTGCCGTCGAAGTAAATATCTTGGGCACTGATCGAAATGAGAACCCAAAGTTCTTAAGGGATGAGTGGGCAAGTGCACCTTGTACTATAATGGAGACACCAGATTCGACAGTTTATGCACCAGAGACGCTTCGAGTGGCTGGTCCTTTTCTTCGATCTTGTTTCTTTGTTGGATCAGTCCCAGGGTACCCAGTAAGAACGTACGCCAGTACGACTAAAGGTGGCCTTAGAGCGCCAAATGTTGAAGAGGATGAAATCCCAATGGGCCCTCCTTTTTACATTCCACAACATGGTGTGACTTGGAGATATAATCAATTGAAAGCCCAATGGGTGCCAGCTGCCAACCTGAACGAAGAGGGCCAAAAGCCAAGTAACGTTCTTGAGCAACGAAACCCATAAGGCAATGATGACAGAATTTGCAGGGGAACATCCGAGTACTGCATGTCTTTCTCTAGGAATTTCATTCATGGATTTTGCAAGTATAGTCAATCTATTGTAGCAGGAAAGACAAGTGGCGCTGGAAGTGTTTAAAACGCCAAGCTAATGGGAACCCGGGACGGAGACACGAATTTGATCTTATTGTTTTCCCGTTCACCAAGATATACTGCAAATTTCATAATGTAGTCATGCTACATGCAGCCCACTTTATTCTTGGAGGACTTTTTGACCCTTTAGACCCTTTGCCATAATGTAGTTAGTAGCTAGAAGGAGGTGTAAATTTTTGCAGTCTCTACTATTTCACTACCCAGTGGCTAGACTAAGACTAATCTGATTCTTTGCGCGGGATAACCTATTATAGTCCAAACTTGTTAACCGACTCTCTATTTCCAAGTCTAATTTAGACGGTTAGGCTATTTGATCATTAGCCTCCAAGTTTCCTCTTGTATAGTATAGCAACAACAATTAACACCGTAAATGGGTCTAAACTCCGTCCTCCATGACGTTTATGCCGACAAAGACCTGTAAGATCCGTTACGTCCGTGAATTGTCTGATCGCTCGCATGTCCGAACTTCCGAGCCCCGAATGACAAATCTGTACGCAAAATGGGCGGGTCGCGGCTACGAGTTGAAGTACTTTAAATTAGTTAAACTCGGCGGTTTCTCTGAAGGTTCCAATTAAATCCTTGTACACTATGTCGCCGTCTATCCTCCTTCAAAATGCAACCATTCTCGTTCCTTCGGGAGACTCCAATGACTATGTCGTTCCTTTGCGAGAACATGCACTTTTGATTGAAGGGAACAAGATCGCCCAGATCGCCCCCCACATAACCCCACCCGCAGATGCCGGCGTAATCGACTGTTCAGACAAGATTGTCTCACCAGGCTTCATTGACACTCACCATCACGTATGGCAGACTCAGTTGAAGGGACGCCATGCTAATCAGACTCTGCTGGAGTACTTGCCTAATGGTAAGTCTTGAAACCAGCTGGAATTGAGCAGCTATTTATTACCTTTCTAGGAAATGCTCAGCATGCAAATTACAGCCCAGAAGATGTATTCTGGGGTGAACTAGGAGGCTGTCTTGAAGCCCTTGATGCGGGCACGACGACAGTGGTAGACCATGCTCATATGAGTGAGTCTACGGCGCACAGTAAGATAAACGACCAATCTTATATTAAGCATATTTTGATCTAACAATAAGCATCAGCTTCAAATGCCCTTGATGCTACTATTGCCTCTGGTATTCGATCAGTATTTTGCTACACCCCCACAGGGCGCACCAAGACATGGTTGCCTGAGATGACATCGGAGGGCAGCTTGCTTGACGATTGGGTTGTAGAACACCTGAAAGAGCTCGCAGCAGCGGCACCCTTTGGCGATGGTCGTGTTGAGCTTGGACTGGGATTTGACGGATTTTATATGCTACCTAAAGAAGAGGTTGTTTCGTTTTATGAACAAGCACGTCAGCTGGGGGTGAAGGTCATCACTTCACACTATGTGCGAAAGTACTTCGGTTAGTTGAAATGCTCATAGAGAAGGAACTTTGACTTATTTCATTCACAGGAGACGAGTCGCTGGTGGATAAATTGGAATCTTATAGCCTTCTTGGGCCTGACATTCTTCTATCCCACGCGTCCAACATCACACAGACCGATATCCAAAAGCTGAACGCTGCAAAAGCTTGGATTTCTACGACTCCCGACACAGAGCTTCAAATGGGACATGGTGATATTGTCTGCTTCCGAGATGGCTGCACCGATATAAGCTCTTTGGGCATAGACTGCCATAGTAACAACTCGGGGGATATGGTGTCGCAAATGCGTCTAGCTTTGCAGCACGAAAGAGCAACTCGCAACGAACAGGTCATAGCACAAGGCAAGAGCACCAGATCACTTAACCTATTTGTTCAGGACGTCTTCCGACTGGCGACTATCCAGGGTGCTCGAGCGATCCATGCCGAGGACCGACTTGGCTCTCTTGAGGTCGGCAAATGCGCAGATATTGTTATGTTTGACGGAACCAGTCCTGGGATGATATGCGCCGCTGAAGAAGACCCAGTTGCTGCCATTGTTCTTCATTCTTCAGTGCGCGATGTCGAGACCGTCATTGTGGATGGGCGAATTTGCAAGCTGAACACAAAATTGGTCCCGGTCAATATCAAGCCCTCTCTCAAGGGTGTGTTCATTGCCAAGCAACAGGTTGAATGGAAGGAAGTGGCAAGGGAGTTGATAGCCAGCCGGAAGAGGATTGAGGATACTGCTGCGAGGACCGGCTCAAATGATCGTGAGCCTCTCGTTGGCGCATTCATGAAAATGGCCTGGATGAATGAAGACAAGTACGTTAAGCTGTGAGGCCATTTAAAATCTTTATTTATTCCTGAAATTGAAATTGTACCGCTTTCCCCGTCAAGTTTTACTTACCTATGCCGCCACTGGCGGTCCAAACAACCTATTTGATAGAGAAGGTAAATAATACGATAACCGTTACGCCCATTTCGTCAATCCGGAGTGAAACTACAAGCCCATTGTTGATTTCCTAGCTACTTACTAATCTCGTATTCAGGAGCTCGATCAAGCTTTTGGACAGCCCAATTTGGCATAAGTAATTACAGATTTCGTAGTTTTTTCTTGCATCGCCGAGAGGATACTCTCCGCGTCCTCTGGGATATAGTTGGTCACCAGATACAATGTCGTCTCATCCTCCCCCAAAGCACAAGCGATCGCATCGCCATCAACATGAATCTCATGCGTGATATCACCGCGTTTGTCGATACGAGCAAACTTATGCAAGCCCAACAGACTAAGCCAGATTCCATCCTCTGAATCTATAAAGCCCCCATCAATCCCTGCATGATTCTTCTCGAAATCAATGACACCATCTGGTGATGCTACCGAAAGAGACCAGAAGAGTCTTCGATTCTTGAGGTCTCCATTCGGCTCGATATCAAATTGCAACAAGCCCTCACCCAGGGTCTCCGCACAGAACAACGTTCGGCCATCATTGCTGATAAGAAGCGCATTTGGGAAAGCCAAGTTTTCCACGACTAGTCTTGCGGAGCCATCTTTCTCAATCAATAATAAACGGCCAGGACAGGGCGTTTCCCCATGCAAGACTCGTGCCCCGGAATCGTCGAGGTATATGCGTCCAGCATTGTCAATCACTATATCGCCGCCATAGCCCTTCATGATTCCAGACAGATCGGCGTATTGACTTTGCTCGCCAGTCGGATCAATGCGATAAAGCTTAGCATCGAACATGGACGAGTATATGAGAGATCCATCAGGCGTAAAGCATATGCCATTTGGACAATTTTCCACTTCGCGCAGGACCTTTTTGTTGCCGTGCTCGTCGATAGTATATATGGCTCTTCCGATCATATCGCTAACGTATAGAAGCCCCTTGTGAAAACGTGGTGCCTCGCCAAAAAGAAGGCCGTCAGCGAGGGGAAAGTGACTTAGTTGCTTTGGAACGCCCATGGTGCAGAATTGAAGAGTAAGTTTCTATGGCGAAAGACGAGTGGATGGAGAGAAACGTACAGGCATTGGGACCTATTTATGGACGAAAAATTGGTTAGTCATGATGTGGGCCAGCGGCGTGGTTCATGGCTACTTTTCGTTGATCAAGATGTCTTGCTCTACTGCACTAGGAGCCGATAAGTCTAGTGGTTTGGTTTAATTTTAGGCTATGCTTTCACAATGGTCGACAGCAATAGTCAAGATTTCATGCTACTCAATATAAGAAATCATTAGCTAGCCTAGTGCCCATGATTCCCTCCTAATTCAGCGGGGCTTCCACATTCAAAGGGAGAGCAAAGAGTAAGTAGAAACCGCGACGGGTGCGATCGAAAAAGTGGGAATCGTTCGGTTTCCCTTTATTTTCGCGAGCCGGGATCGGCGATCGCCGGGCGGGAAATTCTTTGGTGCCGAAACTATAGAAGAGACTACCAAAAAGTGATCATTTCAGGCGTCAAGGCAATGGTCCCTGTCAAGCAATAGGATATTGTATCGGGTGATGTGCAGAATCCAGCAAGCGATGAGGCTCGATCGCACTGGGTGACAGAAAAAAATGGCTAGATATACAAAGACACTCATTCCAAAACTCGGCATCTTGTATTTAGTTCAATTTTCCAGATCTCTTCGCGTTCAATCTTAGTTTACAAATTATTACTCACATGCAGGACTATCAAGATTGGAATGATAGATCGTAATTTTATTATTACTTATTTGATGAATGCAGCCCCGACGAGGATGAGGACATTAAAATTTGATCTCGTCGACCCTCTCGATCGGCACCTTTAATGGGTCTTTTGTCAACAAGTACCTGCAAGGACTTAAGCACCTGATCCCTTTCCCCGTGTTGGATCGGTAGGCAGTGCGTCTTAGTGACGAGAATTGGAATACTTGGGGCTGACGATTTTGCAAGAAAAATATCATCTTTGAGCAAGTACACATGTCAGTGTCTGGTCAGCAGTTCATGACAACAGACAATAATATACATGCGAATTGTAGGGGTAGTGCGGTGAACATTACGCAGCCTTGTACATGCTTGCTTTTGTTGTAATTTATGTCATTGAACTAGCCAAAAACAGCCAATTGCAATCGCTAATTCATAATGTGGTCACATGAGCGTTCTCGCATTTCGTATCTAATCGGGGAGCATTATTGCTTTTTCCCCATACCTTGGGGGATTTCTGATGCCTAACAACTGAAGACTCATCATGGACACATTTCTCCACTCTCCACTCATAATTGAACAGCTACATCCCTGTCTCGAATTCAAACTCCACTCTTGTAAAAAGAATAGAAGCTTGTACGAATAATCAGTCGCCATAGCGAAGCCCGCCGCCTTGCAGAACGCCATCCCCGGCCCTTGGCTGATCAACACGACTCGCTGAACCAAGCAGGTCACGGATGACCTATTGCTATCCCACGCGCACTAAACGTCGAACAGCCCGGCTTCCGCGAAGAATATGGGATGGACATTGCCAGATATACTTGCTTTAACTTCGCTGGTCTTCGCCACCGCCGTTGGTATTTCAGGGTGGTGTCGGTATTCATCGTCGAGTGAGGCAAACGCGATATCACGAAGATCGGTGGACCTAGCTGAGCAGGCGAACAAAATTAACACTTTCAATACATGCCAGGGCGAGGTAAGAGAGCCATAGAAGAGAGGTTTGCGAAAGAAAAAAAACCGCTCATTCATCCTTCTTCAACCACAGAAAGCCTCCAACATTTCTTATTGCCAAGGGATACTTAGTTCTCCACCGGGAAGTTTACCAAACAGTGATCTTTCTAGTTCAGACCTGCAATATCCGCGTGATGTCGATTTTTTTGGAGTCTCTTTTGACATGATTCTTATCCCATTGGTGAACGAGCGGCTTGAGCTCCATCACAAACTTGACGACTTTACGAAGACAAATAATTTCTCACTCTCAATATATACCAACTCAGACTCCCCCGGTCAGATCTTCCGAGCCATAACGCAGGAAATACTAGACTCTGAGAAGAAAATCTCCCAAGTCCTCGGTTTGAGAACACCACCTGTACCGTCGCCCCCATCACCCCTGTCACATCCGCCGCCTGTAGTCGGGGATCCAGGGAACCCAGACGCAGAACCGGGTACTGCTCCGAATATAGGCAAATGGAGTATTGCCATTCTAGGTGCGTTTGGTTTGCTCGTTGTTTTCGTTGGTTGCTTTTGGGGTTTAGCAAGGAGGCGGGCTGCAATCATCGTTGAAAACCTCTCATGGTAGAATAGTATTAGATGTATTGGGTGCTCGCCGGTGCGTGATGATAGATTTCGAATACGGAACGAAATCATGTGTCAATATTCCGGTCAGATGGCCAGATCCGCAGTGACCTTGTTTCGTCCCATGTCTGCAGGTAGTCGAACATCTATACGTGTAAGTGAGTTGCTCACAAACCACAAATAGCAAAGCCAGGAACTAGGTAAATAATTGGTCGACACTTAGGAAACACGAATAAGAAGTCATTACGTGTTACCTGGGTGAAATATTATGCTTATATTGCAAAATGCGGAGTACCCCGTAGAACGGCACATCTGGCCATCAAGGCCTCATACCTGCATATATTTGCCCCGTCAGAACATTTCAAATAATGCATATTCATGCATTCCAGCCTAAAGTAAAAGTTGTCCACCCGAATACTGATACAAGGAGGAAAGACGTCACTGCTTATGCAATGGACTGAAACAAAATAGATGCAATGCTCGGGTCCATAGCTTTCGAATGGTTTGATGGTATATGCCGAATCACGTATTCTGATAAGTCAAGCTTTGTGGATTTCGGCATCAGTTCGCTTAGATGCTTCAGCTGCCTCTCATTCCCAGGCCGAATCATAATGTGTGATTTGCAAATAGCCCGCAAAATGGGGCAATGATCCCTGTATTTCAAGAGCCGCGAAGGCTGGGGAGCCATGACCCCTCACAAAAGTACCGCCGAGCTTGCGGGCGGGGTTAAATGAGGCTGCCCACTGCCCGAAGACTAAATCATTTCAGGATCACACTTCTTGGTTATTGAGTCTCGGAAATCGAAGTCCCAGAAACGATTTCTTTGCATTCGTTAACTTGCTTGAATCGCGCTAGCCTACAGCCAA
Source organism: Tympanopsis confertula (assembly GCA_026745395.1). Lineage (NCBI taxonomy): Eukaryota > Fungi > Ascomycota > Sordariomycetes > Coronophorales > Scortechiniaceae > Tympanopsis > Tympanopsis confertula. Next base: position 55,347 of record JAOYNU010029978.1, read on the forward strand.
ACACACAATCTTGCTGAAGTTGGTCCTTTGAGGACTCTGTTTTGTCTTGAGTGACGCATCTACTACATTATTTGGCGTTTATTGCCTTGGTTCCCTTCACCATATACCATGATAGCGTTATGGGGTTTCGGCCTAGTGACGGTCTTGTGGCTGACGCATCGGATGATATCGCTATCGCCCGGAGCTAAAAAAGGCCAGAGGGATCTCCATGGACCCCCAGGTGAGCTTTCCATGTCGCTTGAAGGAACTTGATAATTTCTAACAACGCTTGAAACAGGAAAATTCTTAGTCGGGAATCTGTTCGACATCCCGCCATACCACTCGTGGCTCAAGTTCAAGCAATGGGCCGATACATACGGCCCTCTTTTTCGACTAAACATTGGAGGACGCCGTCATGTCGTAATATCCACCGAGAGAATTGCAAATGATCTTTTGCGTGAGCGGGGTACCTTCTATTCATCGCGCGAGTACCTTCCAATGGCCTCGGGACTTGTTTCTCACAACATGAGGTCACTACTTCTTCCTTATAACGGTAAGACTGGTATACTTCCAACCAAAAATTATATCAAATCTGATGATAAAGAAACACAGATCTTTGGCGCCGCAACAGAAAACTAGCGCATCAACTTACTATGCCTGCGGCTGCCGAAAGTTATCAAGACGTCCAGGACTACGAATCGAAGAAAATGCTAGCATCCCTGATCGAAAGCCCTCAAAAATACGAGAAATGGTTTGAGCGGTATGCTTCAGGTGTTGTCTTTCGCATTGGATTCGGCAAATGGGTCGAGACTGGCGAAGAGCCCGAAGTCAAGAGAATCCTGCAAGTGGTGCATAATGTAGAAAAGGTGGCTTCACCAGGTGCTTATCTCGTTGATACACTGCCAATCTTGAATCTCTTGCCGGAATCAATTGCAGGCTTTAAAAAGGAAGGGCGAAAATTGCACGAGGAAGAGTTGAGTCTTTTCAGACAGCTACAGAATGAAGTGAGAGCAGATGTGGCCAAAGGCTCGGAGGCCCAGTCTTTCACACGCACATTTTTGGAGAACCAGAACAGCTTCCAGCTCACAGATGATGAAGGAGCTTATGCGATAGGTGTGATGTTCGAGGCCGGGAGTGGAACTACCTCGGCAGCTATGATGTCGTTTTGCCTTGCTATGTGCCATTTTCCAGAATGGCAGAAAAAGATGCAAGAGGAGCTTGATTGTCAACTTGGAGAAAGAATCCCCCAATTTACCGACATCCCAAATCTTCCAACAGTGCGGGCTGTCATAAAAGAGGTTATGAGATGGCGTCCCGTTACAGCTGGGGGATTTCCTCATCAATTGACCAAAGACGATGAATATGATGGCTATCACTTCGAGGAGGGTACCATATTTCATCCAAACCAGTGGTAGGTTACAGTTGCAATATTTTAAGAATTAATTTATCGGCTTTCGTACCACTAACATTTGTCCATATAGGGCAATCCATCGTGACCCCGACTTATACCCTGACCCAGAAGCCTTCCGACCCGAGAGATGGCTTGATCCGAAATTTGCAACAACGTACAAGGAACCATTGACCAAGTTCCCAAACCTGCAAAACTACTCCTGTTTCGGATTTGGCCGACGGATCTGCCCCGGTCAGAACATAGCGGAGCGATCTTTGAATATTATGGTCGCCCGTATCGCGTGGGCGTGCAGTATGTCGAAAAAGCGAGATGAGAGGGGCAACGAAATACCACTTCCATTGTACGACTATACCAAAGGCTTCAATACACAGCCTAACTACTTCGACTTCGATCTGGTTGCTCGATCCTCTGAAAGATATGAAGCTGTCAAGGTGGAGCTGGAAAAGTCTAAAGCGAGCCGATCAAATTGAGCAAATGGTCAGAGTTGGGTTTCGATGCTGTCAAGTCTATTACATAATAGCGCGACAATAACACAGTTGGTGGAACTTAGTATGAGAAATTCGCAGGCTTCGAAAAAGAGTCACCATGCTCTAACACATCTATAGCAGTCTATTGAGAGTGCTTATTCTTTTAAGATGAAACATATTTGATTGAAGTAGTTCTGGTAGTGCCTATCTGCTTTGCTTCCTTCCATGTATTCACATCATTTCTTCCCGCTGCCGCGAGCATCTCGAACTGTGACTCCTATCCATTTCTTGATTATCCCCTTTGCCAGCCTCTGGCCGGGGTCTGAGGAGAGATTCCGCACTAATTTTAAATTCGAGATTGGTCGATTAATGTACTCTGCAATATGAGGCGGATCAACGTAAGGCTCGCTAACCACCGCGTCGATACTGCCCCAAGCTGAATCGGCTGCGCGCCAGCAGGATTCACAGGCCCGGCGACGACAAGGTCTGCGCATTCCCTCGCCGGTTTGAAGCTGTTGGTCGTGTTCCCAGGCCCATAATGCCCAAACACCTAATGAGAGGCTGTCTGTTGGATCTGGTGGTCGCGGACGCAGAACACTAGGCTCAGGACTCTGACCGTTCCGCTGATTCCAGGCCTTTGTCAAGCAATCTATCTTCTGGTCCAATAGCTTTTCGATTTGTTCATGTGTGTAGGCGCCCCGAGCAATCCATCTTTGAACTGATTTAGATAGGATAACAGTCGAGCGTGCTTGGACATCGTCATGCTCGGGATCAAAAGATGGTGAATAAGGTGACCAGTCCGGCGTGTCGCAGGTGCAGGTGTACAAGAATCGCTTACGCTCGCCGCAGGCATCGCAAACTTCCATGTCAAATGGATACGTCCATCGACGGACGACGCTCTCGTGGAGACATTCCCGTCCAGGACGAAATCGATATCGACTTTCTTCCAAAGCATGAGCTGACTGTTCCACGACTGGGTTGCTTAGATGAGCTGGAAAGGGCAGACCTGGTGGTATGCGCGGCGCAGGGCGGTTCATATTCCTTGGGAACATGAATTCCCGTAAAGTCCCTTCAGAAGGGTATGCTTGCTCTGCTGCCGTCTCGATGGGTCGGCGTGAAGCAGGTGCAGAGTTGAGCGACTCAACACGCCTAGGGAATCTCGCTTCACCTTCGGGGACCTCACTCGCGGCGTTTGTTGGGGAGTTAGTCTGCGTTTGCAAGTCTTTAGATTTTTTGAAGTGTCTGTTTCGCCGTCTCCTCTGTGTCTTTGAGGAACGGTTTACTCTTGGCGTACCTCGGGGCGGACTTTGGGGGTACGCTTGCGAAGCAGGTGTGCGGTTTTCCAAAATTGTTTCAAGTCCCGGTGGAAAATACGATGGGCCGTAGTTCCAGGTTTCTGTTTCTCTATTCGTTTGCGAGGGGGCAGAGTGACTTGGAGCAGCTGGCTGGCTTCCAGCTGGCGAGTCAGCAAGATTGACATCCAAAGGAATCCGCCGCAACAAGAGTGATGGCGGTGGCGCTCGAGCGTGAAACGAACCAAGAAGGGTCGTATCTTCATGAGAAGACTTATCAGTGTCGTGTGAGGGCGAAGCTGCGCCATGTCTCCAATTGGTAGAGCGCGCTCTTCCAGATCTCAGTTGGGCAGCTGGTAAATCTCTCTCGGGGTCTTGTCGATGCATATGTGGAGGGAGTGATGGGTAGAATGAAGAAGGTGTTTTAGAAGGCTTGCGAGGCTGCAGAGTGAATCTCAAGCTTGCAGAATATGTGGCGGGGAGAGTATGGGGAGATGAGATACTGACTCAAGAAGACCCCAGAATTTGGAGCCTGTTGTTTACTTCCGACTCATTCGGGATATCCACTGCCCCGACTCCGCACGTCATGTAGCTTAAACCGCACCTACAAATGATGTATATGCATTAACTGGGTGATATTGCCTTACATTGAGACTCTTTCGCCATCTTCCAGTCGATATCTAGAGAATCTGCCACCAAAGATTGCAAGTTCAATCTCTTACTGCGATTAAACGTTTTGCCATTGTCGATCCTACATCCAATAGTAACTTGAATTCGCAAATCTAATAATCTATAGCCTCTCATCTCCCCATCCATGGATTTCTCTTAAACCAATCCTAGAAGGAAATTTAGAGTGATTTCATCGGCCTTCAGGGCTCTAGGGAATACACCCGGCCTTCTGATGCGGCTCAACAACTTTAATATCGCATCCTCATTTCATCTTGGTTCCAATCATATAGCCAGGCAGGTTTAACTCAAAGTATAGCACGATAAGTTGGTCATTCCTGATAGTTTATTGCAGTATTTTCGAGCCTCTGAATTTGTTGTTCTCAAATGAGCCGTCTCTTTTCAACGCTATCTTGGGTATTCCAGAGCCGCGTTTTATGTAACCGCACGGCGAGCCTGAGTCGACACCGTCAAGTTCCCCCGGGGTGGTGACATATGACAGCTCCAATACCTATGGACCTCTACCTAGGTAGGTACCTAGGTATGCATTGATAAACAGCCAATCTAAATAGTAGCATCATATAAATTTGAAATATTTCCAGTAAACCTGCCTGCTGATCTGCGTTATTGCCTGAAATTTCCGGAGTGCAAGGCATCCAGATGTCCGCTGAGTAATACCTCCGCGGGTGGGATATCCACCATCGCCAGCGATGAGGGGACCATTTGAGAAATACAAGTTTGCAGCAGCGCCGTAACCCCTGCTCCCTATTACGACCACCTGTACCATTCTGTCAGCTCATTAGAAGCTCACTCATTATAAATTGCGCGCCCAGCCCATCTTGCCTCACCAAAGCTATACCGTTTACCCCGCGGGGTCTGCACATCACATCGCAACAGCACCATGCCACCATCCGCGAGCGCCCAACGCCATGCGATCAACCAAGTGGTCAGCATAACCGGCGTGTCAGATATACAAGCAACAAAGGTATGCTAGGCAGCCTCCTGACGGTTCCAAGCTTGCTCGTGGGCCTAGACCTTCCAAGGTTTCATCGCAAGCTAACAGGCGCAATAGCTCCTCCGACAAACAAAATACAACGCCGAGCAAGCTATCGACCTGTAAGTCTACCAATTTTCAATCCCGAGTTCAGCCAATTCATTCGCTTCACTTTCGTTCCTACACTTTTCCGCTCTAAAGCCATGTTGTCTTTCCTTAAACACCTCACAACCGCAGCCATGCCACGCCGCAAGCAACCGCGAAACTCACGTAGCCGAAACACTAGATACTTCACCGGCGCCACTGCGAATAGCGGAGTAAAGAACTCGCTGAAGGATCTCTTCGAAAGTTACCGCGGTAGGTTTTCCTCTCACCTCTCGAGAGTCAAAGCTAATGGATAGAAGACCCATCGAATGACGAAGATGACAAGTTCGGGATCGAGGGCGCGATGAAATACCTAGGCGATTTGGATGTGAAAATCGACGAGATTACTTGTCTTGGGGTAGCTGAGCTCTGCAAGTGTCCTGCCATGGGCGAGTTTACGCGCGATGGATTCATTGATGGTTGGGCTGTATTAGAGTATGCCCCCGCATCCACTACGAGAAGCGTTCACGCGAAGCTAATCAACTATGATACAGCGCCTCAACCATCGCAAAGCAGAAAGCTCACATTAAAAACCTCCGCAAGAGCATCGCGACAGACCCCCAGACCTTCCGCCGCGTTTACCGATACGGGTTCCTTCTCTCGCGAATGCAAGGCCAGCGAAACGTATTATTCGATATCGCCGTCGAGCAATGGGGCATGTTTTTTTCTGCTGAATCCGGCGGCTTCTCAGCCAACACAGATACCACGCCTTGGTTGGACTGGTGGATTGAGTTCTTGGAAGAGCGAGGCAAGAAGCCAATTAACAAGGATCTATGGGAGCAATTCGAGGTCTTCCTGCGAAAAGCTCAGGACGACGAAACCTTCGGCTGGTGGGAAGAGGACGGCGCTTGGCCTGGGGCGATTGATGATTTCGTGAATTGGGTAAAGGCCAAGCGGGATGGGAACAAAATGGAGATTGAATAAGGCTCGTTGAGTCCGATCTCTTTTTGTCCATTTATCTGCCCTCGGGCTCATGTATCTGGAGTTATGGGCTGCGATGGGACGCATGGATTATGAATCACGCCATCATGATTAAGAGCATATTAGCCGCGTGTTTATGAAATGAAGATCTAGAACCGTGGATTGAGGCTACTTATGCGAATATGCTTAGAAATTAGAAGTGGGGATTAGATTACCGCATAGCAATGATGCTCTGAAGCGAAGATTCTCCGGAAAATAATAGTATATTGATCAAAGGCCATTCGTCGTAATATTGAAATAACATCAGGGAGAAAATAGTTTCCGCATACCAAGACGCGAGATGTACACTGACATAGAACACCAGAAATAGAAAACATCACAAATGAAAAGGGACTGGGTATTTAGTAGTCAATCTCAGTTTGAGACAAGCTTATTCAAACACATTTCCATGACTGTTTAAGCGTATCTTCCCGCTCGATTGACTTCCTGCGATTGTACAACCCGCTCCGCTTAAGGGTAGTCCCGCTTCTCGTACTCGCGCTTCTCATACTCGCTGCTGCCGCCGCGGCGCTGGTCGTAGCGCTTGCGCAGAGCTTCGAGACGCTTCTTCTTGGTGTGGGTGTTGACGTAGGTGCCGATGAAGAAACCGACAACGTTGAAGAAGGGCACCCAGGTGTGCTCTGGGAGGAACTTCTGGGCGAAAGCCAGGGCCAGAGGAGAGGTGATCCAGCTGACCTTCATGACGGGCAGGAAACCAGCCTTAACGGTAGCGCGCACCTGGTGGAAGGTGCGGGCACCAGCGATGATCGCCATCGAGATCAGGTAGACACCGTTCTGGATGGGGGAGACCTGTAGCGGAACGATGATTAGTATTCAGTTCGCGGAATTCGCGGTCCGCGATCAGCGGGGAAACGCGGTCGTCTCGATTCGAAGGGGGATACGTACGATCAAGTTGCTGACCAGGATCTGGAGGATCTTAGCCTTGAGACTTGTTCGGCCGGCGAAGATCTTCTGCAGGATGCCGATGAGGACGTGGCCGAGCGGCGCGGCGACGAACATGCCGTAGAGGGCCATCTTGGGGATGCGCGAGCTGAAGTAGTGGCCATGCTTGCCGACATCGTGGGCGAGGTAGGAGGCGAGCAGCTCTTGCAAACTGGAGAGCACACCGGAGGTGAGCATCTTAGTGCGCAGCGGGTTCTCCTGCAGATGGTGGAGGTAGGCCTAGGACGATCCATTCCTCGGGGTCAGCTGGCGAATCCGGGGAATATTGAGAAGCAGACAACGTGGGAATAGAGGTACATACCGCCAGATAGCCAGAAGTGGTGTGTCCACCGGTCAATCGCTCACCGACGCGATGCGCCAGACCCTCATGCTTACCATCACTGGTGACCTTGCGGACGGTCTCTTCCTGGAACTTGACCGACATAATGGGCGGTCAGGACGATGCAGAGCAGGATGGAGAGAAAGAGGGAAAAAGAGGATCAAAACTCCAGAATTGCGCCTAGAGATCGAGGAAACAGGTGGTCAGCGCGAAGCAGCGATAACACAGGTTTATCGCGAGGAAGGGAAGGCTGGGGGGGCCGTGTGTTTGTTTATGAAATTGGGCCAGAGAGAGAGGGGGCTGGGCCGAGTCGCTCATCCGAGGTCTGTCTCTCTAGGTTACCGGCCCGCTAGCCAGCTCCAGAGTCTCTTCATCTCTTTCACGTACCTCGAGCATTTAACACCCCGAACGTGCCTGTGCGAAGCTGAAATCTGGGGAATTGCAAGAAGTGAGGCCCAACAGACAGTTTTAACAGCGGTCGGGCGCGGCCAGCGGCAGATGCATTCATCCCGGCGAGATCCATTCGCTCCATTGGCCGCCGTCGGAGGCCCCCGACAGTCCAGAACGTACTTGTACACTCCACCCGAGCAATTGTACTCCGTACTGTGGTTCATGATACATCTGATGCTGCCTCGGAGATTTGAATCCTTTAGATTTATTGGTAGATTGCTACCCCAGATTGCCTTTATTCCCAGTGGCCTGTGTGCCCAGCCTCGTCATCTGCTTGCCGTGCTGCACAGCCGGCGCTTAACGTCTCCCTCGGCACGTTTAGCTGTTTTCTAGATTAGTCCTAGCTCGCGATGCCTATCGTGTACGAAGTACGGAGTCCAATGTCAATTATTTTGGACTCTGATTGTTCTCTACAGCTGTTGTCTACTACAGATACGATCTCATTACTATTTGGCTCTTCCATTCGCATCAATTCTGCAAAAATTATATTTCGGCTAGAAGTAACTTTTTCGTGATGACATTGACTCCGTGAACTCCGTTGCCTGACCAAGCATGCAAATTTTTCAATTGCTTTTCCCTAGGTGGTGAAAAGAGTGTCCTCCTATATGGGGTTAGTATCATGTTGTATCAAACCGTGCACGGCCCAAATGAGCCACAAAGAAACGCTTACCTCTCTCAACCACTCGCCACAATCAGCTTGGCGGGCTATGAAAATATGTTAGCTGGCTTCCTCTTAAAAATGTCCACAATAGCTTACCAATGACCATGGCGGTCGGCTCCAATTTGCGGGCCTCAGCAGTGGAGCGAGTAGTAACACCAAATCCTAATGGGGTATCTGCAAATCGTCAGTTGGTTGTTCCAGCGATCACAGGAAATAAACTCACCATTCATGTCATAGATAACAATACCCTGGGATCCAGGGCAATCTTCACTCCATCGTCCAATGTGGGCGCGCACAACAGAACCACCGTAGAGGAAAGGCTGAACGCCATTGGGCTTGAGCCAGGCCTTAAAACGGGCGTGCTTCTCGATAACGGACAGCGATGTGATGTTCAAGAAGAATCTGCCGGTCTTAGAGAACTTTCCAATCCTTCTTGCTGTCAGTATATTATCCCCAATCTCTCAACAGTATGCTGCTCACTGAGTGCCGATGCAGAGAAGCTGGTCACGGGGAATGGAAGTGGCGTAGTTCACAAGGGCCAGAGGAGCATAGTAGACACGAGATCCCTGCAGTCGGAAGACCATTCTCTCGCCCTCAGTGCCATCCTCAGCGGTTGGTGCAATAAGCTGGTTCAGAGATGCGCCGGTGTAGTTCCTAGCACATGTTAGCTCAATTTCCCCCTATTAGCCAGGTTTCTGGTAACTCACGCCAGCTTCTCGAACATAGTCTTCATCTCGGTCTCGGATAAGGCACGCATCTTGAATAAATTGGTGATCACAGTTAAACAAAGCTGAGGTATTGAGACTGCGATATCCGGAAGTTTTTTTTTGTCCGAGACTTTTCTGCCGGAGCAAAGCCACCGCCTTTGTTGCGCCGCCGAAAAAAAAGTTCCGACCGCCTTCTCGCCGCAGAGCCTTTGCGAGTCTCGATCCCCGTGAAAACACTCGAAGAATTCGCTTCGACAATTCAAAATGGCGAAGGGTCCGAATGTGAAGCGAAGGAGGCTCAGTCCTCCAGAGGATGGTGGGAAATCTGCCGCACGGAACAAGCGCGATTTTCACAGCAATGACAGCGAATGGGATGTCGAGCAAGACTACGAACAGCGCCCTCGCAAAACGAACAAAAAAGAGAACGCACCGACTCGATTGCCTATTAAGACCTCTGAAGGTTTCGTTCAAGCGGTGGTCGATGAAAAATACCAAGAAGATGCGGGAGAAGAGACCGACAGCTTTTTAGGAACCGACGACGATGAGGCCTCTGAGCAGTCCGAGGAGGAACCCGAGGAAAAGCCCAAGATTCCTGTCAAGGTGCAGATTATGCAAGCGAAGGAAGATCTTGCTCGTATGGCCAGCCTCATCAACGAGGATCCAGAAGAGCATATTGCTTTGTTCAAGACCATGGCTGAAATGGTGGATAAGCCCGAGTCGCCTGTTACGGTCAAAAAGTTGGCACTGGCAGCACAGGCTGCTATCTACCGCGATGTGATTCCTGGCTACCGTATTCGTCCCATCAGTGATGAGGAAATGTCCGGCAAGGTGTCGAAGGAGGTGCGCAAGCTTCGCAATTTCGAACAGGGCCTCGTGAACGGTTACAAGCACTACGTTCAGAAGCTTGGCTTGCTCGCAAAACCTAAGAGAGGAACCTCCGAGGCCGAGGCAAGTCTGAAAAGTGTTGCAATCAACTGTGCCTGCAACATGCTCGAGGCTGTACCGCATTTCAACTTCCGAAGCGAATTGCTGAAGATCATTGTCAACCGACTAGCACGTCGACAAGTCGATGCGGATGTCGCTAAGTGCCGCGAGACAATTGAGGATGTCTTTGCCAAAGACTCGGATGGAATTGTTTCATTGGAGGCCGTCCGCCTTCTATCCAAGATGATGAAGGCTAGAGACTTCAAGATCCACGAGAGTGTTTTAGACACATTCCTTCATCTGCGTCTTCTAGGAGAATTCTCCATGAAAGCTTCGCAGAACCGAGTCGACCACGAATCTGATGACGAACCTAGCTACGGCAAGAAGCCCAAACAGAAGAAAGAATTCCGAACAAAGCGTGAACGAAAGGTGCAAAAGGAGCGCAAGGTTGTCGAGAAGGATATGAAGCAAGCAGACGCCTTAGTCTCGCACGAAGAACGAGACAAGAACCAAGCCGAGACCTTGAAGGCTGTTTTTGGAATGTACTTCCGCATTCTCAAGCTGCGTGTTCCATGGCTCATGGGACCGGTTCTCGAAGGTTTAGCCAAATACGCCCATCTCATCAACCAGGATTTCTTTGGAGATCTGCTTGAGGCTCTGAAGGAGCTCGTCACACATGCTGAGCGGGACGAGCTTAAGGAAGACGGCGAGAACGATGAAGCAGAGGCAGATGAGGAAGATGACGAGGACGAGTCCTCAGAATCGGCCATTCGTGATGCTCGACGCGAGACATTGTTATGTACCGTTACCGCTTTTGCGCTTCTCGATGGCCAAGATGCAAGCAAGGCCGCTACTTCATTACATCTCGATCTGGGATTCTTCATCAAGCATCTTTACCGATCTCTCTACGGCCTCGCCATCAACCCCGATGTCGAGTACAACCCTGACACATCTCTTCGCCTCCCAGACCCCAACGCCCCAGAGCAATCAACCCGCATCCGCTCCAAGAATAAGGTCAACTTCCAGACCCCAATGGTTCTGCTCCTCCGTTGTCTGCAGTCCAGTCTTCTATCGCGTTCCCATGGCGCCCCACCACCAGTACGACTCGCGAGTTTCTCAAAGCGCCTCATGACAAGCTCTCTCCAGCTTCCAGAGAAGTCCGCCATCGCCACCCTCTCCCTCATGAACCAAGTATCAAAACACCACGGTCGCCGCATCGCCCCACTGTGGAACACAGACGAGCGCAAGGGTGACGGAGTGTTTAACGCTTACTCGAACGACCCGGAACGAACTAATGTATATGCCGGATCCGTCTGGGAAGGTGAGCTGCTGCGCAAGCACTACTGTCCCCAGGTTCGGGAGTCCGCCATCGACATTGAGAAGATGATGGGCGCGTCAAAATAATTCATTTCCGCCATTTTGTATATACCTCTTGATTTCTTCTACAGGCTCTATCCAAAAGCGTTTCCCATTCAAGTGCATATTAAGTTTCATTGAAATCTGTCAGATGTATCGCACTAAACATTGTCTGCTAGTAGTTACCATCGTAATCGGTCATTGTGTCGTGTCACATTGCTCATTAGTTGGCATCGCCGTGTCGTGGTAATTGGTCAAAGAGGGCGTACATGAATGCAGCCCGCTAGATTTTGACATCATCCCTTCTGCTGTCAGTATCAGAGTCCTTCACCCCCAAGCCAACAAGAGATTGAGACAGTCATCGAAGAAAAAACCATCTAGATCATCTCGCCACGGCTTTTCTCAACAATCGACAAGCGGTCCCACTCCTCCGTCAGCAAGGAATTGGCCAGCGCATCATCGCTCTGTTCGCCGCTATTATTCTGTTCATTCTTAACAGGGTTCAAAGTCAGCGGCCCAGCGGGAACACTGAGCGGAGCATTCGCAGGGCGATCATCAGTGGACTTCCCTTTAGAGGGCAAATGACCCTCAAGAACATTCTCCAAGGACGAAGCATCAAAGTTGCGAGAAACTCGCTTAGGGAGCGAAGCCCGCTTAGAGGACATAGCATTGTCATGGGGAACACTCTGCGAGTCGCCGATGAAAGACTCACGGTCTTTGAACGCAGGGTGCGCACCCGGAGGCGGGGTGGGAATTCGTTCAATCGCATCGGCGAGATGGCGAGGAATCGGAGGAACAGGAGGCGTCGAAGATCGCGAGCTAGCAATCTCCTCACTACCCTGTGGCTTTTTGAACTGGCGAGATCCAGCCCAGAGGAGTCTGACCATACCTCCCTGCTTCGTTGTCTCAGGGCTATCGTGGCGACGTCGTATTCCGAAGATACTCCATCGCTTCGTCTCGTCGGTGCTGCTATGCTTTTCGCTTGCGTTCTCTTTGAGGTCGGAGGAGCTGATTTCTTTGAGATTCTTTAGCAGGCCTCGCTTGCTGAGAGAGATGCTTCGGGGTAGAATATCAGGCTTGTTTTCAGCCGCAGCCAAGTTAGGAGTTGTGTCTGAGCGGTTGACAGTTCGAGACAGGAATAATGGATGGGGTGCTCCTGATGCCAAGGGACGGACGACAACGGGGATCGGCTTTCGAATTAGAGGGTCGGTGCTTGTTATGCTCGACTCGCTCTTTCTTCCATGGAGAGCATCGTGGGAAGGCTTGGCCTGGGGCGTTAGTGAGAGGGGTGTCTTCGACTGCATGCAAGCTCTCATGTATTCAATCTCTTTTTCAATCTCGGCATTCTTCTCAAGCTGTTGGTCCATGAAGGCTTGATTGTGGTTGAAAGCGATTGTTTCTTTCTCGTGCAAGGCATCGTTCCGTCTATCGAGAGTCTCATAAGAGCGAGCGAGAGCTTGAACTTCAGTTTGAATCTCATCAAGCAACTTGTGCTCAAAAATATTCATTCGTCGTTCCATGGCACCAATCTGGAGCCGGATGTCCAGTTGGAAATTCATCATCTCACGAGAGATATCGGCTTGCTTGCTCAGCAAATTTGCGTTCGCACGGTCAAGGTCTGAAGTACTTTCGATTTGGCCCTTGAGTTGATCCCCAATCCAGTCAGACAGCTCTTCAACCCTTCCGCCCATGCTCGCGATCTGGCTGTCGGCCTGGTGCTGGATTGCGCGAACCATGTCGACGATTTCATTGACGTGGCCTGAGGTGCTGACACCGTTGGTCCCAGGAGACTTTTTCTTACTTGAATATATGTTTGCTTTCTCAAGTCGCTCTTTAAAGGATGGCAGATGGTCGCATGGAGACGCATCAGGTACGTCGTTCGAGAAAGGACTAGTGAGAAAACATTTAGTAACACGGCTCAGTCTTTCAGTAATCACCGAGCCTCAATCAGGAAAGTTACCTCGCTTCCATGTTGCCTTCTTCCTGGTCGCCATTACGAGAAGGTCGATCATTCGTGACAGGGTGACCTTTTGAGGAACTCCTCTCGTGAAATGGCTTCTGAGGGCGAGGTGTAGTTGGCCATGCTCCGGGCACGTCATCATTCTGCGCATCAGATTTTGCAGAAGGGGAGCTCTTAGAGGATCCCTTTGTCTCCGCTGACTCCACGGGGGACTTAGAACCAATCTCTGAGGCTTGGCCCTTTCGAGCAACGGGGATTTTAGTAGGAATCATCGTGCCCTGGGCATTAACACATGAGACAGGGGGCGAAGGCATCCTGACAGTGGACAAGCTTGTTTTTGGCGATGGCTCAGTAGTTGAACTGATGGTGGAAGATGCTTTCTTGCGCTCCGGCTTCGTGTTTTCTTTTGCTTTAGAGCTCGGCAGGCTGGAGGCGAATGCCGGGTAGGAAGAAGCCGCAACAACGCGGTGTTTAGCAGTTTGACTGGAACTCACCTTTTCCGATTCCTTCCGCAAATCCTTGAAACTAAATTTCGACCTGAGTTTGCCAAACGCAGACAATTTCTTTGCCTCCGGAGTGTCGGTAGATGCAGCCGGGGAAGATGCAGCGGCGGCAGTCACCTTCCCAGGATCAGTCGCGGCTCGATATTTCGGCGTTGGACTCTTCGGGTCATGCTGTTCTGTTGGACTAGAATCGCCCGCAGAGCCGGATTTTGATCCCGACTTTGATCCCGATTTTGAGCTCGACTTTGGATGACGTGGCTTGGGCATTGGCAGGGCCAGATCTTCGTCATACTCCAAATTCGATCTCTTGCGAACAACCGAGGGACGTGGTGAGTCGTCGAATAAATCGGTGGCACTAATGGGACTGATCGGGGTAGGTGGACTGGGAAAGCCTATTTGTTTCATCCAGTCTGGTTAGCAAGAAACTATCATCTGAGGTTTGAGCTGGGGGGTGAATCCTACTGGCACTCAGACGAGGGAGCCTGCTGCCCTCCATATCACGCGACTTTTTGCGAGCAAAGGCATTTCCGATCTTAATCTGGTTATCACCCGAGTCGACAGTAACGCCTCTAGGGCGTGGAACAGGTACAGGAATATTGGTTCCCTTGTTGAGCGCGCCAGGTCCGCCTCGTCTCGATTCAGAGCGTTGGAGAGCCCGATCTGAGGAGGGGGAATCTCCAGAGCCAGGGTCATTGGCATCATCGTCCATGGCTGCGTGATGTGCTGCGTGTCGCGTAAAAATTCAGAATAATAGATGCAGAATCAACGCGTATGTTCACAGACCAAAGTGATGAGGTGGGATGCAAACAGAAGAAATGGCAGTGCGCGGGAAACAATCTGAGAGAAACATCGGTGATCGGGAAATGAAGGCAAAAGCGACAACAAACAGCCCCGCCAAATTTGAAGCCTAGACTTCCTACTTGATTTACGTCATGAAATAATTGTCTTATTGCAAAGACATGAAATTAGAAGCAATACCCGATGCCATGGTTCTGTCCACAGTACCTGGAGCCTACTAGTATGAGTTCTGTATGATTCAGTCATTACCCAGGCATGATCCCCTCGCGAGCTTCGAACAGCCCTAAAGCGACATAATTTTCTTTGGGCTATACTATCTGCTAAATCTTCGACTTGCATACCATTCTTGATGTGCACCCACAGTTATAGTTCGGATCTCGGGGCCAGTTTGTCCGAGTCCCGATCGAGTTTAGATTGTTCTGCCCCTGAGAAGCCCTCGCGCTTACGAATCTGATCGCACTTCACCCTATTGGCGCTCTATTACTAGCAGGGATGTAAGTATGGCCATGCAACATATTCGTATTCCGCTTCCAGAACTAATTCTTGTCGTGTCAGGTGTTAGAGTGGAGTCTTTTTGAACTCCCTTGTATACCAGGATGCTGGAAACCGCCCATATCCTGATTCTTGGCGCCCTACTGGCGCTAGGATATCTAGTGCTCCATGCAAGGCTCGATTCACGCGAGCCCCCTAGTGGGAAAGCATCAATTCCATTCATTGGACATATCTTGGGGATGACCCGCTATGGGATTCAATATCCAACATTGGTTGCGTAAGTAAGCGTTATGGATTCTACCCCGCCGAAACTGAAGATTTATAGAAAAACATACTTGTCGGAGCCGATTATAACAGTCAATCTCGGCTTAGCCAAGTTCTATGTTGTTCAATCACCTGATTTAATGGCCGCTGTTCAGCGCAATAGCAAAGCCTTCAGTTTCGCGCCTCTACTTGATGTGGCAGCTGAACGGATCGCTGGGCTCAAGGGAGACACTCTACAGACGTTCCGAACCACTGAATCGGGAGGTAAAGGTCTGGTCAAAGATGCTATTCACGCCTCGTCGCCTTTGTTATCGGGGAAGTCTCTCGATAAATTAAATCAACACATGTTCGATAACCTTCAACCCATGATCGATGAACTCAGCAACAAAGATTCGATCGACTTGGTTGGATGGGTTCGAAATGCCATGACCGTTGCCGGTACTTACGCTACCTTTGGTCCTTTGAATCCTTTCCAGCCGAAAGAGGTGCAAGACGCTTTTTGGTATGCTACCCATGGAATGATCATTGTGTTCACGATACTAACCGAGTTGTAGGGCAATGGAGAGCAACGTTGGCCCTTTGCTGATCAACTTCCTTCCGTGGCTTACCGCGTCGAAGGCCTACAAGAACCGCGAGATTCTATGCTCTGCGTTCACAAAGTACTATGAAAATAAGGGCTACGAGCAGGCAAGCGACTTCATTGCCGTCCGACAAAAAGTGTTTTCAGAAGGAGGCTTGACAAATGCCGAGATCGCAAGAAATGAGGCCTCGGTCCCGATTGCAATTCTCTCAAACTCTACTCCGGCCACATTCTGGGTACTTCACGGACTTTTCTCACGACCTGACCTATTGAAAGAAGTGCGACAGGAGGTAGAAGAAAACGCCGTCCAAATTGTGGATGGAAAGTATACAGTTGACTTGAACGCAATCCGTGAACGCTGTCCTCTTCTCATTTCCACATTCCACGAGATTATGCGTATGCGCTCTACAACAGCACCGATCCGTCTCGTGATGAATGACACTATGCTGGCCGATAAATATCTTCTCAAGAAGGGAAATACTGTTCTGCTCCCCAGTGAAGCCATAGGTTATCACGATAAAGCATGGGGACCTAGTGCGGAAGAATTCGATCCCAGACGGTTCATAACCCCTGAATCCAGCGAAGGCCCAGATGGACCGAAGAGGACTGTCCGCAAGACTGGTCGCTTCATGACATTTGGCGTTTCTTCGCCGATCTGCCCCGGTCGTCACTTTGCTGCGAACGAAATCTTGGGACTTGCGTGCATGCTGATGATGCGCTTTGACTTTACACGCGAGGATGGCGATTGGACACCCCCGCCATCTAATTCTGGAGCAATTCTTTCTGCGACCAAGCCTATGAAAGGCAATTTCAATCTCAAGATCAAAGAGAGAAGTGGCTTTGAGGGCAAGACTTGGAGGTTCGAAGTCACGGAAGGGAAAGGTCAATTTCCTTTGCTTGTTGGCTAGTATGTCCTTATTTTGTGCATCGTGCGAGGGATCCGACAAGCTTGCGTGAAGTTTCAAGTTGGGAAACTCAACTTTCTTAATGAAAATAGACAGAACGGGCCGGGCAGGGTATATGGGAATAGAAAGTATAGTTATTCGTTGTTCAATCAAATCTCCTGAGATAATTATGAGAGAGAAATATCATAGTCAACCCCTTGGAACCACCGCACCCTGCTCCAAACAACCGAGCGAGTGGCGTATTTACACCTGGGAACCTGCCGACTTCAAAACATGACATATTAAGAATAAATTTGAATATTTCATCTGCAAGACTGAGTAAGTACCCATTGTTACAAAGAATTTCCGTTGTTGGTTATCAGCCACATTTCATGATGAGCCGAAACAAAGAGAATTTGCAACATCTCTATTTGGTCGCGATGAACAAAGAAGCTGTCCTGATGAATGTGACAATGCAGATTTGACCTTGCCCCTAGATAATTTTTAAAGCTCAACAGTCACCTGCATATTCAGCAAGGGGTGACATTCCACTTTCAAAGATTTGATAAACACTGATCATACTAAAACTTGAAGCAAGATGATTTTTGGTGACGCCACATCAAAGACCATGCCTCCAGCGAAATCGCACACCGGTATAGAGATTCCCGGCCCCTACGTTAAGTATAGTAAGTAAGTTTTTCGTTTTAATTCGACTTCTTCAAATTCTAATAGGTGGTAGGCTGGGAAGACGCAGAGAAGTTCTGCGATATCTGGGAAAGTAGAGGTCGGACCTGGAGGTTAAGAGAGCGCTATCGTATATTCACGGCTTTGTTCAAGTCGTCTTGGTTCTTCTCTTATGCGCAAACAATGGAAGACATTAAAAACTGTCATGAAACGTGTAAGAAGAAGGTAAAGACCTTTCGTAAAGCCGCGAGGAATGGAGAGCTTCAGGGGGAGGAATTAGATGCGGAGAGGAAAGAGATCTACACTATGTTTTCTGAGTCCATGAACGAAGTTGAAAGATGGTCAGGTTAGTATTATCGGCCTCATAACCTTTGTTGATACACAATTAGCTAACTTTATTGCCCAGCCTATCGATTTCCCTTGGGAGAACAGCCCGCTCCCTCGTCCCCCATATCAAAGATCAGAGTATAGGTCCTACTGAATAAGATAAACTCCTGTGATTGCTTATGTTCTGTTATGAATAGTTTTAATGGTTTGGATTGACGCTGATTTCCCAAGCTAGGAGGCTAGTTCTGGTGTTTCTTTGCTCACACTAGTTACTGTAGCTCTTATCCTGTCGGAGCCAGCCATAATGCCGCATGTTTTCCATGGTCTAATCTATAGAACTCGGCTGGACGCATGAAAAAGGAGATCATGCAGCTTTATTAAAGCCAATATTCGTCTGCACTCTCACTCAAATTGAAAATACGTAGCCCTTCTATACTAACGCATTCTTACTAACCGCGGCCCACGTTTGTCTGCACATATCCGATCCGGAGACAATCTCATGTTGTAACGCTACAAGCTTCGAACCCCGAAAGGGGGGAATCTAAAAAGACACGCAAGGACGATGATAATCAATTGATGGTAAATAGGAGAAGACGTAGAGAGGACCTAGGCTCCGAAATTGATTTCGACTCACAGACCTCGGGAGTAATCCATCATGCTTCAGGAGAAAAAGAAATGCATACCGATGACTGAGAAAGTTTAGTTCATGTGATAGCTTGCTGTGTTGTCCCACCGTATAATCAGCATGCAAATTAAATTGCCTGTGATACACATGTAAGACTCAATTTGACTAGCATTAACGATGTTGGAGAGAGTCTGGATGAGTCGAATTCAATCTCAAGGTTTGAGCAATTGTGGCTGCGAAGACTCCAGGATATGTGATCAAAAGGGGAATATTTTCCGGAGGGCAAAAATATTGTTATGCGCCAATAAGTGTACAGAATATTGGAATTGGAAATAGTTTGGACATTAAGTTCACTGTAGTGATCGGATCTTGCAAGAGTTGGCAAACCTCCATATCGAAAGCTTTCACCCTATCCCCACTTGCAGTCTTCTTGTTCTTTCTCTCAAGAACGGTGGGGTCGTGTGTCTCGCGGTGACACAATAGCGTCAGAGAGATCGTGTATCCGAATTCTATCACCTTTAGTGGATGGATCAAGTAGATCCAGAATCCTACTTGCAACTTCATCCTTCACCAAATGATGCAGCCTCATGATTTGGTCCCTGCTAGAAGCCCGTATAGAGCAAGCGCCATATAGTCCGATCAAGCAGCCTGCTCAGTGAGACGAAGTTGACCATGTCGAGTCTTTCTCAGCGTCAAACCTCTGTGCGACTAGCCATTACAAACCAGCCACGTTATTTAGCCAGGGTTGATGTCAGCGACGACTCCGCCGCCATTGGTCAACGCTCTTCCCCTAAGGGTTTTCGAACAATCAAACGAAAGGCCATGATATCTCAATTCCCCACACTTCGTAATAAGCGGCAGAAAGGACCAAAAGCAGGATGGAGGGATATGCTTTCGGGGAATTAAGCTGCCCTCGGGAAAATCAGCCCCCCGGGGTATTTGGTAGAAGCCTAATTCAGAAGACGAAGATCGGTAAGAGGGTTTATCAAATGGAATATCAAGCTTTTGCTGCACAAGAAACTCATAGTGGGCTTTAATACTAGTAACAGTTTCAAACTGTATAGGGATATCTATTTGATATGATCTAGATATGATGAAACTCTGGTGATGCGCATCATGCAGATTACGAGGATTTTCGCTGTTTCGAACCAATTCTTCGTGTCTGCGGCTTGACAGAATCCGGTGCCATCTGGTAACGAGGTCTCATCTCAGTCCACCTTATAATCAAATGAGGCTTATATTTCCTGTGCAATTCTATCGGCAGACGGTGTATCTATTGACAGGTAGCGAGACCCTTTATCAAAGCCTCCTTCGACCGCGCACTATGAGATCGAATTTTCTTCTACCACAGGACAAGGGTCCACGTATTGGCACTATCCTGGGGGGCTCTGCGCGGAAAACCTCAAATGCTCACTGTGGCACTGGTGATACGGCATCCGTCAAAAACTCTAGAATCCCTCACACATCGAGCTAAGGAGAATGACGGAAGCCTATAGCTGTAACCCCTATTTTTTACTCCATTTTTCTACAAAATTCTCGGATACAAGAATAATACTCGTATTGTGTTCAACCCATGCTCAGAAAACTTCCAAAAAGATTAGATTCCTGTCGGGGCATTTCGCCAATGACCCATACCTGTGACAATTTCCAAAACATCCAATGTAAAACCAATTTCTTATCTCCGCTGTAAGACTACATGAGAATGATATCCGGCCTGATCCCGCTGTCAATGAGATTTGTACTTTGCTCTACGAGAACTTTGATTTGCAAGACAAAGTAAAGACTTGGATGCTACATAGAACCTTTTGAAATCAACCCAAGTTCACTAGAAAGCATTCAAGCATCTTGTGGGTCGGAAATGAAATCTCAAGATTATTAATTTGGACTCATGTCCATAGCATTGATATTAGCATTCCCTAGAACTTATCGTGAACAGAGTCTTACAACCTTGGATATTTTGGGCCGTAGTTGCAAGAAATATTTCCAAGGTTCCCAATTTTCGGTTTTGAGTTTTGAATGTCCTACAACAGCCTCGTTGCCGTTCATCCGAGTAAACTTGAAAGCTATATAAGTTCCACGGCATCGAAATCAATGGTATTTGGTTTCCAAGCTTATTCATGACAGAAACAGAATTCTTAATATTCCCAAACTGCCTATAAAACCTTTTCAGCCTTTCTATGATTTATATTACTCGGTATCTTCCGCTTCTGTTGAGTGTGTCTTGAATTCGAAGCAATATCTTGATGAGTCAGTACCGATTAAAAATGGGAAGTCGATTAACCTATTTTTTAAAATAGTATGCGAGCTTTTACCAGGGCTCGTAGTATTTTAGCAGAATGATGCTTCTATTGCTTTTTCTTTTCATGAATCTGAGTGCTATCATCTCAGCAGAGCCTGTATTTGCCGAAATACCCGAGAATTTGGTGACCAATGTAAGCAGCTCATTATCTCTGTCGCGGATTATTCCCCACCAAGAAGAGTCGCTCAGATTGCCATCTCTGATATTTTATCGATGTAAAGGTTCTTCATAGACCCAGAGCTGGTGGTGGTTGCTATCCCCCTGATCCAGGTTGTAACCTTAACTTTACTACCCACCCATTGATATCCACCTCTGCTCCAGTCTGAAGTATGAGTATGACACCAAAACAAGGCCTTCAGTTTCTCAATGGGTAAAATAACGTATGTCAAAGCCAACCCTTATTTTGACTCAGAGGATCTCATTTTATTCTTGCTCATGCACAATTCTATCTCCCTAACCTTGACTGAGTTTTGCACAATATGTGAATCCCGGGATCTCCAGCACTTGATCAGATCATGTCATCAACTATTGCTTCTCGTAATCAGGATGCCTCAAACTTATCGTTTTGTATTTATTCGCTCCCTATCACCACTATATAGCAGGATGAATTGACGCTAGCTCATCGTCTCGCAACTCGACGGAGATTGAAAAGACTTGCATCGGTTTCAAAATCCCACTAAGGAACGATTCCAAGAACTCTCGTAAATATGGCAAGCATGTTGATATGATTGTCACCGTCTGCAAGACTTGGCCGCACATTACCCATGGTCCTATACTTCTTGGGTCATTCTCAATCTGTTTGACCTCATTGACATATGTGAGCTGTACTGCCGATACTATTATATCTCTAATTCTCTTGTTATTAACACCCCTCACGTAGATCCACAATAACCGATCATGACTGACAGTACTCGTGTGCTCAAGAAGCATATCGCAACAAGTCTCTTTCGGAGCGTCATGCGTAGACGGTATATCACAATTCCAGGCATCACCAAAAGAATTGTCTCAAAAGTCATGTTGAGGCTGTTGAATGTTATCCAAAATGAGGTCTATACAACGCTTGTCATCTTGCTGTTTTGAAAGCTTAAAGCGCTGATTGAAACTCACCATATTGGCACATCTACCCGGAGTCGTATGCCAAACCTTCGGTGGATGACATTGAAATATCAAGGCAGCTCCCGTTGCGAATATCCAAGCACATATCAGTCCCCCAATCCAGCAAATTGTGTTTATGTATGTTTAAATTGCGCCCCCAAAGACAATGAGGTAAAGTAAATATGTGAACGATAGCTTGCTTAGCCCAATGCAGATAATGTGGAAAATTTGAAGGACATAAATTAATTTCTGTAATTCGAAATGCTGGTTTGTGGGACTCTGATTGTGCATTTTTCCCAGCCCTTTATTTGCGGCGATGGTGACAACACCAACGCATATCGCCGACGATATCTTTACAAGTTAGTCGCCAAATTTTTGAAGGAATTATGAGAGATTCTTTCTTACCAGACAGCTTATTAAGAGGGCCGTAATCGTTGATTTCCTTTCAAGTCGATGCCAGCTTGTCATCAAACAGGTAATCACAGCACCAGATGACACAACTAGCATAAATAGAGAAGCGACTTTCATTGCGTCGCTGGAAATAGTGTTCATTTTGAAGAGGAATCATTCCTGGTAGTAGTGCTGAAGGAGTGTAATCAGCATTAAATCAGGGCTATGGTCGTGTTCTGAGGCCCTGCGAAATCACGAAGCCAGCTTACAGCTACAGCTGAAAGACTATATTTCAGTACAATCCCGGTGAAGAATGATGAATGTTTGCGTGAAACCCCAAATTTAATTCTCTGAGTGATGTGCCACGAAGATTCCAAGGTAATCCATACATAGAGTTTTAGCCTCGCTTTCGAGGAGTTCACGGCCACGGAGTGTGAAAATAGATATGCGACATTCATGGGCTCTAAGCGGATATGAAAATCTCTCGGGCTTCCAAGTATTGCGCTATATCAATAAACACTACAGACATAGTATAGATATCGTGTCATCTTCCAATTCCGAAGCCCCGCACTTCCAAGGCTCGTGTCACTCGAACACTTCCAAGGTTGACGCGGCTGCTTTGAAAACCCCTCATTTTCAGGCTGCCCAATTTACGTTTCACACATTAAGAGCTTCCGTTTCCTTTCTCCTAGTTGGCTAAAATGAACTTTTCATTGTTCCTTCGAAATCCTCACGGTGCTCGCAAGTTTCAAACTCTTATTCCGGAATGAATGTCCCAATATGCGATAACGAGGTCGAGCTGACCCACGGAGGTCACGGTTCTCTCGTCTCTGGTCAGCCAGCAGTGCTTAATCGAGATGCCTTTGAGCTAGCTAGAGCTGGAAAAAGGGAAGTCCTCAAGGTGAGCATTTTGATGCATCTGATGGCGAGATCCAGTTGGTAATATGATATCTAAGAGACGGGTCAAGCTTGCAAGCATGTCCGGACTTGCTTGTAGCTTGATGTTGACGTGGGAATTGGTCATAGTGTTTGCAAATTACTGTTTCTCATCTTTCATAAACAAAGCTAAAAGGAAGAAATTCAAATAGAGATTTAGGGAATCCCCTCGAAAAGCAAGTATATCACTCCCCTTTGTCCTTCTGGAAGTGTCCACTAACAGTTCATTTACCTAGCGGGGGTCCGGCTCCCATGCTGTATGGATATATAGCAGTCTGGATTGCCTTCATCAGCATATTTCTTCCATTGGGAGAACTATCAAGCATGATTCCTTCTGTACTGAGCCTAATTCACTCTTGATCTTAGTTATTTGAAAGTCCTAATTTTGGTTGTCGTAGGCTGGCGGCCAATATCATTGGGTAAGTTGTCTTGCTCCAAAGCGCTTTAAAAGACTTCTGAGTCATATCACCGGTGAGATAGCGACTATATCTTTGCAGATACCTTGGGCATATATTGATATACTACAGAAGCGCTTTCCATTATGGCATGGGTACTGGTTGCTTATCGAGGAATCAGTGTCACCATGAATATACTGGTACACATTCTGTTTGTAACTCATCCGAGCTATGAACCAAAGGGATGGCACTTTGCATTTATCATATGGGGCCTTCTGATCATATGTACAGTGCTCAATACTTTGCTTGTGAGACTGATGCCAGCGCTAGAGATTTTGATAGGCTTCTTTCACGTTATCGGTTTCTTCGCTGTTTTAATTACGCTCTTGTACATTGCGCCTAATGCAAACGCTTCTTCAGTATTTCTGGAGTCATGGAATACTTTCGGCTGGAACAGTGTTACTCTAGCGTCATTCGTTTCTCTCCAAAGTAACGTCCTTGCATTTTTTGGCAGGTTTTCTTACCTTCATGTTCGAACCTCTCTTCTAATATTTTCATAGGGGCGGATGGGATTATCTATGTCCGTTCCAAGCTGAACCTAGCACCTTTGCAACAATTGGCTGACACATCTAACTATAGAAAAGATGGCTGAAGAGGTCACCGACAGTAGCACGGTAGTACCAAGATCAATGATCTTAGGTATTCTCGTGAATGGGGCCCTTGGGCTTGGAATGACGTTGGCCTTGCTTTTCACATGCGTCCCTGTCCTTGAACTCCAACCCCACGGCCAGAGGCGCGACGGCGCATGGACTGGCGCCACTTTTACGGAGCTTTTCGTAGTGGTCATTGGAAGCAAGACGGCTGCTGCCACCCTCTCCGCTATGATATTTTCTCTTCAAGCATCCCTCTTACTGGGAGGTATCTCATGCGGGAGCAGGCTACTATGGGCTTTTGCAAGAGAGAGGGCGTTTCCGGGCTGGCGCTGGATATATCAGGTGCAGTTATATGACAATAAAATCAGACACTACATAATAACTAACTATTTATTCAGATCAATAAACATACGGAGACCCCAGTCAACAGTATTTGCGCCATAGTTTGTACTATAGGCCTTACGGGGATCTTTGAAATCTGGTGGATACACTTCGGTAACGCCGCTCTTTCCACAGCTTGTTTTCTCTCGTATAATATTCCTACTGCACTTCTTCTCTATCGAAGACTGAAAGGTGATATCCTGGATTTGGAGCCGACATCTTCAAAATGCCTCACCTGGGGCCCTTTCCGAGTGAAGGGTATATTGGGAATCGGAAACAATATATTCGCTCTTATCTGCTCAGTCTTTCTCATGTTCTTCAGTCTTTGGCCGAAGAAACCATACGATTCGCAACCAATTGGCTTCAGCTTCGTTATCATTGGCGTTGCCATTGTTTTAGAGGCTTTATGCTATATCCTTTGGGTACCGAAGAATTATAGCGGTCCACTGACTGAAACTCCGCTTCCAAGGGTCTGCTTTATCAATCCTAGGCGGCACCAGAATCAGTCACAGGTATTTCTCACATCTGAAGAGCCTTAAAGCCTGTTTGGAATTCTTGCGAATAGGATTCTTCGGCATCAATTCAATTGAACTCGATCACTTCTCCTACCCAGCTCAAGACTATCTACTATGAATTTCGCGTGACCAACAGCGAAGATCAAAATATTGTCTGGCCATGCTGTCACATTTTGACTACTTCACTATTCAATCGACCTGGTTTTCCTAAGAAACTTTGTAGCTAGTTCATAAGCAAGGATCGTACACTTCCCCTCTAGTTTACCCCACGGGGAACCTAGTATGGAGCAAATGTAATGCGGGGAATCGGATCAGACATGGGGGTTTCTTTTGCACGGTCCTCTCTGAAAAGTCCGAAAATCGAATCAGAGGAATGAAACCGAAAATGCCTCGGGGCGGCTAGCCCTATCAAGACAAGAGATCCTGAAGTATTTCTCCGAACTTAATTCTCCGAACTTTCGAATTCAAAGCCAATCAAACTTCTAATTCGAATTGTAGAGACTGTAATAGCCAGAATTCAGGGTTCGGTGTGTCCCCTAGCTTTCTTATGCCTCAGGAAACGATTAATACCAAGCCGAGCATGTATTTGAGGTCTGTGCCTCCGTTCATATAATGCTGTGAAATATCTGGGCTTGCTCGCATAAATCCGCTTCTCCGTTCATTCATAATTGCAAACAAGGGATTTACCAGCTTCTGTCAAAAATGTTTGATATTGAATTAGACTTCAGACGCCACAGATGGGCAATCATATATTGTTCCATTTCTGCCGTTGGAGCTCTGGTCTTCGGGTATGACAACACCTACTACAGTGGAATCCTTGGAATGCAAGAGTTCAAGAACGACTATGGAAACCACATTGAAGACGGTCAAAAGGCTCTGGCTACAGACTTCACGTCTCTTACCACTTCAAGCATCTATATAGGAGACATGGTAGGCGCTGCGATATCAGGGCCACTGAATGATCGTTTTGGGCGGAAGACCGTTATGTGGATAGCTTCGTTTTTTGTGCTGGCTGGGGGTATTACCCAGGTCGCTGACACCAATATCGAAGGAGTGATTGTGCTTGGACGCATTCTCATCGGACTCGGCGTCGGTAACTTCACCGTCACTTCCCTCTTGTAGTAAGTCAATCAGTTTTTCCATCTTTCAATGCTAATGCATGCTAGTATGGGAGAGATTGCGCCACTCGAAGTGCGAAGTCCGGCACTCTATATGTACCAGTTCCTTCAATCTTGCTCCCAGCTTGTGGCCTCAGGAGTCACACAAGGAACCAGTTCAATCAGTACCTCGCTTTCGTACAAGTTACCCATGGGTGGCCTTGTGATTCTGCCTCTTGCTGCCTTCATCTTACTCCCTTTCATCCCCGAGACCCCGGCTTGGTATGTTTCACGTGGGAAACGAGAGCAAGCAAAGATCTCTCTTCAAAAAATCCATCAGAATGAAACCAATTATGATCCTTCGGCAGACATAGCAATTCTAGAGCAAGCTCGTGAACTTGAAGAGGAACAACTAAGAGCCTCTTCCTGGAAATCACTTCTGCTGGATCCTGTTGAGCGGAGGAAACTCCTTTGGGCTGCTGGTGGAATGTATGCTCAACAGATCTGCGGTATAATCTTCTTCTACAACTATGGGGTGGTCTTTGCAGAAGAGATCGGTGTCTCTCAACCGTTTACGATCACGCTCATCACAATGATCTTGCAAATCATTGCGGTGGGAATCTCCGTCTTGACAGCCAACAAACTGAAAAGGCGAACAAATTTACTTTATAGCACAAGCGTTATACTTGTCGCATTCATCATCATTGGTGGTCTTGGCACTCAGAAAGAGTTATCGACGGGATCGAAATACGTTATTGTTGTCTTCTCCTATGTTGTTGTTTGCGCTTATAACTTCGGTCAAGGACCCTTGACCTATGCGGTCACGCGCGAGCTCGCTGTGGGTGTTAACCAAAACAAAATTGTCTCAGTATCCATCGTTGCTCTGTACTTCTTCCTGTGGCTGATTTCGTTCACTGCTCCCTATCTGTATACTGATGCTGGACTTGGACCGATGGTGGGCTTCGTGTATGCAGGTACGACCCTAACATCTCTTGCATGGGTCTGGTTTTGCGTTGGCGAGACAAAGGGTCGCAACCAAATGGAGATTTCAATGCTTTTGACAGATGGTATCCCCGCTCGCCATTGGGAAGGACATATCTTTGGTCTTGCACAACATTTGCAGAAGGAGGGAGAGAGCGGTATCAGACGGACCCCCTCTGTTGCTATTCGGAATTCCGCCTAACCTTGGAACTGTATCTAATCTAGTATTGATGTAATGATCTATACAACCAGGCTTGATTCCAAGGTTGCTCGGGTAATCTGGAAGCCCCTTGAAGTACTACATATTCTCTTTGAGAATCTCTTGATGTGATGATGCAGACTTAGTTATTGAGCCAAAGCAACGCTCGTCTCGTCTTCCCTTGCCACTAATAATCATATCTTTCTCTCTTCAAGCATCTCCATACTCTATTATGAGTAACTGGCCGCTCGAGGACATTTGCGCCGCATGTGCTATCGCGCTTGCCGGTGGAACAGATCCGCTTCGGATCCTTAGCAAATTTCTAAGCCTGTGGAAGCCATGAGAAAATACACCACGTCCTCAATTATAACCGTCTTTTTGGTGTTCGATGTGTGTGCGCATACTTGGGCTCCTAAAGGAATATAGGAATGCGAATCTACGGCATATTCATATTCGCATTCATATTATTCACATTCTGTTATTTATCCGCATTAACAATTTATCCGCTACAGCAGTTTTCGTATGACCGAAATACGCTAAAAGGGTCAATTCATGTGTCCCATCCGGGCGTGGCGGTGTGGGAGTGGAAGGCCCCGTTTGGCCCCTTGGATTAGAGTAGATAGGGCAGTAGTGTAGCTTCCGGTCAATCCAGATCAGAGTTGTGCCTGTTATAACTCTGTTATGAAGGAGTCGCCAGCATAGGTCGCCGGCTTTTGCAATCTCAAAGTCAGCCCGAAGAACCTTCCCAATCCTTGAGGGGGTGGGTGATTGAGAAATAATTCTATGCTTACAGCAACAACAAACTTTCAGTGGCGGAATCTTGGCGGGCCGCAGGAACATCGAGGCAGGTTTGGAGCAAATTGAATTCCGCCAGGCGGACCGCTGGGCGGACCGCTGGCGACGCCCTTGCCCAAAAGTCACCTTCGGAGGCCGACCTTTCAAGATCCAGCCCCAACATAGCGTGATCCTTGCAATTTAAGTCCACTGTATATTACAAATGGTGCTACATGCAATATTACAAATTCCTGCCTAGTTCTAATACAGTGGACTTATAAATTGATGAGTATCGCTCACAAGGAGGACTTTTCTTAGCCATGTCACCAATACTCAAACAAAGACTTGCTTGAATTTATCAAAGATGAAAGCCTTCACTATCACCGAGCCTCATACAACAGGCGTTGTTGAGAGATCATTGCCTCGGCTTCGAGATGACTACATCCTGGTAAAGGTTGTCAGTGTTGCATTGAACCCAACAGATTGGAAGCACATCAAAGGCACTGACCTTTCGGGTCAGCTCGTTGGATGCGACTATTCTGGTATTGTCGAGGCTGTCGGAGAAAGCGTTCAAAAATCCTTTAAAAGAGGCGACCGTGTCTGTGGTATGGTGCACGGATGCAATGCACTGCAGAACGAAGACGGGGCATTTGCTGAATACATCGTGGCTAAGGGAGATTTACAATGGCACATCCCTGAAAGTGTTTCATTCCAAGAAGCTGCGACCTTTGGCGTGGGAATTGTGACCGTGGTTCAATGCCTTTACCAAGGCCTGGAGCTCAACTGGCCAGACAACAGCGGTTCGACCGCCCATTCAGCTGGAGAGTTTATCTTGATCTATGGTGCCTCAACAGCAACTGGGTATTTGGCGGTTCAGTTTGCCAAGTTATCGGGATACACCGTGATTGCCACATGCTCATCACACAACTTTGACCTTGTTCAAAATGCTGGAGCAGATGCCGTTTTCGACTATAAGGACCCGTCATCAGTTGATAAGATTCGTGAATATGCACATGGTGGACTGAAGTTTGTTATGAATTGTGTTGGCGACAAGACAAGTGAAGAATTCTACACTCAGATCTTGCGTCCCGAGGAGGCAAGTGTGACTTCGGTCAATGGACAAACGGCGATGGTGCACCTGGCACAAGAGAGTGGAGCAGGCCCTCGAAAAGCTAAGAGGACTGAAGGTAGCGGCACTTCCAGCTATGCATTTGCGTACACTGCCTTTGGCGAATCTTTATCGAAGTTTGGAAAATCTATCGCTGCAAGACCAGAAGACAAAGAGTATATTGTTTCGTTCGGTCCGCTGATAGAATCTCTCCTAGGCCAAGGGAAAGTCAAGGCCATTCCTCATATTGTTAGGGAAGGTGGCCTATTCGGAATAGCAGAGGGGTTACTTTCCATGGAGAGGGGGGAAGTGTCCGGTAACAAATTGGTCTACAATAATGCAGATACTGCGTCAGAGTAAGGCGCAGATTCAAGCATGTAGAGCCGAAGAAAGTCACTACTTGTTGAACATGATTATCTAAAGGCTCCAACAGAACTCTACGAAACTTGAACAGTCAACTGATGGGCTCTCATTTCATTATGCCTCATATCCCAGGTAGTACCCTGTACTGGCTATCTACAACCGTAACGCCTTGCACAAGCCCAGAGGCGATAAAGACCTTGCTGAACAGCCCCCGCATCTTGAAACTGATCCTTTATCTGCTCTGTATGGACTTCATATCTAGCCAAGAAAGCGCATGTTGATCCTGATCCACTCATGAGACTTGCGAGCGCACCAGCAGATTTTACTGCAAGTAAAGCTGCCCTAATATCAGGTAAAAGCCGAGTAGAAGGCTGCTCAAGGTCGTTAATAAGAGCGGCCAATAAGCTCAAAGGAGCGGCTTCCCCAAGTAAGATGCGACTACTGCGCTGAGGGGCACTCGACCTGGGAGTGCCTCTCAGCGCCAAAGCAATGCTCGTCTTGTCTTTCCTTCCCAGTAACAATCCTATCTTTCTCTCTTCAAGCATCTCCATACTCTATTCAAAATGAGTAACTGGCAGCAGGCTAGTAGTTACAGCACATGTAAGACTTCTGATTAAAAGGGCAGTATATATCACTGCTCCTGGACCATTTCTCTTTTCGCTCTCCCTATCAAGTTCAATTTTCTAATTACTCCAGAAGATAATAATAGTACTAGTACCAGAAGCAACGCTTATGA
The DNA here is from genome assembly GCA_026745395.1 of Tympanopsis confertula. Lineage (NCBI taxonomy): Eukaryota > Fungi > Ascomycota > Sordariomycetes > Coronophorales > Scortechiniaceae > Tympanopsis > Tympanopsis confertula. The sequence goes on from JAOYNU010029978.1 coordinate 85,679, forward strand.
CAACATTAAGAGTTTTCTCCTATACGAAGAGTAATTATTTTGAGGAACTTCTAAATTGCCTTGGTGGGTATCCTAGCCCGACGGCACGGGAGACTCAAATGTTACATGCTAGACCAGATACAGTCTAGACATGGAGGGGGTCCGTCTAACAGATGCGCGGGAGATGTCGATGCCGGAAAAATCGATAAGCAAGCCTCATTCGGATCATCAAAATGCTTCAATGTTTTGCCATCCATGGATATTTTAATGTATATCTGACTGCTCTCACCGCGAGCTCAACAATACCATCAGAAGAACCTTGGAAACCAGCTACGAAAAAATACTAGGAAGGTCCGTGTAATTGGCCGGTCATCACTTTCCCAGCGGAAATCGAAACATTTGAGCCTGAGCGGACTGAACCATCTTGCAGAAGACTTCCCACAACGCGTATTTGAACCACCCCGATTTTCTCCCATGTCATTGAACCCCCCTTCAACAGCGAATCTGACTGTTTCGCAGAGGTTTTATGGCTTTATCACCTCGCTTCGATTTCCAGAAATGCCCGTCCCAAAGCAACGCGTCAGTGGTTCACCTACTGGGCAGATCAGAATACAAATAAGACATGGGTCAGAGAATCATGTCAGATACATCAAGGATATCGTCGAGCTCCCTCCTACACAGCCATGGGCGTCTGCTGGTGCAACATCTCCGGTCGATGCGGCGCGTGAACAGACGAATACAGCAGGGTCCCAGCACCAGGAGACAAACACCCAGTCGCAGCTCAAACTGAAAGAGGACAAGATCTTGGAACGTCAAGAGCAATTGAAAGATGGGACTGCTCTGCTCTTTCAGAAGCTTGAAGAATACGAAAAAGCCATTCTTCGTGGCCCACCGCCCACTCCTCCTGGGCTTCGCATGCTTCACGATAACCTGGCGTTCATGGGAGCTCACATGCAAATCACTGAAGCTGAAACGAAGAAAACGGAGGAAAGCCACGAGAAGCTCCATCTTGAACAATGGGAAGCTTACATGGTGAAGCGGAAAGAGCTCGATGATGCGTACATGGAAGACCGACAAACAGTCTACGACTCCCATGAAAAGATGCAGTCGTTCCTGAACAAATATCTTGACCGAGACATGGCCTTTCTAGATGAAATTCCGAAAGAGACCGAAGGAATTCTTTCGGACAGCTAGGAGTAATAAGCTCGCGCATTTGGGTTGCTACAAGAACCCATCTGTTCTATCATATGTGAGATTATTATGTTTGTAAAGTATCAGACAGAAAATCAATCGGCAACCAAATGGAGTTTTCCATACCTGTGACCGATGGTATTCCCGCTTGTTATTGGGAAAGTCATGTTTTTGACCGCGCAATACAACCCGAGGTCTGCGGAAGGCGGGAGATTTCAACGCGGGAATAGTCGACAATTGACCCTTATGGAGATTACCAGACTGCTTTTCTTATATTCTAATATAACCCAGATTTTTAAATGCTTTCATCCCTTTTTGCCTCCATACGGAGTCCCCCCGCTGCTTGACTATTTCTTGGCATTTCAGGCTCTCTCCCTCTTTCTCTCCTTCATCTACCAGGATATTTCATTAGCTCAATATCATTTATTCATTATGACAGTTCTTCTATATACCCTTTGAGATTTCCATGCGCCTGATTCCATCATGTATCTCTAATACGATTCAAACGGACCATTCGTTCATTATCATAAATACATTTGCCCAGAAAAACCTTCATAGATTTGAATGCCCTGGAGATCTTGAGATTATTCACTGTCCCCATTTGCTACCACGCCCACGGATGCAAACTGATCAAATTCACGTCATCTCGAATGATTCCGTGTTGCCGAGCTCACGTGGGTGCCTGGTATTCAAGTATAATCTGAACCTTCCAGTCTTCACTTGACAAGCATCTTTAAACAATCTTCTCATATCGAGGATTCGAACCACCTCTGGCTTCTTTGAAAAAGTCGAACCAGCAGACAGCGCTCAGTCGGGCTGTTTCTGTTTCATTTCTGACGTTTACTTCCAAATTTCAGAAGAGCGACGCGCCAGGAATACTATCGGGATGCCTAGCAAAAAGCCACGAACGGAAGAGGAGGTATCAGAGACGAGCAATGCCCGATCCACCAAGATCCCCGTGATGAACCCTCAAATTCCTCCCTCCGCGTCTGTTAAAGAAGAGCCTCAGGACGGCGCAGCATCTGAGCAGAGAGGCACAGCAGAATCCGAAAACCAGGCGGCGAATCGCGGACTACAGCCAGCACTGAACGAAACTATTCTGACATGCTATCAGGAAATGGAAGATGCAATAGCTCGCCTCTCACGGAAACTCGAAGAATGCTCAGAAGCCATGCTCCGTGCTCCAAACCCTACCCCTACAAAGCTTACGAAGCTTCGACGCGAACTGATGGCTATGCTGGATATTATGCACGGGCGTTTCAATGAGTTTCTGTTGAAGGGTAGTATCTACGCTTCGCTTCGTCGTGGTCATCACGAATCGTACAGGCTGCCGCAGAATCAAGTCGATGAGGCCTACGAGAAAGATATGCAGGCAATAAAAGAGTCCAATGGGAAAGCGCTATCACTCCTGGCAAGAAGTCATGACACTACTATGGTCTTCGTGGAGGAGATGATCGAGGAGGCTAAAGAGATACTCTCGGGGATTTAGTGGGGATTGATTCGGACAACGAAGTTGCTACAAAAACTGAACTGTAAGGCTGTGGCCTTGAATACATCGATCGACCTTATTAGGCGAATACGTATGGAGAATATCATTTAAAAAGAATCATTGAGTTAAATCATAAGCGTCATTAAATACATCAGTAAGAAATCAGAGCCAACGTTCAAAGTCCACTTGACTTTGTAGCCGCGTTCCAATAACTCGCCAAAATCAACGACGACAAAGGAGAATCATTAAGCCATAGCATCAATCATAAATCAGCTCCTCAAAAGAGGAGAAAAAGCAGAAGAAAAAGCAGAGAGTGAAGGGAAATCGTAAAATCACAAGCTGCAGGTATCAAATACAGGGGAATCACGCGCGTAGAGAACATTCTGACAACTTTGTTTTTGTCTTTGGTGTTTTTGTCAATTTTTCTTCGGAGTCGCAAGAGGGCGATGCGGATGAAGGGAGCTTATTGGAAAGTAGAGCGCCAAAGTATCGCGAAAAACGGAACAGCAGCGAAAGCAATCCAGAAGAAATTCCTATTTCAATTGCATATTAGCACTCGCATTTCCACAATTGTTGACCTCGGAAAGATAAATCCAAGGTAACGGCTTCAAGGCAAGTGCAAAACATCCAGCTCCAACATCTTAATCACTCTTCGACTTGCGACGGAAGGGGGCTAACAAAGCACCAAAGACATTTTTGAAGATGGAACGGAAAATAGCCTTGAGCCAATTTTCACCAGAGTTATTGACAGAAACGACTGACCGGCTCTGGCTTGTAGGACGATTTTCATCGTTTCCATCATTGGGGGCGAGAAGTCCCTCTGTAGATGAATTGGCAGCCGCTCGGGACGGTTGCGGTTCATTCTCGACAACAGCTTGTTTGCCGTCGGTGGTCTGGCCAGCTACGGTGGCGAGTAGCTGGTCAGTGGACGGCTGGTTGAGTTTGTGAAGCAGGGCCTCACGATCGCCAGCGAGGGCTGTGAGAACCGGATCAGCATCGAAAGAAAGCACGGACGCTTTGTGCGACGCGTAGGTCTGCCAGGCCTTACCATCTTCGGGTTGCGTTGCGACTGGGGCGTCTTTGGGTGCGTCCTTGACATCGACATTGTCGTCCTTGTGAAGGGCGGAAGCAACACCAGCAGCTGCAACACCTGCAACTGCGGCTCCGGCTCCAGCACCTAGGAGTTCCTTGCTCAGAGGGCTACTAGGGTCCTCGGCTTCAGGCTCCTTGGTTGACTCCTCTTGAGAGTATTGCTGGGAAGCCGGGAGCTTGTATGAGTAGCCCTCGGAATGAAGAGGTGCAAGCAAGGCACCGTAAACATCGCATTCTGGGGACTTTGCTTCCACAGGAGCAGATTCCACAGGTGCTTCGGCTTCAACGGGTGTCTCTTCCGCGGCCTTGACAAGCTCTTCCACGGCAGGCGCCTGCGCAGCCTCCTGGGTATCCTCAACTGGCTCTGGTTGCTGTTCCTTTGCCTCTTCAGGCTCTGGAACTGCAACCTCGGCAGCCTGCTCCTTGGTAGCTTCTTCAACAGCGGGCTCCTCAGTCTTAGCTGGCTCTTCGGTAGCTGGGGCCTCCTCAATTGGCTGAGTAGCTTCCTCTGTAACAGGCTCGACAGCTTCCTGAGGAGCAGCTTCAGTGGCGGGTTCCTCCACGACAACAGCTGCAGGGGCAACCTCTTCAGCAATGGGCTCCTTGATTTCAGATACCTCAGCGACAGCAGGCTCGGGAGCAGCTTCTTCGGTGACAACCTCCTTAGCAACAGGCTCTCCCGTAGCAGGAGCAGGCTCCTCATAAACAGGGGCCTCCTCGGCAGGGGTCTCAGAAACAGCCTTCTCAGCGACTGGCTCTTCAACGGGAGCAACTTCGGGCTCGGCCTCCTCAGCAGCTGGGGCTTCGGTGGCAGCTTCTTCAGTTGCAACTACCTCGGCAACGGGCTCTTCAGCAGTTGGCTCAGGAACAGCAAGGGTTTCCTCCACAATGGGAGCTTCAGCAACAGCCTCAACTGGAGCAGCCTCTTCAACAGCAGGCTCCTCAGTTGCAGCAGCAGATTCGACAACAGGAGTCTCCTCAACGGGTTCCTCCGTAGCAGGCTCTTCCGCGGGAGAGACATCAGCAGCAGGGACCTCGGCGACAGGCTCTTCCTTAGTTGGCTCCTCAACTGGCTCGATTTCCTTAGTGGACTCTTCAACAGCAGGAGCATCAGCTTCGGTAGCCTCTGCGGCAGCTGGGGTCTCTGCTACAGGCTCGACGGGAGCAGCAATCTCTTCAATAGGTTCAGCGGCAGGTTCCTCGACAGCCTTGGTCTCTTCGACAACGGGGGCAGCCTCGACGGGAGCTTCTTCAGCAGGAGCAGGAGTCTCTTCAACAGGCTCGACGGGGGCCTCTGTAGACTTCACTGGGGCTTCGACAGGTGCCTCGGGCTCAGCAACTGGGGTTTCCTCAGCAGGAGCAGGAACCTCAGCAACAGTCTCAGCAGCAGCAACCTCTGGCTCGGGCTCAGCAGCCTTCTCTTCGGTTACTTCAGGGGCCGCTTCAGCCTGAGGCTCCTCGGTAGGCTGCTCAGCAGCAACTGGAGTCTCTTCGACGACAGCAGCAGGCTCAGCTTCAACTTCAGGAGCAACCTCCTGAGGTGCCTCCTCTATTGGGGCTTCAACAGCCTCAGTCTCAGCGGCAGGTTCTTCAACAACAGGCTCCGCAGCTTCAGTAGCAGCCTCGGAGGCAACTTCAGCAACTGGTTCAGCAGCAGCCTCTGGCTCAGCTTGTTCCTGAACAGCCTCTTCGGGCTTAGACTCAGCAACGGGGACCTCAGAGACCTCTTCCTTAGCCTGTTCGGGCTCAGCAGGAGCAGCCTCAGCGATAGGTTCCTCAACGGCCGGGGTGCTCTCTTCAACTGGGGCAGCTTCAGCTGGGGTCTCCACGGCTTCGGTGGTTGCGGTCTCTGGCTCAGCGGGAGCCTCGTCAGATGGAACCTCCTTACCAGCAGTCTCCTCAGTTGCAGCAGGCTCTTCAGTAGCGACAGGAGCTTCGGTTGCGGGCTCCTCAACTGCAGCTGTCTCAGGGGCAGCTTCCTCTGCTACAGCGGCTTCAGCAACTGATTCCGCAGCCTCAGCTGGCTTCTCTTCAGCCTCGGCCTGGGCAGCAGGCTCTTCGGCAGCAGGAGCTTCGACGGCGGGGTCTTCGACTGGAGCAGCTTCCTGGGGAGCGGCCTCTTCAGCAGGAGCTTCAACGGGAGTCTCCTCGGCAGCAACAGCCTCAACGGGGGCAGCAGGCTCCTCAACGGGGGCAGCAGGCTCCTCAACGGGGGCAGCAGGCTCCTCAACGGGGGCA
>JAOYNU010029979.1:0-13498 GCA_026745395.1 Tympanopsis confertula
GATTTGCGGTCTCTTTTTTCAAATTGACATATTCTCAAAGTTGAAGCGCTGGCCTGGAAAACTTGGAGAATTTTCCGCGCCAGAGGCATCCCTTTTTCCGATGTGTACCTTACTCAATCCTGTTTGATCAAATATACGGTTTGATGTGTACAAAGCCAGGCCTTAGAGACTTCTTGTATTCTTGCGTGACTCGTTCTGGATGGAATGAGGCTGCCTGAATTATGCCCTGTGTGATCCGATGAGATGTCATTTTCGCTATCGCCTACGGGTTCTAGGGTCATTATGCAGACTAAGCCTATGTAGACAATCACTCATATCATTAAAGTACTTACGAGACATTTTCAAAACCAAACAATAAAGTGAGTATGGCTTGGTTAATACCCTGTGCCTGAAGTTGGCAGCTTAGTTATCGCAGTTTTGACACAAAGGAGGATCGACTAAAGGCATTCTGTGGTGCCGAATCCGAATCGCAAGTTGGCTCCCACCTCATGACAAGATGTATGTCAACAAGAATAGGTATTCTGGGTCTGCGTGGGAAGTATTTCCCTACACTCATCGCTTCGAGAAAGAAATCCCAAACTTCGAGAAAACCAGCCTCCAGCGATCAGTTATCATAATCTAAGGCCGTATCTCCAGCAAACCGAAGCAGAAGTTGTGGGAGGCTCAATTGAGATCTTATTCGCCATCCGATCGGCACTGTGATAGGTCCAGAAGTCTAGACTTCGACGCGCGTCATGAGCGCCAGCTATGCAATCTTGCGAACATTGCTTGTGTATGTAGAATGTGGCTTTTCCTTAGCGAATAAAGGCACAAAGCCCTATGACGTTGACGATATGACATAGCTCATGTCGTAACGTATTGCATACTCGCGATCCTCGCCTCTTTGTTTAGGCAGTAGGTACCGAGCACAAAAAGAGAACTCGGTCATAATGCGCACCCAGAATTCTTACAATCTGGGTCGATCCACCCATTTGTGAACGGATTGCGCGCTGTTGTTGGCTGGAATGCTTTTGAGTTCCACTTTTCAATGGAAATGATGATTAAGTTCCGGCTTTCCACGATCCGACCCAATCCTGTTGCTGGACACAACTGAAAGTGTTGGGGCCTTTTCGTAGACCCAGTCTGACGAGAGTGATTGAGGTCAATTCTTGTTAGTAACAGAAGCAAGCAATGGATTAGCTGGTATTCAATGGCATCCACTCGTTCAATGTATTCAAGAATCAAAACATTTACCGACTTGGCGTTCAAAAGTACAACAGACGTTGGATCGGGTATAAGGGTTATTGTAAGCATGCAAATAGTAGAGGTACTATAGATGTATGGCTCGATCGAGCGTCTTGATAGATTCTTGTACGGATAGAACTAGCGGAGCGAGGTCTGCTTCTACTTTGGATGGATACAGTCGACAAGACCGAATCAATTTTCTATTAAAAGTCAGAATAACATTGCCTTCGAAAGCAAAGGATCACCTTTGAGTGTCTTGGGTTGCGAAAATTGATCCGTACGATCCGATTGTGGCTGCATGGATCATTCGGCAACAACATCATCCGATCTCCTCCACCTGAACTCTCCACTTGGAATAATGGTCAACTGTTTGAGAGATTCTTGAGAGAGAACAAAAATCCTCGCTTCGATTGTTTTGTGTGTCCAAATCGCTGTGCCTGAGTGATCAAAAACCTCAACACCCTCTCCACCTAGAGTGGGTTTCGTGCCTTGATAAGTCTCCACCGTCCAAGACTCGACCTAAGCTGATGATGACGTTCCTCCCAGCTCCACGGACGAGTCTCCGGCTGGCTCGGTCAGACAGGCACTGGTTCACTATGCGAACCACGGTCATCTTGCTTGGTACTTGCTTCTCACAGGCCAGCCAAGAGGGTTTCTATTCTTGTTGCTACTGTTCTCCTCTTTTCAGTAAGCAAACCGGATTGCTTTGCCGCCCACCATACTAGATGATTATGTACACTGCGTCGTAATGCTAGAATATAGCCCACCATGTCGTATAAGTTCGACCGGATCCCCGGAAGTGACGATTTTAGACATCTCTGCTCTTTCATACATCCAAAAGACAGCCTACGGGTAAATAGAGAGACCAGAAGCTTCACAAGTTCGCTCTCGGATTGAGTATTATATTCGGCCTTTCGAAACATACCTTTGCATCCTCTCACTACAATGAAGGGCATTGTCGCGGTTGCGGCTCTAGCTGTGGGTGCCAATGCCTTGGTTGGGCGTAACAATGGTTGCTGCTTTCACCTGAACGTCAATGGCGACGTGACTGGTAGCCTTGGACAGCTGGGAGACGGCCAAAGCCGTGTTGGTGATAACTCTCTTCAGCCTTCTCAGTTCTGTATCGACTCCAATGGCGCAATCACCGACAGTGCTGGCCGTGGCTGCATCATCACCAGTATGTTTCCTTTATAACTGGAAAGCTTTTTCACCGCTGACTCGAATACTAGATGAAACTACCCAATTCCAGTGTGATGAAGGATCCAGTGGCACCATTGGATTTTCAGTCAGCCAGTCGGGCGAGCTCGAATATCATGGCAACCCTAATTGGATTGCTTGCGAGACAGGTCAGAATGGTGGTCGCAACATTTACACTACCAACAGCTCATCTGTCACCATGTGCAAGAACATCCAAATGAAGGCGGATGGCTGCCCCGGTACTGGCTCCAACAGTGGCTCTCCTGGCCAGCCTGGAGGAGGTGGAGGTGGAGGTAGTGGTGGTAGTGGTCCCGCCTCGACAACCACAGTTATGAGCACTGTCACAGTGACTGGCTCTTGCAACTGCCCCAACACTGGTCTCCCTGCTCCCGGTACTCCTGCCCCAGGTGGTGGTGGTAGTGGAGGTGGAGGAAGCCAGCCTTCAGGCCCTGCCGGTGGAGGTGGTGGAAGCCCACAGCCATCAGGAGGAAGTGGAGGAGGTGGCGGAGGAGGAAGCCCGAAGCCATCTGCAGGAGGTGGTGAAGGAGGTGCTCCTCCTGTGATCCCAATCATCGGCGGCGGTAGTACTCCACCATCTGTACCTTCTGGACATCCCTCTGGACCAGGAGGTAGCGTTCAACCAGCAGGCCCATCTGGAACTCCTGGCGGCGGCAAACCTGGAGGTGGAGGAGGAGGTGCCGTGGGTGGCGGCGGCGGAGGAGGCAGCTCTCAACCGGCTGGTTCTCATACACCAACTCCTGGCGGTGGAGGTGGTGGAGGTGGTTCAGGTCCATCTAGCACTGCTCACCCATCTGGCCCTGGAGGTGGACCACACTCGACCAGCTCTATCGCCATTCCATCGACTAGCGCCGTCCCTGTTCAATCTTCTAGCTCCGTCGTGATCCCCTCATCTAGCTCTGTGCTCGTTCCATCCTCCAGCACTGCGAAGCCGAGCTCATCTCAGTCTTCTGGTGGACCTTGTGTGACCAGTTTGGCCAAGGATAAGAGCAACTACCAATATCCTCACTTAGTTGTGCCAATTAACTCCTCGTCTCCCGATACTGAGTATGGAACGCAGTACTTCGCCACGATCAGCACTCACTCGTCTGTCCTCTTCAACTTCGACATCCCGCAGAGCTACTCTGGCAAGAGCTGCAACCTGGTCTTCTTATTCCCTCAGAAGGCTGATCTCGAGACCTCCGACTACACTTTCAATGGTGATGGCAAGATCGATATTGCTCAGCTTTCCTCCGTGGCTAGCAACACGACAACATACCACAATGCGCCCTCGGTTTCGAACGATTTCGGCGACATCACCATCTCTCCAGGTCACTCTTATGTCGTCAACACCTTCTCTTGTCCTGCTGGACAATCTGTTGGATACCAGATCAAGAATGCCGGAAGCACATACCTCCACTTCTTCGAGGATTGGAACCCGTCTCCGTAAGTTCGCTTCTTATCAAAATTCAATCCCTTACTAACTGATATCACAGTCTCGGTCTCTACATCACGGCTTGCTAAACGACAGCACAGCCCATATGCTAGAAGAGTCGAAAGATAAAAATAGGTGTACGTTGTTGTAAAATTGATTAGACCTGTGCCCCGGGGCCAGGAAGCCGCACTTGGTAATTGATTTGTCCAGTGCACAGGCCTTACGTTCTGCTAGTGTATTACTCTTTGATTTAATGATTGGTCCATTGAATAAGAATTTTAGAATTGCAAGCATTCTATTGGCAGTAGATTCCAGGGTTCTATAAAACATGTTGCCTAATATTCAGTGGAGAATACCGGTCTAGCGCGGCGCCACGCTGGGATGAGGCGCTCAAATTCAGGGCGTGAACAGCATTGCCATAGCATATCCAGGCGAAACAGCGGCTAGACAAAGAATATGTAGAGAGCACATACTACACAGCGCTCCATACTGATCTTCAACCATGGACACTACTAATCAACAGTATCGAGTATAGTAGATGCCTTCAGGCCCAAGAAGATCGGCATCTAGACCGGCCGGTCGATTCAACAGGGATCGCTCGATGCGCCACAAATCGTGTCACCCCACAAAGTCCCTGAGTCCCTGAAGAAAGACGATCAGCATGAAACGAAGACTCAGCCACTGTCCATTCATATAAAAGGGGAGCGCGCTGGCTTTCATCACTGCGAAAGTTGCAACAAAGGCTTGTCCCGTCTTACGTCTGCCTAGAAAACGCCAAGTGCGCCAAAGCGCCCGCGCTGCATTTGACTGATTTCGTTTCGCCCCGGGGGCACGCGACGTGGAGGATTCAATTCTCTCGTCTTTGTGAAATTCTGTCATTACATCTACTCGAGACAGCCAGACTCGAGCCCGCATGGAACTTCCGGCCAAACTGCCCTTCTCGAAGCGCCGGCTTCGGCCGCGCGTGGTGATTTCGTGGGTCTAGCTTCATCCCCGCGGAATTGACTTCCTGCCACTAACGCGTTGCTAGCTACATCTTCGACTATGTGATTCTGATGTCAGTACCTGGGCCCCCCTAAATTGCCTTGAGATGATCTCGTCTAACCTAGCTTGGAGTCAATAGTGCCTGTGTCATCGGGTTCTGGATCCTCGATTCGATTGAGCCGTACCATCAACATTTCTCGCTGGGCAACTGGAGTCTACAGTATCCATACGCCGTGCACGAACGAATTCCCATCGCATACGCCCTCGTAATCTCCGGGGCTTTCCCTCTTGCCTTGATTGTCGTCTATACTCTCCTTATCGATGGGTTGTTCTCGCATCACAAAACAGATAACCCGTCAGGGAAGCGCAAGCTGCGTGGGCCTTGGCGGTGGAAGGATCGGTTGTGGGAGATGAACTGTGGGATTCTGGGACTTTTGCTCTCTCAGGCGTTAGCATTCTTGATCACTCAGGCGCTCAAGAATGCTTGCGGGAAGCCTAGACCGGATATTATTGATCGGTGTCAGCCTCGTGCCGGGAGTGCAGACCTGCCAGTTTATGGTCTGTCCAATTCAACCATTTGCACGGGAGATCCAGCTTTGATCAAGGATGGATTTAGATCTTGGCCATCGGGTAGGTGCACTCATAAAAGCTCGTTCACAACCATTGCTAACAATCTCTTTAGGCCATAGCAGTTGTGAGTTCAGCGTTCACGCCTCGACCTTGATTAGCTCGATTATATCCATGTATCAGTAAACTAACATTCCTTTGAAATAGCTTCTTTCGCCGGCTTGCTCTACACTTCATTATGGCTGGGCGGTAAGCTCCACATCATGGACAACCGAGGTGAATCATGGAAGACCCTACTTGTATCCGTCCCGATCCTTGCAGCCACCCTCGTCGCAGTGTCTCGCATCATGGACGCCCGCCACCACCCATTCGACGTCATCACCGGGTCCATGCTCGGTGTAGCATGTGCCCTCGTCGCATACCGCCAATACTTCCCTCCGCTCAGCGAAGCCTGGCGCAAGGGTCGGGCCTACCCGATCCGCACCTGGGGTACTGAACCTGCAGCCCCTATGGACGCCAGCTTCGCCCCGCTGGAGGACTCAGAGCCTCTCCGCAATCCAGACGCCGAGCGCTTAAGCCCAACGCGCGCGCGAGAGGGCTCTGTCTCTCCCGCGCCCTTCCCAGTGTCGAGCGGCTATGCCAACCCGCCTGCTTACGGCGGGGCTTCGAGGGTGAATCCTCGTCGTTCGTATGATCATCATCCCGATGGGAATTACTCATCGAGCGAAGATGACGTGGCGGATGGATATGAGATGCAGCGTGGGTATACCATGGCGCAAAACCCCATGGGGAATCCCTATGGGAATCCGTTCCAGGCCAATACTGCTTATCCGCCGCAGACACATATCGGGCCTGGCAATGACTTGGAGTCATCTGGGGTTGTTGTCGGCCATCCTCATGACCCGAGAATGACTGACGTGCCAGTGCGAGATACTTAAATAGCGCATTTCTTGTGAACTGCTTTCAATTGTTTTCAATATTGCTTGTATGAGACTTGCATATTCTACCCGTCGCATCTGGAGATAAACATGGCGGTCGGCGTTGACGGATCAATTTATTTATTCCCGAGGCATTTCCCCTTCTGAACTCCGTAGCTGTAAACTAGTTCTATAACTGAACAATAAACTGCCAAGCAACAAGTCGGCTAGAAACACCTCACAACCACGGCTTTACCTCGAGTGCCGCCAATTGCACGCAGATCCAGACTCCACAGCGGGATCCAGTCGGGTTGCCGCTGCAACGCACTCGCTCTGTACAAAGTGATCAACAGTCAATCAAATGCAAGACATTAATTAAAAATTGCACGCCAACGCTAATCCTAGCAACGGCGAATCTGGGCCCAGCTGAAGTCGGGCTGGAAGGAAGAAAGAAAAAAGTGGTTGCCCCAGCCACCCAGTTACCCTGCACTGTGACTCGCCCAGCCTCCTCCCCGCCGTCAGCAACATGACGCTCTTTTCTTCCGTGACACCCCTCCATCTTCTTCCTTTTAGCATCTCCTTTGTTCGAGCTCGTGCATCAGGCTGTGTTCGCAATACCTTGTTGCTGCATCTCCCTGCGTGAGGCCTGCGTGCTGTTCCGGTCCAAAGCACAGAGCATCGCAAAGTACATACCCGAAGCCAACCCCGGGTTTTTCTCAAGTCTACTTTCCTCTGTCGCATTCCGGAGACCACGATTCCCACGTTCCACTGAACACCCGGCAAGATGATTGGAAGCGTCTTTTTCATCTTCAACCGTATGGTGGAGATCACCTTCTTGATCCCCATCATTGGTATGATGGTAAGTCTACTAGTCCCCGCGCTACTCAGCGCAGATCGCAATCGCAATCGCGAAACCAAGAATCACACTCTAACTTCAACACAGGCCTACTTCGTTGACGGCTACCTCAAAGCCAACATCCTCACCCCACCCTACATCCTCGTCCTCTTCATCGTCAGCGTAATCGCCATCTTCTGGGCCCTAGACACCCTCATCCGCTTCTCCTCCACAAAGCGCTCCGCTCTATTCGTCGCATTCGTCGATCTCTGCTTTATGGGCGCTTTCATCGCAGGCGTCTACGAGCTGCGCTTCATCGCAAACGCTGACTGCGCCCACTGGGACGGCGGCTCAGTCTGGGTATCTCTCGGTCCATTTGGCTCGTACGGCTCGCGCATCAACAATGATCTACACCTCTCCATAAACAAGTCTTGCGCTATGCTCAAGGCTTCATTCGCGATTGGCATTATGGAAATCCTCTTCTTCGCTTGGACTGCGTTCTTAGCGCTTTTCTTGCACACGCGCAATGAGCGGGAGGTTGTTGTTAAGGAGACTGTGCGGCGGCGGAGCCATAGTTCTCGTCGCGGACACTCTAGTTCAGGGCATCACCGCCACCGCAGCTCGAGTCGTAGTCGACCGGCTTATGTGGTTTAGAGCGGTGGTGCTGTACAGAGATTCTCAATTGTCCTTTGTTTCTTTTAGGTTTCTTTTACTTTTTTTTTTTTTCGTGCTCATGTTTTCTTTCTATTTTCACGAGATATGATGATGCGGCTAGTTAATGAGGAAATGTGCTGGAATGATGGAATGCTTTGATATGCTTTCGGATATTGAGTCTTCGGACGAGAAAAGAATATATTCTATAGCGGGAGGTAAAGGGTTCCTGTTTTTGAATACGGGGCTTGAATTGTTTTGATATGTTATGGCAGCAAATATGCTTAGGTAGTCAGCTTCTCGCAATGAAATCTATGATACACATGAAATGTTCCCTACACACTTGATAATGAAGACAAACAATGAGCTAGTCACAAATTGCATATAATCCAGTATCTACAGCAACCCCACATTAGCAGTATATTTACTGACTGTAAGAATTGAGTTTGAAATCGGAGGATCTCCGGATGACGTGCCGAGGGATCTAATCATAAGTTGCGCCGCGTGGACTTCACCCATCATTCCACTCTCGCATTTATTAGACCTCCAAAATGGGCGTCACCACTCATGTACGAGATGTCCCAGAGCTGAAAGAGCTAGCAAACGTTGTCCAGAAATCCCTTCAATCAAATTTCGTCAATGCCACCGCCACCGTCGAGCAATGCCCGGATCTCCGCGAGCCACCCTTCAATCTAGCAGCGCCGGGCTTGTCGGGAAATACGAAGATCGCAGATATTGGAGGCCAGCCGAACCTCTTCCCGAGACCAAACTTTGATGCAAAATATTCCATGCTCGCTCTCGCAAAGGATATGCAGATGTCGTCTCGAAAGGGCTTCTTACTCGGTGCAGGCGCAGCCCCATGGCAAGATGTCGGGCATAATGCCGAGCTTGCGCCGAACTTCTCGTGGGCTTCTGAGTCTGATCAATGGAGACTGGATGACTCGGCATCTCTGAAGATCAAGAACAACACACATATTACGGAAGTACAATCAGATGGATTATCGTCTTGTCATAATCTGGGAAGTACGAATTGTGCTCTTATGATGAATTTGTACGGATCCGAGGGAAGTCCCGAGCCAGTACTTAAAGTCACTGCTCGGGGTCGCATAGGTGAAAAGAACTTCACTACGAGTATTAGGGATGGTTTGAAGGAGCATTATGGTGAGGACAGACCAATCAGTCTTGGTGGAGTGTTCTTGCTGCAATCCGGCAAGGCGAAATTCCATGTTATGCCGGACTTTCCCAAGTCAGAGGACCTTCCGTTTCGTGATAGAAAGCAGCTGGAGGACGACTGGTTGAAGTACTATACCTTTGACGCCCCGGTAGTGTGCTTGACGGTGTTTCATAGCGCGGATCCTGAGGGCTTGGGGCTGCGAATTGAACACACTCATTGCTTTGAAACAGAGGGCTTGAGAAAGGGCGGTCATTATCATTATGATATTCAGGATGAGGAGGTCGAATATGTGGCTTATTTACATCCTGCGTCTGTTCTATATAGGATTGATCAACCTTCTGTCTGACTCCTGACCTCGAGAGTATGGGTGGATTACTAAGTTCGAGATCCCATTATGTACATTATTCGTCGAGTTGCCTTTCGCTGATGCAGGTTGGCGCCTAGGTAGCGCCTAGGTAGCGCCTCCCCTCTCACCTTAGGCTGATCACAAGGCGTATTCGCGGTCGCAATCATTCCTCATTACACCTGCGGTGCCTCCGACCGATCCGTTTGAATGACTGGGTTTTCAAATCTCCAACTCTTTTCAAGTTAAACAACTTATTTGTATTCCTGATTCACGATTTCTGTTTCCGCTGCAGGGCCAGCAGTGGCTGTGACCAGACTATCTCTTAGCGAGCATGGCATCCCAAATTTCCTTTGAGGAGCCAAATTCGGGGTCCCAGATAGGTGTCAACAATGGCCAAGTCTTTAACCACTTCCATATGTATATGAAAACTATTGATGCTAAACCTTGTCAGTTGTCAAGAATCAATTTCTCAGGAGGCGTGCTTATCATTTTTCCCAGTTGAAACTCGGGCGCACCATATGATCCCATCCTCGAACAATCATCACTTCATTGATCGTGAATCCGAAATCAACACGCGCACTTCACCCGATATGCTCGCAAGCCCCTTGGAAACCCTATCTATGAACAATGATGTCGCTTCCGATGAGACCTATGAAGCTCTCTCACGGCCCCGAGGTCCTCGAGGCTTGAAACGGATATCTTGTGCCGTGCGACACTGCCATTGCTCATGTCACACGACAGAACATAGTCTAGGTCGTTACTTTGCATTAGAATACACTCCGCTTTCGATAGTTCTTGGACGATGCGACAACGACAAATGCGACATGAAGAGATTTGGATACAAATTTCGAGCTGCTTTGAATAAGTTCCGTATTCCGTTGGCACTTCTTGTTGACTTTGAAGTCATTCTTGGCATTGGAAAATATTCTATACGGCCGGCTCTCAGTCTGCAAAGAGTAGTAAACTATACATCACCTGGGTTTGAGATTCTTTGGAAATGCCAAAACCACTTTATATCACTTGTGCAAGCTCAGAATGAACTTCAAGAGTTGAATAGATTGCCGTCCCCTCTCCGGCAACATGTCAATCCAGATGGAGACAACTATATACAGGTAAATATCCCTATGAACTGAACAATGTGAGGCTCGGCTAAAGATACCCAAGAAACTTCTTTGCCACGGTCCTTGGCATAATCAAGATGACCAATTTGCATTGGTTGTCTTTTTCGTTAATGAGTTAGGGATGAAACTCGATAATGAAGATAATAAGTTTGTTCTCCTGCCAAACACTGACCGATGGCTATTCTGACCGAGCATACATCGTAGGTTTCTTATGAAATGCGTCTCATGGATCGGGGAAGGCCGCCATCTCGATTTACTTGAGATGATTCTGGAACTTGGATTCGATCCTTGGGGGATAGATTCGCCACTTTTCCAGAAATGGCCTTCGCCATGTTCACTGGAATGGATTTCGGCAAAACTCACACCTGACCCATTCTTCCTTGAATATCTTGCACTCATAGCAAAGGATAGTCCAGGTAATCCCATGATTTGCTTATTTTCCGTAGCATATACTGATATTTCATTTTCTTTTAGGATTTGGAGGATCCACGCCAATTCAAGATGCTGTTTTATGTGAATCAGCGACAGCTGTTGGTCGTGTACTTTCAAAAACAACCAACTTGGATAGCCATCGGAATTTCCTAGGTCAGACACCTTTGCACCTAGCTGTCTGTGATCCCAAAATATTCAAGTTGATTTTGGAGGCTGGGCATGATCTCAATGTCATGGATAGATGGGGAATTACTCCACTGATGTATGCAGCTGGACTAGGAGTGAGCGAGGTCGTACAATTGCTCATTATCAAATATGCAAGTATTTCGATGCTTTCTACTCGTTGGAAGCGGGACTTCATGCACTACGCGTCTGTGCGTGGCCACTGGGATCTTATACTCGAATCACTCAACACTATTCGGCTATACTATCCTGAAGAAGTCTTCATAAAGTATGTCTACGAGGCTATTCTTCATCTTGTGCTTGACCATCTTTGGTTTGGTGAAGCAAGAATAAAGGTTTTTGAAAGCCTGCTTGAGCTTTGCATGGATGTGAATTTTACATTTGAAGATGCCTATCGACTTACAGAGGATAACAACTTGTTGCACTATGCGAAGACCGAGGAAGAGCTTCGGGTCCTTCTTCGTCTCGGATTCCATGGCTTCAACGTGCCTAATAGCAACGGCCAACTTCCTGTCGTTTCTATTGTGAAGTATACCTCAGACTTCAAGTTGTTTCAGGCTTGCATTGACAACGGGACTGACATAAATCACATCGACCACAATGACCGCACCATCATATTTGAGCTTCTATGGCGCCTCAGGTGGCTTGAATATACCACTTGGAATAATATAGATTCGATCAAGCTCTGCCTTGATCGTGAGCTTGACATATTCTATGCTGACAATTGCAGATGCGCGTGTTCTCCCACTGGTTGCCATACTTCTTCCGTATTTGATCTCCATTTCAAACCTGGAGGATTCAAATATCAGCCAGATTTTATCTGGGCCTTTGAGTGGCTGTTCATTATCGAAGACATTTGCGGCTACGAGGCATCAAAATGGATGCTTCTTTCGTTGATTCGCAGGACACGTTTTTATATGCTCAAGTTAACTCATGTCTGCTGCCATAGAGGTGGAGGTCAGCAAAAAGAATTCGTATCTGTTGCAGTTCATTCTAGGAATTATCTCGGGAATATTGAGCCTTCATTGGACACGGAACGTGATACGATCAAGGCGTTGGAGCAAGAAATCCCCAACCATATCCCCGAAAACTTGGATGACCTCAAATGTCTCTGGATGAAGCTCCTCAATGAAGAATATGACGACACTCTGAGAAAGTCTAAAGGGGGAATCAAAAGACCCTCAGACTCAGTGAGTCACCCGAAGGAATTGACTTTATCGTGCGTCACAGCTGATTATTAGTCACGATACGTCGATTACAAAAACGACACTTACGGTTTCCATGTGATCCCCGGAAGTAGTGTATATGACTTAGCAAGATCTTTGTCAGAAAATGCGTTGTGGCTTCAGCACGAATATTTACGAAGGCTTCATAAACCGGAGAACACTCTTAAAAAAGAAAAATGGTATATGCGACGGATGAGTTGGTTTTCCAAACTCATGAGGGCAATGGAGATTTCGGCCCAGAAGATAAAACAAGTAATGGAAAGGATAAACCTTGAAGATACATTGTCGGAAAGGATTGATGCAAAGGCTGTCGTTGAACAATTCTGGACATCTATGAAGGCGAGCCCCTCGTACGAAAACCTTTAGAGTGCACAAATATTCTTTTTCCAATATTAAATTCCATGACGTTTTGATTAATCCCCTTGATCATTCTCGAGCAAGTTTTGAATAATGACATAAGGCATGGCAGTTACCCAACGCCTGTCCGCCTATCGACCAACCCAATTGCTACTATGGGAAATCTTCGATTCTAACTTACTGTAAGGGCGGATACAACGAAAGGAACTACCATATCACTAGAACAGCCGAGGAGGTTCCGTCCAACGCGACTCGAAGCATGGCAATTGTATTTTTCAGGCAGTTTCAAATATTTCTATATTCTAAAGCGCAGATAAATCAAGACCCGCATCCCTTCAAGATTCCATATTCCTATATACAGGTCAAATGAATATAGCAGATCCACCGGCTCTTTAATAGCCTCTCATGAACAAGAAAAATCTCAGCTGGGTGGGCTCTTTAATGGGCCGGGCCCACAACCGTTGCACGCTCCGTATACATGTTATGTTGCATGTAATCGTACTGTGCAAGCCCCAGATCCGGGTTAGAGACATGGTTCTTGATCATTTCCGCCTGCAGCGTCTTGTTATGAGAAAGAGGCGTCCAGACAACATCTCCCGGCTGGGCCCCGGATGGTGCATAGAAAGTATTTCCGTTATCAAGCTTGTATTCGGTGACGACGTCACGATCTTCAAACTCACTGCGGCGATCAAGACTGCGTCTCTTAATCTGTCCATTTTTGTTGTACTGCTTTCCGTCTGGCTTGCATGTGCTGCCACAGAACGGAATTCCGCCAGCGTTGGCGAAACCAACGTTGAAAGTACCAGGGTTGCTTCCCAATCCCACGTCATCAAAGCTGCCTTGGGATTGGTA
>JAOYNU010030090.1:0-13471 GCA_026745395.1 Tympanopsis confertula
TAAAGCTTAGTAACCGGTATAAACTTAATAAATTTTCGTAATAAACTTTCGTAACCGCGCTAAAGAAAGCCAAGCCCTAAATAACCGGAACTTAATCCCTATATATCCGAAAGTCTCCCCGTGTATTGCCGAGTAAGTCACACGGAAAACTCTATTATATACTTCTATATTTCCGTTTTTAATAGAGAATTATAGTAGGTTTTAAATAGTAGAGAAGTAGTATAAATACCCCTAAAAGTAATAGTTCTCTTATAGAACTTTCTAGGCTTTAAACCCGTCTTTTATTTTTTAAATTAGGCTTCTAAGCCCTTATTTATAATAATTAGAGATAATAGCCTATACTAGGATATACTTCTTTTTTTTAGCTTTTTTAGTTTTAGAAGATCTCGTTATAGGGATATCCGGAGGTTCGGAATTTTCTACGTATTCCTAGAGTTCTCTATAAATTAGTTGAGTTTCTATATTAGAAGCCTACTTTTTATAGTTTAAGGATCCCTTAAGTTTTTTAAATTCTAGCTTTATTTTAGCTATTCTTTTAGCTAAATTTCCGTTAAATAACCTTCGGTTATCTAGATATAGATAGATAAAGGATAGTTAAAAACTTAGAGTAATTACTATTTTAAACTTAATTTATAGCTAAATAGAATCCTTAAATATCTAATATATAGCTAGTTTTTAGATTTCTAAATACCTAGCTTATAACTAGTTTTTTTTTAGTAAAATTATTCTCTTTTTAAATCTTTTTAAGACTTAAAAAGTAAAAGTAAAAAAGGGAAAAGGATTATTTTATAAGGAAATATTTTCCTAAATAAGGTATTTTATATATAAAAAAAGTTATATTTTACTTATAGATAGGAATCTTTTCCTTTTTTCTATATCTTTATTCTTTCTTCTTAAAACGGGTTTTATTAAGATAAGAATATAGTATAAAAACATAAAAATAATAATAAAAATAGTATTATTCGAATTAATAAAAAAATATTAATTCTAGTAGTATCTTTTTTATATTAATTAGGAAAAAGTAATAAATAGAAAGATTTTCGCCGGCTAATAGAAATACGAATTAATTTATAAAAAAAGTAAAAATTAGTTTAGTATAAAGGATTTAATAAGTAGATTCTAGTAGGAAAAAATATTTTCGGATTAAATACTTTTTAGTAGAGTTCTAATTAGAATAGGTTTTAGTATATATATATTATTTTATATTATAAATAAAATATTTAGAAATAACGAGATATCTAGTAGACGTTATACTAAATTAAATCCGGTTTTTCGTATTTATTTTTTACCGAGATATATCGAAAATATATATATTTTTTATAGAAGAATCGCGAGAATATAGTAGGAAAAAGTTAATATAAATTAATTAAGTTTTAAAAGTATAGTAATACGCCGAAGATATAAAGATTTATCGTATAGGATTTTTCTTCCGACTATTAATCTATTAAAAAGATAGTTTATACGATAGGGAGAGGGAAGAGGATATAGAAGATAATTTTATATAGTAGGAATTTATATATAAAAAAATCGATAATTATATTAAATTCCCTATTTTAAGTAGGATAGATATCTTCTTTTATAGATTATAAAGACCTATCTAGACCTACTTATTAATTAAAATAGTTTATTTTTATCCCTTATTTCGGGATCTTTTTATAATTAGCTAGTATTTACCAGCTACTTATTAGTTATTAATACCTAGCTATATTTAGGGTTACTAGTGTTTTATGAATACCGATAAATAGCTTTCATTTGTATTCGGTAGATTTAACTGAGACCTGATCGATGCTCCCCTACAGGGCCGTGGGATTGACTTGTGACTCTTGTAATCATGCAGTGGCTTCGTCTATCGCGTAGACGAATTCGCCAGGCAAGCGTCCATGGAATTCCTAGCTGTTAAATGCACTGGTGTTGTATTAAAATATACTAGTTTTCCGTTTTTAGAAAGTTATATCTATATATATATATTATACTATAGGTAATTATATACTTCGTTAATTAAGATCTATATACGTATTTTTATCGTAATTATCGTAATTATATTTAATTAGATATCGTACTTTAATTAGATATCGTACGTAAGGAGATATATCAGGGCACGGGGATGCCGTGGCTGGTACCGTAGTGAAGGAATAGGTTAGTAGGTTATATAACTATATATTATATAACGTATATAGGGCTAGAAGCTTATCTTCTAGCCTACTAGTATAATATAACTTAGAATAATTAACGCTCTTTATATATAATAATATACCTATAGTAAAATCTTATATAGTAGTACTATATTATTACGATTAATTCTATTATTTCTAATAATTTAATAAGATCGATAATCCCCTATAGCTTTTAATTTATATTAAGTATAAGTCGGAATAAATACCGGTATAAAGAAATTACTAACTAACGAATAATAGTATAAATTACGTAATTTTATAATACTATAACTAGCCGAAAAACGTAGATAAGTATAGAATAATTACTAATAACTAATAATCTACTATAGAGAGTAATAAAATCCTAATTACTATAACCCTAAATATTACTTTTATAGTAATTAAGATTATAGTCGGCTAATTATATAGCGGCTTTTTTCGAACTTAATATATACGGATAACCTCGGAGTCGTATACTACTACCTAGAGAACTTAGACTACTTATAAACTTAATTAAAACTTAGATCTATTCTATATAAATAATTAATAACTCGAGAATTAAATCTAAGTCTACTAATATTCCCCGATTAGACTTATAAAATTCTATCGAGCTACTAAAAATACTACTTATATTAATATAAATACTAGTTCTATCTACTCTTATACTATTATACTAAAGGAAATATTTATAGATCTAGTCTCCTAAATAGTATATTAATTTATTTATCGAATTAATTACCTAGTTACCGTATATACTAAGCTAAATTATATTTCCTAGGCTTATATCGTATTCGACTAACTTATTATTTACCTTAATAGTATTAGGTTATTTATTTATATCGCTATTTTAATAACTTATACCGATTACTAATTTATATTAGTTAATAATAATAGTTTTATAACCCTAAAGAACGAATATTCCGTAAAACCTAGGCCTAGCGCTATAAATTTAATAATAATCCGTAGATATCTAACTAGAAGGCCTCGACGAACTATAATACGAACTTAATAACCGAATAGAAATATAGAATATAGTATTCCTAAATAAGACTATACTAGTAGTCTATAATAGATTATCTATAAATAGTTTTATTAAATACGTATATAAAAAAATAAATATTTAAAATAGTAGAATATATTAGAGTTAAAATAGATTATAATCTACTTATACTAAGTACTAGGTATAATTATAATACTACTAATCTATTCGTTTACTTATTCTATTTATAATTATACTTAGAGAAATACTAAATATATATATACTAAAAAGATCGCTTTTTTAATTTATTTATTTATTACTATATAGTTTATACTAGATATTATAATTCGATATTATCCTAGATAATACTACTATACTTAATATTAATAACTATCCTATAGGACCTATTAGCCTAGTAAGTATAAGAGATATCTTTAATAACGAATTTATTAAGCTATTATTAGCTTTTATTATAGAGCTAGAACGCCGAAATTACTTCGAATACGATAAATACGTAGTCCTAATAGAAATTATTTATAATTACTCTTTAAAAAGACTACTTATTAATATTCCTAGATTTACGGGTATAGTACTTATAGAAGATAAACTACCCGCTAAAGAGATCTAAAAATAAGTCTTTAATACTAGTAAATCCTAGAAACTAAAAAGTACTATAAATTTTAATAATTAGAAAGCTAATTTTAAGTATAACTTTAATAAAATAAGGTTATTTATCGATATATTTCTACGATTACTAAAAATATTAGTTATAAGAGTATAGAACTAAATATATAATTTCTTTACTTACGAAATCTAACTAATATATACTCGATTAAGTATAAACCTAGTTTAGTTATAAGTATTAATTAAATCTAATTACTCTCGCTTTACTAAAGATATTATAAGCGAGGTACTTAATAATTAGACTACTCTAAATATTAAGTTAGATAAGTTTATCTCCTAATTTCTAACTTAATTCTATTAAACTACTTTTAATACTAAAAAACTAAGTTAACTATACCTAATAGCTAATTAGATAATCTAAAAGCTAAAAGATACCGTTTATAAGTATTACTTTTACTTCGCTAACTAATTAATTAAGATAGAGTATATAAGTAGATTAACCGAGAGGGAGTAATTTAATAAAATAATATAAATACTATATAAATTAGAAATATTAAATACTAAGAGATATAATACTCCGAAGGATAATAATATTAAGTCTTTAGATAATAAATAGGGTAATAATTAATATAATAGTACTAGTATAAATTAATCTAGAAAATATAAGAGTCGTACTAGGGATAATAAAAATAACTATTAGTCTTCTTTAACGCCTACTAATAAGAATAAATAGACTAATAGATAAAGCGGGTCCGATAGCTTATATAAAATATATAAGAAGAGATATAGTAGTAAATATTAGGGTACTAATAAGATAAAGTAGCTTAAGAACTAGAAAGAGATCTTAGAATAGAAAAGGATTTAGTATACCTAGTAATAGGTAGATCGATAAGAAAATACTACTATAGTAGTAGTAAGCGGTTCGGGAAATAATAATACTACTTTATAATTAAATACTAATAATATATAAGTAACCGGCGAAAATATAAATATTATAAACTATCTTTTTATAGGAATATATATAATTCGATTATTTACTATAGTACTATACTAAGAGAGTATTAGTACTTAATCCGAGGGGGAGTTTTCCTTAAAACTCGTTAAAAATACTAACTATCCTAATTAGATAGTATTACTAAAACTTATAAAAATAATATAAATTCTCTTTATTAAATAATAACTATAGGATACTAACGAAATTAATCCTATTCTATTCGATACTAGTACTAATACGGATATTATAAGGTAAAAGGATATTTTTATATTTAGATCGCTAAAGACTATTAACCCGATTTATCTTATTATAGTTAGAGGCGGTACTATAATAGTATATAAAGCTAGGACTATTATATATACTTTCTACGATTTTAATCCGAATATTAGAGGTTTTTAGATTATTCTTATCGAGAATATATTATTCGTTAAAATAATATAACTTATAATTATAAGTAATTTATAGTAGTACCGCCGAGGCGGGTACCTCTACTATAACGATCTAATCGATTATAATAATATTATAATTACCTAGATCGATATAATCTATAGATATTTCTTCTTAGAGGTACTACTTATTATATATAAAAACGGAGTTATTATTAAAATAGGTAATAGGGATATAAGAAAGATCGGGTATATCGAACCTATCGATTAGGTTATTACCGTCGTAATTAAACTAGTATAAGATATCCGCCTATACTATAAGCGCTTAGTTTACTTATTATCGAGAGTTATAGCTAAAACTATCGATATTACCTACGGCTATAATTTAATATCGGCCGTAATATATTAATTCGACTACGCCTACTTATCGTATAACTTAGTAAAGTTATTACGATATAGCCTAAAATTACCCTAAATTAGAATTATTATAGTTAGAGAGGGTATTTATATTAATATATCGTTAAATATACTAGTTAGTTATAAAAATTTTAAATATATAGTAATAAGTACTTATAATACCTAGCGATTTAGAAAAGTTATATTCGTAATTATAAAGCCCTAAGTAATAGCGGATATAATAGTAATTATAATATAGTTCGTTAATAACTATACTTATACTTTTAATTAAATACGTTACGATAATAGTACTAATATTTATATTAGTAACCTAAGAGACTTCTATAAGGAGTATAGTACTTATTTTAAGGCCTCCCTACTATACTCTTTTTAATAAAATAGTATAGCTAAATAGTCGTTCTTAATTATTTAGAATAAAACTAGAGCTTATATAATCGATATAGCGATTCTAGTATAGTTTTAGTTATACGTCGTCGAATCTATTATTAATATTATAAATAAGTTATCGATAATAATTAACTTTAAAAGTATATCCCTATATAAAAGGTATAAAAGTACTATAAGACTTATAATTACTTAAAAAGATATTAGAATATTAGTAAGTATTAATAATATTAATAATATTCTATTTATTAGATACTTATATATACTTAGCTATAGGTATTTCGTTAATAATAACTTTCTTTAATAATTTAGTAGTAAATAAAAAAGTATTACTCGTACTATAGCTAGTATTTTAATTAAATATATTAGTACTAAATTTTATAGTATTAATATTTAGGAAAACTATTATATTATTATTTCCCGAGATATCGTATTCTATAAACTTTAAAATAATAACGATTTTAATAAATATATCCGCTATATATAACCTAAAAGTATATTCCGAAATAAAAAAATTCCCGCTAAAATTAATAATTTATTATTTAATTAAAGGGGAGAAAAACGCGATATCGACGATAATAATAATAACGATAATATCGGATTATTATATCTTATTATAATAAATAGCGATAATAATAAGCCGTTAAATAACTAGGCCTAAGGAGCCCGTAATAAGGAAAACTTCTTCTTAATCGAAAGCTTTTATTAAGACTTTTTCTTTAAGTAGACTTAAATTAATAATAATTTCTTTAATAATCTATATATACTTATTTCTTTTTAAATCCTTAATATCGATAAACTTAATAACCCTTATACGATAAAAAAAGTATTAAGTATACTAGATAAAAATAAATAGATTAAAACGGCTTTTAATAAGATTACTAAGTTATTCGAGAAAAGTATATTTATTTTTATTAATAAAACTTAAATTAAGAAACGATATCTAATTAATACCCGATAAATTACTAAAATTAAATATAATAAAACTAGTAAACTCGTAAAGTATAAAATTTATCTAATTATAAGAGGTTTCTATTAATAATATAGAATTAATTATAACGAAATTTACTTATTAATAGTATAATTAGTATTATAGCGAATCGTCCTAGTACTCGTAGTAATAAAAGGGTATAAATAGTAATAGATCGATATCGTATTAGCCTACTTTAATAGTAAGTTTAAGTACGATAGCTATATATAGACTTTTAAGCTATTATTACTATACTTTAAGTATAACTTAGTCTAAGTAAAATAATATAATTAGGTAAAGGAAAAAGTTATTAAACTCGGTATACTATTATATAGCTTAAAATAAACTAGAAACGAGTTCTAAACCTAATTAAAACTTAACCTAAAAGCTATTAAAATAATAGAAGTATACTATAACGATATAGTATACGTCGACTATAATACTAGCGTAATCGTTATAATTTATATCGATAACTTCTTAGTTATCGGACCTACGAATACTAAAATTAAAGATTTTATAGAAAAATTAGACTACTATATACTAATTAAAGATTACGGCTAGCTATTATACTACTTAAGTATTAGAATTATAGAAAGATCTAATAGATCGATCGGTCTTTACTAGGATTAATATATTACTAATATCCTCGAGAAGTTTAATATAATAGATTATAACGGAATATAAATACTAGTAGTTATCGAAGTATAAAAACTAGATAATATCGATAATAAATATACCGGTACTTTATTAAATCCCTAAGTATACGAGAATTACTACTCTATTATCGGCTTATTATAATATATATTAATTATAACCCGAGCCGATATTTTACTAATTAATAGTTTACTCTCGAGAGCTTAAGCTATACCGAAAGAAAATTATAAAATAGCTATTATTAGAGTTTTACGATACCTTAAGTAGATAATAATAATTAGTATCTAGTACTACCCGGATTTCGAATTAGCGATTAGTAATAACTTCGGGTTATATAGATACTATAATACTAACTTTAAAGTATCCGATAAATATAATATCGGGGATATAGGTTTATAATAGCTAGAGGTTTAATCTACTAGAGATTATATAAACTAATAGTCGTTACTAGATCTACCGGCGTAGCTAAATACCTATTATTATCTAAAGCTATATAAGAAGCGACTTAGATATATAACTTTCTCGAAATACTTAGTTATAAACTACTAGGGCCGATACTTATTAATATAGATTTAATAGCTATAAAAGCGTTAATTTAGAACTTAAAATTTAGTACTAGAACGCGCTATATCGGTAATTATAGTTATTATTTTCGGTAGTTATAATAATAGTACTATTAATATTTATTATATCCCTAACGAATAATAAGTAATAGACTTCTTAATAAAAGTCGTAGTAAAAGATAAGTTTATATACTATCGGGACCTTTTTAAGATAGAATTAATTAGGGCTTTTATTAAAAGTTTAACTATAATTATCGAATAGAAAAAAAAGGATATAGTATAAATAATAATTACTAGTATATATTAAGGGAGAGTATTAGGGTACGGGGATACTATAGCTAGTACCGTAGTAAAAGAATAGGTTAGTAGGTTATATAACTATATATTATATAATATATATAAGGCTAGAAACTTATCTTCTAGCCTACTAGTATAATATAACTTAGAATAATTAACGCTCTTTATATATAATAATACACCTATAAGTGAAATCTTATAAGATATTTAGCCTTCTAAAACTAAAGTACTATCTCTTAAGGCTAAAGCTAGTTACTAGACCCCTTTTTACGTCTTCTATATCCTCTATAGCCGCCGTAATTCCCTCTTCTTCTTCCTTCTACTTACGATAATAGTAGAGAATTACCTACTATATTATTTTCTTAACGAGCTAGTATTAAGTTTAATAATAGTATTATAAACGAAGTTATCGACGCCGTAGTAGGAGAAGCTTCTACTAATAAAATTAAAATTAAAACTTTCTATTTTCGTAATAGTACGATATTATTATACTATAAGTTATAGTATATACTATTATTATAATATCTTTAGTATAAAAGTATTACTTTAAAGTCTCGTATAAATTATCTTTTTATAATCTCTATATTTAAGTACTATTTATTATTAGTTCTAGGAGAACCGATAAGCTAATAATAAACTTAAATTAAGAGTATACTTCTTTTTTCCGAATCTACTAGTAGTAATCGATAGATAAGTAGAAGACTTTCTTACTATAAAACGAGGATTTAATAGGTATAAAGTAGTCCGAACTACTTCGAGAAGGTTCTAGAATAAGGCTTAAGTTTATTAACGGTAACGCCTACGAATAGTAGTTTAGGGTACCGATAGACTTTTATTAATTAGATAACGAGAGTAAGCTAAATGAAGTTCTCGTAGAGTCTAAAGTAGGGTTTCCCTACTCGTAATATAGTTATATATTTATAACCTCTTAAGTCTTATAGGTCTTTCCTTTATAATTACGATAATTACGATAAAAATACGTATATTAGGCGTAGACGGAGAGTATATAACGTTTAAGGATAGGGAGGAATATATATCGTAGATAATCGATTATATTATCTATTACGTGATATAACGATTAACGATTTATAGTAACGGTAACGATTTTATAGTAACGTTTATAGTAACGATTTCTAACGATTTTATAGTCACGATTTCTAACGATTTTATAGTAACGATTTTATAGTAACGATTTTATAGTGACGATTTCTAACGATTTTATAGTAAGGATTTTATAGTGACGATTTTATAGTAACGATTTTATAGTGACGATTTACTATAGGGTACTAATAATCTACTAGGGGGCACTAATAATCTACCAGGGGGTACTAATAATCTACTATAGGGCACTAACGATTTGCTATAGCGGGTACTAATAATCTACTAGGGGGCACTAACGATTTACTATAGGGGCACTAATAATTTACCATAGTAGGCACTAATAATCTACTAGGGGGTACTAACGATTTACTATAGCGGGTACTAATAATCTTATTATATAAATAGGTAGTTAGAATAAGTGGATTAGGCTCACTACCGATTACTAAATAATATTATATAATAACGAAGCCTATATTATATAATCTATACTAATCTTTAATTATTTATATCTTTAAGAAGATAGATTCTATATTCTCTAGAATAAGAGAATAGAAGAATAAGGGGTTTATAATCTATAGTACTATAGAAATATTCTATATATAGGATCTATTTATATAATAGTTATAAGCCTAGTACTCTTCTTCTAAACTATAAACTAGTAAAACCCCGCTCTTATAGTTAATTATACCCCCTACTTTAAACTACTTTTAGAAGACTTTTCTTAAACTAAGCGAATACTATAAGTAAAGAATTAAGCGTAAAAATCCTTATAGAGTAGACTCTTAAAAGGACTCCGTAGTAGACCGATTAGTATTTACTTCTTTTTATATATATAAGTTTTCGAGGTATTTAGAAAGATAATAATTTAAATAAAAAAGATAAAGCCGATCCTACTATTTAAAAGACTAAGAGTAAAGAAACCGTACGATACGTAGTAATTTAGAACTAATTTTAAACTTTAGTTAATTAAAATATTATCGGAATAGTCTCCCTCGAGCTCTAAAGAGAAGGAAAAGTTAACCTACGAGCGATTATTAAAGCCTTAAGAAAGCGACTCGCACCGACCTAGCTTTTAGTAAAAGAATAAGTACGCGTTAACTATAAGTCGATACTCGAAAAAGTATAAGAAGAAGGTATAGATCTAGAGATTTTACCCTCCTATACTTATGAGCTAAACGGAAGTACTAAAAGAGCGGGCTAAGAAGTAGTAAATAGAGTACTAAAAATAAGAATAGGAGTAAATCTACCTAAAAACCTATAGCCGGAGTATATTAAAGTAGTATTAAGACTAATTAATATCTCTCTATTAAGACGGAATAAGATAAAAATTCTATCTAAAGTATTTCTAGTATAATTTAAGTAGTAGTTTTAATTCTAGAAGCCTAATTTCGTACTTAAATAAATACGATATTTATAACTAGATTAAAGTAATATATTTATATATAGATACCGTACTTATCTACTATAAATCGATCGAGTAGCTAATAGATATAAATAAAATTATAAAATTATACTAAAAAGGTATATTAAATACTTAGTTAAATATCGTATAACTAATATTTATAGGATCTAAATACCTTAATTTTAGAATATTATTACTATAAAGAATATTAGATTTAATAAAGAGTACTTCTACGAGTAGTAAAAAGAAAAATAGATAAACTAATTTATATCTATATTATAGGTAATAATAGAAATTCTAGAAGAATTTAGCTAATTCTAAGAAATTAGAATAGTTAAATAATAGCTCGAAGTACTTAAAGAAAATTACTCTCTAGCTCTTATAGAAATTAAAATTTAAATAGAAAAGACTAATACTACCCCGGAAAAAGAAAATAATTAAAAGTTAGGGGTAAAAGAGCCTAGATCGCCTAATTAATAAGTAAAAGTATATAGTATTAGACTTTTAATTCCTAAATATATTCCCGGGCCCGAATAAGAAGTACTATATATATAGGAGGAGTTATAGAGTTAATTACGATAATATAAGTATAAAATAATAAGTTCGAGTAATAACCGATCTCTAAACTACGAGGAAGAAAGACTTAAGAGTACGACTAGTTAACCTAACTATATAACCGAAATAGAGGAGATTATACCTTAAAGAGAATTAGACTTAGAAACTAAAAAATTCGTTAAAATAATATAATTATTAGACGAAGAAACTCGAGAAAAATTAAAAGAACTATTACGATAGTACGAACGTAAAATAGTAGGTTTAAGCGGTAACCGATTTCTAGACTACGAGGAAGAAAGACCTAGGAGTATAGCTAGTTAACCTAACTATATAACCGAAATAGAGGAGATTATACTTAAAAAAGAGTTAAACTCGGAAACTAAAAGAATCGTTAAAATAATATAATTATTAGACGAGGAAACTTAAGAAGAATTAGAAGAATAATAAGCTCTATATAAAAACCTATCTCTAATACGAGTACCTATAAGAAATAGATTAAGAGGTAGAAGAGTATTACTAGCCTAAATAAGGATACGAACGAGTTTAAGAATTAGAGAAAAAAAGGAGAAAGCCGAAAAGAACTTCGTAGTATTTTTTAATATCGAAACTTATTTACTAAAGAATATAGAACTTACGAATAAAAGTTTTTATAAAAATATTAGTAAATTAGCGATTCCGATACTTATAACTATATCTAGAAATATCGAATAAATACTACTAGATAATAATAATAGTTATAGAATACTATATATAGTATTTAGAGTCCCCTACCCCCTTTTGGCCACCCTAAAAATGTATATTCTTAAAACTCTCTAAAAAATAGAGACTTAAATATAAATCAACTTAATATATAGTATAATAAGTATATAAGTTTAGATTATATAATATAGAGTCCCCTACTCCTTTTTCGCTAACCTAATAGAATATTTATAATTAAAGATTCGTATAGCCGGATAGATTTTGAACCTATCTAAGCTATACTACGATAAAAAAATATAATAAAACGTAATACCCTCTATCTTTAAAGTTTAATAACTAGTATTAATTTAATAAATTTTCGTAATAAACTTTCGTAATTATACTAAAGAAAACTAAGCCCCGAATAACTAGAACTTAATCCTTATATATCCGAAAGTCTTACCGTATATTACCGAGTAAATTATATAGAAAACTCTATTACTACTAGCTATAGGAGGAGCCCTTATTAGTATAAAAGGAGGGCTTTCTCCTATAATAGAATATATTCTTATAGTATATATTCTTAAATTTTAATAAAAATATAGATATTTAAATATAAATCGATATAAAATATATAATATAATAAATATATAAAATAATAACCTAATATATAATATTTAACTTTAAATTAAGATATAGTATATAATATATATATATCTATCTTTTATCTCAATCCGCTCCATGCGGGCATCGGTGACGGTGACGATCTCGGTAAGCTGTCGCGACAGACCGAACTCGATCATACCCGCGAACAGTTCGTAGGTCGCGACTGCTAGGCCGTGAGCGCCCTTGGGCGTGTCGGCCGCAACATCGAGCGCAAAGCGGCTGCTTTCCCAGATTGTCGAGCTAGCTGGAGCGCAAGCTCCGTCCAAGAGAACGGGAAAAGTATCTCGAAGCATCGTGGACCCGGTGGAAGGAAGTAAGCGCACGCAGCCCTGGACGCGCCCATCGACCGCACGCTGTAGCAAGTAGCTGGGCCGAAGGGCATCGAACGCGTCGATCTCCAGCGCATGGAGCGCGACATCTTCAGCACGTGCCTGGGCGCCATTCTCTGCAAGGGCGAACGCGTGCATCGCCAGTGCGGAGCCGTAGCCAGGCATTTCAGTGGGAAAGTGTCTCAGCGTTGCGCCGGAACGCGCGACCATGCGAGCGAAGTCACCGGTCATGTAGTCGATCGACTGCGCAACCTGCAACGCGAGCAGGTCGTGTGGCCGAGCGTCCAGCAGGCGATCGAGGCGACGACCAGCACGGCCA
>JAOYNU010030201.1:0-13390 GCA_026745395.1 Tympanopsis confertula
ACTTTCTCTCTAGCGGCGACGTTTGGAGCAGTGGGCTGGACGAAGCTCGCGCGCGAGCTCCGGCGGACTCGCCTCATCGACACATCGAAGCTTTAGCGTCCGCAATTGGGGCGAGTGCCGCCGGGCCGCTTTTTCGTCCGAGAGCGGAACGGCAGCTTCCGGGCGAGTCGCACACCGGGGACACGTCGGACTGGCCGGGCATGGTGGAAAGCGGACCTAGCGGTTTGTGCCGCTCACCGTTCGTGTTTGTCGGCCCTTTATCGCAAGGCGAAGCATGCAAATCCCGGACGCCCATCAGGGAACGCGATGCCAGTTCTTCGACTGGTCCGGCATCGCACAACCCGTCCGTATGTGACCAAATTGTACTCTGTTCGGTGAAACCGTCCGTCCCGGTCAGCAAGGTACGTAAGCGTCGTACAACCGCGCGAACCACATTCGATCGAATTCTCATAGCGCACGATCACATCCTCAAGCCCATCGAGATCGTAATCGGCAAAGGCTACTTGCATTCGGTACACCTCCCCCTCGCGCTTGGACGAGCAAAGCCTCCTGAGCTTTGGCAGAGCACGGCGGCAACCGTGCGGCACGGTCACCGGCATGAACAGTACGGGCGAGCCGGTTAGGACAAAGCGATGCGCTACACCCGGATCGAGGGACGCTAGCAGAAGCAAGGCAAACACCGGCACCTCCCAACTTGGTCGTCAGACCTGCGGCAGCAGTTTGGCATGATTGGCATGATCGCCTAAACGTCTACGTCCGCAGTTGGGGCGCTTGCAGAACGGCCGCTCACCGGCGGAAACGACCCATAGTCGGTCATTCGCGGCAGCCTTCGCACCTCCCAACTTCTACCATTCGTTCATCGCGGTGGCCCGCACCGCGTGTGGCTCTGGAACCTTGAAGACGAGGTCGGAGATCGAGAAGGCGGTTCACGCCTGCATGAAGCTGTGGGACCTGACGCCCGCTGAACTCGGCGACTGGCTCTACATCGATGGTGCCGACAGCATCGGCTCCCGCTATCTGAAGCTTGCAAAAGGTGAGCGATCAGGCGGGCATGTCATCCAGCGCCCGGTTGTCGATGCGCTGGTGGAGGAACTGAAGGTTCGCCAGATCGACTACCTCGACATTGACCCGTTCGTCTCCAGCCACTCGGTCGACGAGAACGACAACGGTGCGATCGACGCCGTGTCGAAGGAGTGGGTGGCCATCGCCTCCGCTGCCAACTGCACGATCAGCCTGGCGCACCACGTCCGTAAGCCGAGCGGGGGAGAGGCGACCGCCTTCGACGCTCGCGGTGCGGTTGCGATGATCAACGCCGCCCGGTCGGTGCTGGTGTTGCAGAAGATGTCCAAGGAGAACGCCGAGGAGTTCCGCATACCAGAGTGCGACCGGCGTCGGTACTTCTCCGTCTTCGACGACAAGAACAACAAGGCTCCGCCGCCATCCAAGGCGGAGTGGTACGAGTTTGCGAGCGTAGGGCTCGGGAACGGGGATGACACCGACCCCGAAGACAACATCGGTGCTGTTCGGCGCTGCATGCGCCGGACACGTTCGGAGGCGTGACCGCACGCCAGCTCCTCCACATCCAAAACCTTGTGCAAGCACGGCCGGAAGACGTCCGGAAGCACCCGAAGGCACGAGGTTGGGTAGGCGGGCTGGTTGCCCACGTCCTGGGCCGCAACCTGGACGATCCAGGCGACAGGCGGTCGATTGAGAAGATGATCTCCACGTGGTGCGCGAACGGTTCGCTGAGGACCGTCGAGCGCCAAAATGCCAAGCGGGAGGTCGTCGATTACGTCGAGGTCGGCACATGGGCGGAGGTCGAATGACCACCCGTGCGCCTTGCTGCCGGAGTGCCGGACCAGCCACTCCGGCAACGTCCGGCAGGTGCGGCAACCCTCGCGCGCACGTACGCGGGTTTAGGGTACCCCACCCCCCGAAGGGGGTGGGTATCCCTTACTTAACTACTGGACTGATTGAGAAACCCGCGCGCGCGAGGCCGGAGGGAGGTGGAGCATGGCACTGAGCGAACGGGCAGCGTCGATCGCAGCGTTGGGCCGGGTAGACCTGCTTCGCCATCTCGCCTCACGGCGAGAAGCCGAGCGGGGGCGAACGTCAGACACCACCGCGTTCGGCGAACTTCGCCAGCTAGGCCACCAACTGCACGCCGAGGGTGGCGTGTCGCTAATGGCGGCGACTTACGACGCTGTGGTGGACTGCTACGGCTACCGCGGCGTGTTTGGCGTCAACGGCGCCTGGACCGGCATCGGGAGCTGGGCTGCGTGACCAGGCACGCAGCAACAGCATCAGTTCGGGAAGGGTGGTGGAGCGTCCTGCTCCGGCGCGTCGTCATCCGGCTCACTGTGGACGTTCCCACGCGCACCCTGCGTCGTGCGCTCGACAGCATTGATCACTTCCACATGTTCTTTGTCAGGTGCTGGTCCATCGTCAGTCGGGTCAGCTGTCGGCCCACCAGCGGTATCATCCATCGGCGGCTGCTCGGGCACTGGAAAAGCGAGGTCCTCGCTCTCTTCACCGATATCGCTCGTGTTTGCTCGATCATCGCCCATGGTCAACTCCTTCGCCTTGATCGATGCAACGTATCAGCGGCGATAACGGACCGCGGTGCCGCTGCTGTGAGGACGGCAGCGTGAGCCGCGCGCCGGATCAAAGATCGTCGGTGTCGACGTACACATCGGGCGCGTATTCATCTCGCTCAAGCATGCGTGCGATCGCTCGCTCAATCGGCGCCCGTCCCTCGCCGTGGGCCCATTCGTTGACGGTGTCCTCCGGCACTTCTCGCGATCCGAACTGCTGCTCCAAGGTCTCTGCCGGGACTAAAACGTTCCATGTCCGACCCTCTGGATGCTCGAATCCAGTGATCGTCTTGCCGATGAACCAGTCGTTCATTGCGCCTCTCCTTTTACCCGCTCACATAGGGGTGCTGACCCCGCACAATATCAACAGCGTACCGGACGGCTCGCTTCTCGGAAGCCGAGCCCTTCGGTTCGACGCGCCAATTGCATCGGGGATGGATCGCGATCGGCAGCGCCTCGATATCGCCGACGATCTTGCGCCACTTCGCTTCGGGCTCGGCCTTCACGCCGGCGAGCAGCGTGACGAGCAGGTCGCGCAACTCGGTCGCGGTGAGTGCCATCGTCTTCTCGCGAGTCGCCATGCTGTGGTTTTGCTGGCCGCAGCTTCAAGAGCCGAGAAGCGCCGGAGTTTCAACTCAGCGCTGAGGAAGACGGTCGATCAGGTCCTCAATCATCCCCGGGTTCAGAGTGCTTCGCCAACGGTCATCAAAAATCGGAACGACGTCCAAACACTCAAGGTAAGCGTAGTCCGCTCGTTCAGCGTCGCTCATCCGAGCATAGTTCCTGACGACATCCTCCAAGCGCCCCCAAGGCGTGCTGCTCAGAGGCGCTACCAGCTGTGCTGGCGTGTCCCAAGGAATCGGCACGCTGATCTCCTTCAATGCGCCCCTGCGCACCCGTCCGGTTACAGCACGCGACGTACACCGACAGGGATCGCTGCCAAAGAGGCTCCCGACCTACATCCGATAGCCCAAAATGTGCCAAGCCTCGACGATGATTGGCTCGGTCGGCTTTTTGACAGAGGTACGAACAAGTTGAGCTGCATGCTCAATAATCGTTGGCGACACCGCCAGGAAGGCGTCTGCCAGCGGCATGCCATCGTGGATCTGACCGTAAACTACGGTGATTGCAGCGCGTGTGGTCTGACCGCGCCAAGGCCTGCCACGCCAAGCCCACTTCGGAACTTGCCGCCCGTAGGTGACGTCAAACTTAAACTCAACGATGTTCGTCATAAAAATTCCCAGTCACCGATAGGCAAGTTAGCCGGGTCGAGATCACAGCCGCCAACCACTCGCGTTTCAAACGCACACAGCCGCTCAACATGTTCTTCGGCACGGAATTAAAAGATTTATGGATGGGGCGAGATCAGAAAGCTGGCTCATTCTGCGGTGTGCAGGACCAAGCACGTCGCGTCTCGCGACGTCACTGGCGCATGCCGGCCTCGACGCCTGGACACCTCGCCAGATGATCGCGACGCGCCGGCCTCGAAGCGCGAAGAAGGTGGAACACGAAGTGGCGATCATGCCGACCTTCGTGTTCGTCCGTGCCCCTCACCTCTCCGACCTGCTGCGCATCCGCTCGGCGCCAGCCAGTCCGCACCCGGCGTTCTCGCTGTTCCGCTATCACGGCCGCGTTCCGCTGATTGCAGACGGCGAGATGTCGAGTCTTCGGAGGGCAGAGGCGCAAGCAGCGGAAGCTGCCGAGCGCCGTCGTGGTGGCGAGAAGAGGAAGGAGCGCCATACCTTCCCACTCGGCAGCAAGGTCCGCACCAGTGAAGGTGGGTTTGGCGGTATGACCGGCATCGCTCAGGGCGGTGATGGACGCTACGTACTTGTCGGCTTCGGTGGACCACTAGAGGTGAAGATTGCCGCTTTCCTCGTCGAGTCAGATGAGGTAGAGAATAGCCGTCCCGTTGAGGGAGCCGCTGCTCAAGCAGCTTGACGGGCTAATAGGACTGAGGCCAAGCGCCTTGCCCTCGTCACCACCCCGGAGAAGCAGCTGCTTCGGCGGGTAGGCTGCTGCATTGGCTTAAATGCGCTTTTCGCCTCGTCGATGCCTGAGAGACTAGGCAGCTTTCGGACCACTCCGCGTGGGACTGAGCAGCCACTGCAACGCCTCGTCGCGATCTTCGATGAGTTCTATAACGGAGTTGCGCAACACGCGCCTGGCTTGTAGCCGCACTACTGAGTTACCAGTGACGACGCAGATACTCCTAGCTTTTGGCATCCGAACTACGTGGTCGATCAGTGCCTCAATCACAGGTTGAGGCTGGATGGAGCACTCACGAACATCGATCAGCATGGCGTAGGCTGGCTTGATCTTTCCGCTGTCGAAAAGGCGGTGAAGCTCACTATCGTACGCGTGCACCTCAGCGGTGGTGAGTAGCCCACCCAGCTGACTTTCAACCAGATTGAAGGCGGCCATCAGCGTGATCTTGAACATGCACTCCGATAGGCTGATCCAGTCTGCTTATCCAACGGCGATCGTTTTAACTGACTGATTTCGATTAGTGTTATGACAGCAGGATTTACGCGGATGACTGTGGCGGCGCCCTGTATCTGACACACGCGCTGAGAGCAGCGGATGCGCGATGGATCACGATTGCATGGAGCAGCTTGGGATCAAAGTTAGTTAACGGGAGGTCTATGTGGTACTGGTCCTCAGAGCGTACTGCTCCAAGGACAATGACATGGCCGACCCTACCGACGTGGCTACCGCTGTCGCTTCCGCTATGTCGGAGATCAGCGTTGATGGCGTGGTCAAGGTGAAGATGGACGGCGAGCAGAAGGTTGTGCCGATCGGCGATGATCGTGGCAACGACCAGGTCGTGACTGTCACGGTCGAGCCTGCGCCGAAAGGCTGAGCGGAGGCGGCTCACTGACCCTCCAGTGCCGGGCGTCGCTGGCAACTCACCGGCTCCGACGCCCGCATCTCTCCGCCGCCTGCTTGCCATTGATGCTTGATCCGATTGAGAGGTAACCGGCACTCGCGTCGGGTTGACGCTTTTGGAGGATTTTCGATCTACTTGCCGCAGTAGGCCGTCAATATCGGGCGGCTCGGAGGAATGCAGCGTGGTCGAACAGTGGTTCGAGTTTAATTACGAGCCGGCAGCCCGACTGCTGCGGCTGAGATTGATTGGTCTTTGGGACGAAGAAATGCTGAGTGCGTTTGCCGCCGAGGCGCGCGCTCTGCGCAACAGGGTAGAGCGCGCTGGCCATAGGAACAATAATGGCCGCATACTGATCGATCTAACGGCCTTCCTCGTGCAGCCGAAGAGTATCACAGAAAGCCTCGGTCAATTACTCCCGACGTTCGGAGAGCGAGCGGGTCGCGTAGCGATCGTACGGTCACGCTCGGCGCTCCAAAACATGCAGATGCAACGCCTAATCGCTTCCGGAAAGGTGCAAACTTTCGACACAGAGGAGGAAGGTGTGGCTTGGCTTTCGACCTCTTGCTGACAGGCGGGTGACCTGCACAGCGCGACCGTCGAACTCCGCGAGCCTGCCCGCTTCATCCACTTCGCCGACCGGCCCATCGGCAAGGTGAAGCGCATCTGTGCCGAGGCGCGGCAGACGGTGCGGGGGCGGTGACCAGCCGCAAGCCCTGGCAGCGTACAGGCCCTGACACCCGCATCCGCGGACGCACGGGCAACATCCGCACAAGCGGCGCCTCGGTCCGCCACCAACCGGCGCTACGCGCCCGGGCGTGTGCGGCACAACGGCGAGAGCGGCTCACCTAGTTCTGTTTGACGTTCGGCATCAGCCCGGCGAGCGTGTGTGGGTAATCGATCTTGCCGCGCGTTGACCCAACGTCGTTGCTCACGTCTATGACAATAACCTTGTCCCGGAGCGAGTCGAAGTCAGTTTGAAGCCATATGTCGATCTCGAACTGAGCGACAGACTTTTCAGTGCGGATGAGGAAAAAGGATGTCGTTTCCTCCCAGCAAAGGCCCTGCTCACGAAGGTAGCCGACTACGCTGTTGTTACGGTGCGAGTAGTCATCAGCATATTCCAGTGTGAAGCTGACTGCCACGGTTGCCATAGCCTATCCTTTGTCGGTTGACGGACGCGACAATGCCCTACCGAGGCCGAGTGCACGAGTCCTAACGCATCCCCTTCGGGTCCTTCCCGGCGTCCGACTGTAGCCCGGGCCCGCCCTTTCAGGGCGCCGGCAGCACCGTCCGCACCGTGACCTGCGAGGTGGCGTTCGATGCGCTGCTCGCCCGCCCGGCGAAGGCCGACCGGATTACGCGCAAGGGCCTTACCTGGAAGCCGATCGATGTCGTCGACCGGAACGATGTCCAGGCCTGGGAAGTGGCGTTGGAGCGCGTCTGATGACCGCAGTGCGCAACCTCATCTTCGCGGACGTGATCGCCCGTCTGGCCGCGATCGGCGACGCCGTAGAGACCGAGCTGATGCCGTCGGGCGATCCGATCAGCTTCCCCGCGCGGCATGTCTTTGACGGGGGCAGGCGGTGCTCGACGGAGAGCCGGACGCCTCGCGCTACTCGCTCGCCTTCACCGTGGAGGGTTACCTTGAGCAGGGCGCCGGCGCTGATGCCCACGCCGCCCTCAACGACTTCTATGCCGCGACCGTCGCCGCCCTGATCACCGAGCCGCGACTCGGCGGCTTAGTCGAAACGATCGGCGAGGCGATCGGTGCGGTCGAGCGCGGCAACAACCGGATTACCGGCAACAACCGGCTGTGGTCGTGCACTGAAGCGGTGTTCAAGACGGGGAAAGTGCCTGCGGAGTGCGCTGCTAAGCCGCGGTAGCAGATCCCACGCGGGCGGATTTCGCGACGTTGGCGGTGCTAACGAACCTACACCGCTTTCTTGAGCGGCTCGGGCTTCTTGTTGTCAGGCAGGGTCTGCTTCAGGTGCCCCAAAACCATGTCGTGGTTGAACGGCTTGTGGATGAACGTTGCTTTTTCCGGCATGTCGCCATCAACAGCAGACATGCGCCCGCTAGCGATTACAATCTCGATGTGAGGCCATCGCTCAGCTACAAGCCGTGCGAGGCCGAAACCATCAAGGCTTCCTGGCATCTCGACATCGCTGAACAGAAGCGTGACAGCCTCGGCGTGCTC
Source organism: Tympanopsis confertula (assembly GCA_026745395.1). Taxonomy (NCBI): domain Eukaryota; kingdom Fungi; phylum Ascomycota; class Sordariomycetes; order Coronophorales; family Scortechiniaceae; genus Tympanopsis; species Tympanopsis confertula. Next base: position 7,682 of record JAOYNU010030201.1, read on the forward strand.
TTCCAGCAGGGCTTTGGCCTCGTCGCCGTCCCCAGCCTCATAAAAGCGAAATCCAGCGGTTTCGAGAATGTCGCATGCTGTCATTAGGATCATCGCGTCGTCATCGACAACAAGGGCGTACGGGACCGTCGAAGCTTCCATCCGCCCCCAACACATAAGCAGAGGGCAAGTTGCTCTATAATCGTTTCGAGCCTCGCTGAACGAAGTGCACGACGATCGCCGCAGACAGGTGTATGCCAGCTGGCATGACACGGTATTTCTTCCACCTGCACGAGTGCGGCACTGTCAGCTTGGACGGCATGGGCGTTGAGCATGACGGCATCGAGGACGTGCGTGCCGAGGCGTGCAAGGCTGCGCGAGAGGTGATGTGCGCTGAGCTGCAGGAAGGCCGGCTGTGCCTCGCCTGCTACATCGAGGTGCGTGACGAGAGTGGCGCGGTGGTACTGACTGTCCCCTTCAAGGAGGCGGTCACCGTGACCGGCCTCTAGTCCGGCTGCTTCACCGGCTTGTGCTTCTCGATCTCGGCTCTGAGCTGTTTGGCGAAGGAGCCAGACAAGTGGAGGTGCACCCCTTCATGCTGCTCGATCGTTAGCTTTCGCTTGATCTCGTCGATCGATCGATAAGAGCCGCTGCGGGCAAGCTGTAGCGCCCGCTCGATCGTGGAGGGAGACTGGCTCATCTCCTCGATCTCGCAAACCCTGGCCTCCAGAGCAACCCTGCGAGGTTAAGGCGCAATGGCTGGGCGAGCGACCACCGACTGTGGGCGTTCATCGACGCGGCGTTCAAGACGGGGAAGACGCCCGCGGCTGTGCCACCTTTGGAGCAAGCGTCGTGCGGTGAGCCGACAGCGTCTGGAAGCACCAGCTGATGGTCCTTCGGGGGGATCGCTGGCACGGATCGCGATCCGTGCGAGCATCCAGTTGGCACGGCTTTATGTGCCGTTTTCGAACTGACATTCAAAAATGTCGGTTCGATGTCTGGACTTGTCATGGGGCGATCAGGTCGGTGCGCCGCTACGCGACGGGCTGGTTTGAAAGAAGGGAAACCCATGAAGAAGCGTGTCTATTTACTTTCCGCTGCACTGACGGCTGCTGCCGTGCTGCCGTCAGTTGCCTCGGCTGACCCCGTGTTCAGCGAGGACTTCTCAGGTGCCACACCGGGGTTCGGCTACACCGGTCCGGTATCGGGTACAAAGTTCACCGCGAGTCGGGATGTCGACATCGTTGGCGTGCTAAACGGCAGTTTTTACGATTGTGGCGCGCTCAACCCAGGTGGCAACTGCCTCGATCTGGTCGGTGGAACCGGACCAGGCGGCTCCATCACTAGCACCGCATTCGCGTTGACCGCGGGCACTCTGTACACGCTAACTTTCGCGGACGCGGGTGAAGCCGGAAACACCTATAGCGCCTCGGTAGACGGCTTCACGCAATCCTATCTCTCCATTGGGGTGGTGGTGAACAATAGCTTCTCGTTCACGCCGCTCGCCTCTATCTCAGATGCGCATCTGGTGTTCACGTCCCTGACGTCGCCCGACACGTCTCACGGCCCGACCCTCGCCGACATTGCAATCGTAAGTAGCGTCACGGGAGCGGTGCCCGAGCCGGCAACCTGGGGCCTGATGATCCTCGGCTTTGGCGCTGTTGGTGGCGCGATGCGTCGTCGCACGACCAAGGTTGCCTTCGCGGTCTGAGGTTACCCTTTCCTCAGCTATGCGGGAGGGCGTCGTCCAGCCTGGACGACGCCCCTTCCTTAGACGTTCAACATCGCCGAACCGTAACGCTGCCCTGCTAGACGCCGGCTCCTGTACGACCAACTGGCGGAGATAGCCGGCAGGTTCGTGCTATCGATCAACGATACGCCGGGCGTGCGGCAGATGTTCGGCCGCTTCCAGATGGAGGAGGTGATCACCACCTACACGATTAGCACCGCCTCGAGCGGCGGCGGCGTGCGGGCCGGGGAGCTGATCATCACCAACACAGGTTGATTGGCGGGAGCGCGCATGCACCTTGCTTTGCGTTCGTTCTTCAGCGCTTATCCGTCCCCGATGGACGGCGAGCCACACCTGATACTTCGTATTCAGACGAAGAAGCCGATCGAGCTGGGCGAGTTCGTGTCCGCGTTCGTCGGGCTCGGCTCGCAGTTTGAGCGATTCCAGGATAATGAGCACCCGGAGGATCGGGGCAGTACTCGTTTCTACGTGCGGGAAGTAAGGGCTGGCTCCATCATCGCCGAGTTGATCCCGATCATCGCCGTGCCGACCCTCGGCGCCGCGATGGCGGGCGTGAAGCACGCAAATGACCTCTACAAATTCGTTGAGACGTTCGGCGGCAAGCTGAAGAGTTACTTCCGCAAAGGCGGCAGGCAGCCGGATGCCTCAAAGGGCGACCTCGCCGATTACCTTAAGACCGTTCAGGCGATCGCCCACGATCCTGCCGGGAAGATGTCGCTCGCTATGTACGAGAAGGGCGAGGAGCGGATTGCGTTCGCCTTTGACACATCACAGGCGCGCCAAGCCGAGGCCAACATCTTAGATCATCGAGCGGATCTAGAGAGCACCACCGCGGCAGATCACGAGCGCGTTCTACTCAGGTTCGTGCGGCCGAGCGCTGAGGCGGGCAAGCCGGGCCGTAAGGGCGGCGAGCGGGCGATCATCGAGAAGCTCAGTCCGCACGCGCGCTCGGTTCTATATGCGTCCGACTTGGCCGAGAGGCGGATGAGGCATGAACTGCTGGAAGCGCAGGGCAACGTGTTCCGGCTGCTCTTCGACGTCGACGTGAATGTCGAGCAGAGCGCCACCGGAAAGCCGCTCGCCTATCGGATCACGGCCGTTCATGCAGTCGTCGACAGCGGCGATGATGACGCCGGTTTCGTCTAGCCACGCAGCTTCTCCACCGCCGTGCCGGCAAACTCTCGAAAAGTCCGTTGCCAGTAGTCGCCGGCCTTGCTGAGGGTGGTAACCCGCGAGGCGCTGTGGATAAGTTGGCTTCGTCGCGCGAAGGTCGTGCTTCGTCGCGGCGGCCCTTCCGGTAAACCAATCCTTACCGCACCGGGCCGCGCATGAACGCCGATCCTCATCAGCTCCGCCGCGATATCGAACGTACCAAACGCCTCACCGCAGGGCTGAACGACGAACTCAGCGCGGCGGCAGCGCGCCGGTATGTGGACGACCTGACGGCCGAGCTGCGGCACTACCCCGCGGAAGCGCTCAGCTCCAACGACCCTCTCTGAGGCTTGGCTGCTCTGCCAGTCGTGCCAGCGTGGCGTGGCGCTCCGCCAACTCGAAATGTAGTCGTCGAACGACCGGATCGCGCGAACGCTCACCATTGAGGCGCTCGCGCTCAGAGCAATGTCGATGATACTCCTGATACCCGATAGCGCCTACTTCCGGCTCGTTACCCACCTGTCATGCCGCCCGTCGCTGCAGAAAAACTTCGTAAAACCGCTCCCCGAGGTTCTGCGGTGCACCGTCGATGACGCACCTGATCGTCTCAATCGTTAGCTGCTTGTCTGTGTCGGTGCTATTGAGAGCCATCGACCACTCGCCGAACAAGCGCTTCGTCACCATGCGGCGTGAAAGCAGGCGGAGAGAGTGGTGACGTGGGTCTCCAATGATGCGGAGAAAGGTGTCCTCCACTGCCTCTCGCGGACCTTCGAGCGCCTGCAGGAAGTGCTCATTCTCCATGAGAAGAACCCCCGTGATTTCATCGCTGACGTTATTAGAAGCCGCCTGCTTGCAGAGTGCCTGCATGTCGGTCTCAGCCATCGAGTGCGAAGCTTGGCTCATGTAAATTAGCTGCAGCACGTCTGCCTCTCGCCTCCGCGTTTGCAGCGCTCCGTCACTGATCCCGCGTGGCAACCTAGATCAATATATGGCGATAACCACTATTACTTATGTTAAGTTTTACTGTCGGGCGAGGTCGCCGCTCGGGCGCAGAGCCAGACGACCACGCTGTGTTTACCATAGCCATTCATCGGCCTTACACCTCCCGCGCCGACAATTGCCCCATGATCAAGGATCTCCAGCCCCTGCCCCCTTGGTTTGGCTTGGATGAGCGTAAAGCCGAGCGCTGGCCGATGAACATGGTGGCGTTCATCCGCACGGAGGTGCAGCCAGCGATGGTTGGTGTGAGCGTCCGCGATCTCTCCACCCAGGGTTGCCTTGTTTCCGTGCCCGGAGGTTTGGTTTTGGGCCGCTTTGTCACGGTAACGCTGCTGCCGCATCTGGCGACCGGTGGGCGGGTGGCCTGGTGCAAGGATGACCACGCCGGTCTCGAGATGGAGCGCCCCCTGCCCTCCGCGATTGTTGGCGGGATCATCGCGCATCATCACTCCCAGAAGGGCGCGGTAAACCTGCGGTGGAAACAGGCCTGATTTCGCTGTTTGTTCCCGCTTCATTCGCTTGTCAGCGCTCAGGCAAATGGCGGATTTCTGCAGTGTTCAGTACGCTCCGAAGCCTTCCCAAGTCAGCGCGAGAGGTGATGTGCGCTAAGGTGAAGGAAGGTCGGCTTTGCCTTGCCTGCTATATTGAGGTGAGGGACGAGGTAGGTGCGGTCGCGCTGACGCTGTCGTTCCGGGAGGCTGTGACGATTACAGGGCCGTGAATATCGCCCGAGCCAGCGCTGTTACTCGCGGCGCAATACGGGAGCATCCGTGCCATGGATCATGATCGAACATAGGATCAGACCCGCGCTGTCCATCAGATCGATCTGCCATTGGCTGTCCTTCCAGAACTCGCCGTCGATGGTCTTGAGCATGTCACCTGCCAGCAAGACCATCTGCGACCTGGCGCTTTCCAGGCTGGAGCCATCAAAGGGCTCTGGGCGCGCTTCGCCAGCCCCGTCGGTGAAATTAAAAATGTAGGTTGCCACCAAAGTCTCCTTTCGTGGTCAACGGTCGGGATCAGCCGTTTCTACCGGAGGGTCCGCAGCCAAGCATAATAAATCCGGTACGAGCAGTCTGCTTTAGCGTTGCGCTTTATGGCACGTGCGCGACGCCCATCGCGGCCTAGCCAAGACGATGCGCGCGCATCTCCCTCCTGAGCTGCTCTCGCAACGAAGGCCCATCGATGTAGGACGACGATCCTGCATAGCCCTCGTCACCTAAGGCTCGGCGAATGTCGTTAATGGTGCGGCATGATCCGCTGCGTGCAAGCTGGAAAGCGCGCTGCATCAGAGGTGTGTTCTTGTTCATCCAAGCGTCCCTTTCCCCCAAGGTCCGCTGCGCCAAACTTCAAACGGGGAGAGGGAACCAGGACGCAGCGGAGGTACAAGGGGTGGTCTTGTCCTCGTGCTGTGACAGAGACGCTCACTCCGTTCTTCAACCTAAGCTAGGCTTTTGCGAGATTCTGCTCTGTGTCCAGTTTCTATTAACTAGTGTTGTGGAACGCAAATCACGGACCCCTAAGGTAATGAAGGTTTCTCAGGGGCTCATTATGGATCAAGAGAACGATGTCGGCTATTACCGGCGACGTGAAGCACGCGCTCGCGAGATGGCGGCCGTATCTAGCGATCAAGCAGTCAAGCGCATCCACACCGACATGGCGGATGGCTACGCTGCCAAGGTACGTGATCTAACTCCGAAACCGAAGCTGGTGCTAATATAAACGGCGACGAGAACGAGGACGGCAATCCGCTGACGTGCTCCCCTGAAACTCCGCCAGTTTGAGCTAGAGTCCGGCTTCGTGAGGAGACGGACGTGAAGAAGAGCAGG
>JAOYNU010030312.1:0-13386 GCA_026745395.1 Tympanopsis confertula
TATTTTCTAAATTGCTAATAAAATTAGTAGTATTGCGTAAGTATGAATGATCCAGAATTATTTGATATAAATATTAACGGACATATGGCTAGAGTATATAAATATACAATCAAATCTGCAAAGGTCTTTCATATTGCGTTCAATGACCGCAGTAGGCCTTTAAATGTAACCATTGCAACGAATTCGGATGATGAAAAATTCTGGACCTCCGTTCCGGAAGGACGTCAGGCAGAAGCTGAACTTGTTGGTAAAGAAATTGCTGCTTATCTTCGTGAATACAGGAGGAATCAGGCATGTGTTACTACAACGGACAAAGGGTCACCAGGGCCGAATTTATTCGACTAAAGGGCATTGAAAAAGCGATCAGGAATTATAGCTTTCTAAATGTTGGCGTGCACAACGGATTTGACTACGCACCCTGCGCGATTCTCGTTCCCTCAGAGAACGGAAAGAATTTCAACATTGTTCAGGCAGAATGGGGATATGTTCCCGGCTACCTTAAAACAAGGGAGGAAGCGCTGCTATTCCGCCGAAAATACACTACACTTAATTTCAAGTCTGAAAACTTGTTTGAAAAGGCGGATGGCAAACGCTCAATGTGGGCGGATGCAGCCAAGAACCGTCGTTGCCTCGTTCTTTCTACGGGCATAATAGAAAGCCGTCACATCCCAAAGACCGGTAAGAAGGGACAGCCGCTTAAAGAGACGATCAAGTATCCTTACTTCGTCACCGTTAAAGGTCGTGAATACTTTTTTATGCCGGGCTTATATAATGAATGGCTGGATCCTCAAACCAGTGAATTTGTGAATACTGTAGCGATGGGTATCACGGAAGCTAACGCGTAATGAAACAGATCCATAACTCAAAGCTTCGTATGCCGACGATCCTGACTGAAGACCTGGCGTACGAATGGCTGTTGGGTAAGCCGTCCGAAGATCGGTTAAGCGAGATCGCCCGAACACAAATTCCATCGCGGATGCTGGACTTTTGTACGGTTGACCCCGACTACCGCACGTCCGGAGAAGCGACGCCGCGTGATTATCCTGAATTAACCTCGCTGGACATGACCTACCTCGACACAAGTGAACGACTACAGTTCGATCATTGGCCGGCAGAGGAAATACTAGTCTGATCTAATCCAACGGATTAGCGTCGAACGACGTAAGGTTTGAAATTTGTGCAGCACTGATGTTAAACTGCTCTTTCAAGATACCGGCCACTTTCCCATTAGGGTCAATCTCATGGACTTGTTTTGGTTTGACCTTACGATAAGTGATTGATACCCGTCGCTCGCGATGTTTTAAGTCTCCGCCTATCTTATCTTTTTTTCTGGGCGGTATACCATGTTTTCATTTTTTGCGGGCATCATCCTGCATGACATAAACAGATCTCCTCGGGATCTCTATATCAATAGGCTCATCATACTCTCCGTTCGTAAAACGCATAATGCAAGCGCTTCCGAGATTAACGCCGCATATCTGGTTCTCATAGTACATCCTGTCTTTGTGTGGCTTAATGCCTTCGCCGGGCACATACTCATTAACGATCACCTGGTTGGGATCAAGTTCAATGATCCCTTTGTGCACTAATTCCTTTGATAAATATTGCATGAGCGGTGGCATGGCAACCGGGAATGGTACCAAACTGTAGGGCTTCTTTAGTTCGTTCCGGTAACCGTAATACTGCAGCCTTCTTAGGTAGTCAACGATCCAAACCTGGCCGTCAATTTCAACTAACAATTCACGTTCTCTTATTTCGTCAATAAAATCAGGATATACAAATAGTCCCCCAAGTGCTGTTTCCATATTTGCATTTATACACTGAACAGACGATCGTTAACGAAGTTTGATGCCGTATGGTTGATCAACTATACGTGTGCGGAAAAACGCAGTTCACTCACTGTCTCACTAAGAGACCATGGTTTAATCCTTTGCTATCTCTACTGTTTTGGTGTGTACGCTGCTTATGGTCAGGTTAACGGAGCGGCCGTTTTTGGGGCGTGTCTTGTGGGCGGTGTTTCTATTAATTGTAAACAATTGATTAGGACTAAGCTCTATGGATTGGTCGTCAAGTTCTATAATAAGCGTACCTTCCAAAACGATAAAGATCTCCTCAGAATTGGGATGATAATGCCAGAAATAAGGCTCCGTCATTACGCTAAGTCTTACAACGTGGTCGTTGGTTAGTGCTACGGGCAGGTTTTTGTAAGCTTCAGTAGTAATGGCTGCCTCTTTGAGGTCGATCACCTTGTGATATTCGGTATCGATCTCAGGAATTCCATTGTCGTATTCCTCTTCTTCCAGATCTGTCCATTCGTTATCTGCGTATTCAGCGAACAGTTCAAAATATATCACCACACATCCGTTCAGCGTTACTTTTTACAGCATGCTGCAATTCATTAAGTTGAATCACATTTAACTTGCTATCATTCAATAGTTTTGCCTAAATTTAATAACAAATTCACAGCATGGAAATTACGTCGGTTGCAATCATAGATGACCACAAGCTTTTTCTGAAAAGCCTGGAATTACTGATCGGTAAATTCCCGGAATATAAAGTGTTATTTTGCAGTACGGATGGTCTGGATTTTACGCAAAAAGTGAATCCAAAACTGATGCCTGATATCGTTTTACTGGATCAGAACATGCCCCATATGGACGGACCGGCAACCGTGCGCTGGATACGTGATCACTATCCAAAGATCAAAATCATTATACTGTCCATGAACCACAACGAAGAAAACGTGGTCAGCATGGTGCTGGATGGCATTTACGGGTATGTACTCAAGGATGCAGAACTGGAAGAATTCAAGCATGCGCTGGATATTGTCAGAAACGATCAGAATTATTTTCCGGCATTTGTCACCAATTACCTGGTCAACAATACCAGGAAGACCCAGGTTGTCAACAGCTATATCACCAAAGAGAAATTAAAACCGCACGAGATCGAATTTATCAAATTAGCCAGTTCGGAATTAACCTATAAGGAAATAGCGGACCGCATGTGCGTCAGCCTGAGAACGGTGGATGGCTACCGGGATCAATGCTTTAAAAAATTAGATATCAAAAACAGGGTCGGGCTGGCACTTTATGCGATGAAACAAAACTGGATATAGCTAGCACTCAAACCCCTGAGTGGATTTGTACAGTAATTTTCGTACCTGATCCCTGAACACTGGATACTTCCAGTTGACCACCAATTGTTTCCGCTCTTTTCCTGATGCTGACCAGGCCAATGCCTTCCGCAGGGGAAACTGTATCGAACCCTTTGCCATCATCTTCAATGATCATCAAAAAATTGTTCTCTTCGAAAGTGATCGTCACCTTTAGCGTCAGCGCATCTGCATGTTTCAGCGTATTGTTTATGACCTCCTGAAATATGCGGTAAACAGCGACCTCCTGTTTATCGCTCAGGAAATTTTGTATGCCAGAGATCAAGAGAGTAACTTGCAGCTGTTTCGTAGCATTCAGCCTTTCCAAGGACATTTTTACAGAGGTGATCAGATCATTCTGCAGCCTACTGCCGTAATAAAGGCTATGCGTAAGATTTCTTAAATCTTTGATCACATCGCTGATGATCGTCCTGGCCTCTTTAAGTTGTTCCGGGTCACCCATAGCTAGGTTCATTTTGATCACCGACAGGGATTGACCGATGTCATCATGTATGTTTCTGCTGATCCTTTGCCGCTCTTTCTCAATATTCAATTTATTTTCGAAGTATACACGCTGCCTGTTTATCTTAATGCGGTAATAAACGCTGACCAATAAAAATATCAAAGCCAGCAGGAACAGCAGGAAAACGAATTTAAAGATCCAGGTTTCCCACCATGGTGGCAAAATGGTCAGACTCATGCGAACGATGTTTTGACTGGTTCCACGGGCCGGATTAATCGCCATCGCTTCAAAAGAATATTCGCCGGGTTTCAATGAGGGGAACCTGATCAAACCGCTTTGGCTGCCGGTCAGTGTCCACCTGCCTTCCGTTGCATCATTTAGCCGATACTTATACCGCGTGTCGGCCGATGACCGGAAAACAGCGGATGTAAGATTAAACTGGAAATCATTTTTGTCATGTGAGACCTCAATGTTATTACCGTACACGGAATCACGGCCGTTGATTAATGTGAAAGTGTTCTTACAAATGAAAGAAGCCGTGTCCGGGCCGCTATTGATATTGACGGTATACAAACGATTGGACGACAAAAAATAAGCGGTGTTTCCGATCTGCACAACATCGGTAACACTATAATCATCCGTCATCGCATTTCGATCCAATCTTTCTTTTGCCGGGTCGAATACTTTTGGAACACCGGCATTCAGCAGCCAGATTTTATCGCCGATCTTTCTGAATCCCAGAATTTTTTCGGGACCGATTTCTTCTTTGCCGATGACCTGACGCACGCGCTCCGATTGGTAGATTAGTAAACCAAATTTTTGCGACGCGATATACAATTTTCTTTGATCATACAACAGCGCCGATGCAATGATCGGTTGACCATTAAATTGTAGCACCCTTAGGTAACCAGGGCTATATTCAAAAAGCTGATCATCGGTTGCAAACACGATCTTTTTTCGATCAGGAATTCCCGCAACCGCCGGCATGGATATCAGACAATTCCAGCATGCCCTATGGATCAGTATTTTAGGAACCAGTTTGTCGCTCTTGCTTTCAGGATGAATAAGATCATAAAAATAAGAAAGCTCATCACTGGCCAGGTAAACCATGCTGCCAAAAATCTCGGCCTGGTTTAGAAATGTTGCGCCACCCAGCCTTCTTACCTTTTTTGTCTCATCGTTGTAAAAGTAAGTCATCACGTTACTTTGTACTACAAAGTCATGTTTAGTAACATGGCGAAGAAATCCCACTTCAAAATTCCACCCCGGCAAATTCGTCGAGTCAGTTATTTTTGCTGAGGGAATATCAAATTTCATAAACTTCCCTAATGTTCCCAGATAAATACATGACGATCCTTTTTCAATAGAAAAGATGTTGGTCCTGAGCGGGTCCACTGGATTGACGGGTAAATGCCGATACTGGACATGCAAACCATTTTTTGATACAAACCAGTCATTCCCTTCTTTGTCATGTATGATTTCGATCGTTTCGTAACCATGGTAGATTTCATTCTGGCCGGAACGGCTCTCTGTCTTGGCATTGATCCAGTACTGATCCTGGTCATAGGACTGGATATTATTGAGCGTTGAGCCTTGCCAATCAATCGCTCTTTTGACGGTCAGTTCTTTACCATTGTAATCCAGTTCGTAAATCGTTTGAGGCGCTTCTTCAAATGGGTTCGGATCGGAGGTCGCGAAGACCCTGTCGGCCTGATTCTGGAAAAACAGCGTCCGGTATTTTCCCGCTTTGAAAGACTTTTTCGCTGTCAGGCGTTTGCCGTCGAACGTATAAATTGCACCCGTACTGTACCGATAGATAAACACCTGGTTACGCAGTTGAAAAATATTCGCCCCGATACCCACGCCAATATTAAATTTGAAAAAATGGCTGCGCAGCGTTTTCGAATCATATACTTGGAGGCCTCTTTCGGTCGTCAGGTAGACTTTTCCCTGAAAGCTTAGTATACCCCATATCCAGTCCTTTTCACCATTTCTGATCATTATCCTCCTGTCCCTGCGGATATAAAAGAGATCATGGTGATCATCTATACACCAGATCCGCCCGGTGTCATCCTGCAATATTTTAACGATCCCTGTCGGCCGGTCTGCCGGAATAGCTGTCGATGTGATACCATCATAGCGGGTCAACCCCTGGTCACTACCGATCCACATAAAGCCCTCCCTGTCACAAAATGCGGTATTGATCCGAGTAGCTGGAATGAAAGTCAGCTGCACCGGATGGATCTCCCCGGCAAGCGACCACCAAGCTCGCAAAACACAAATTATAAAAATAATCAGACGGCGGATCAGCTTCATGATACGGAATTTATCATTCAAATTTAAGGGAATGATGTCGCATTTAATCAGGTGTTTTCACCCAATTTCTCCGGTATAAAAACATGAATATAAGGTGATTATCTCTGGTCGTTGCCTACTCCCGGACCGTAATTTTGTTTTGTTCACTTAACAACACATCATCATGGAATTACTTACTTATGACGAAGTCCGGGAAATTGTTCTCAAGGCTTTACAGACCATCGCCGAACTACCCACGGAACCAGAAGAAGCAACATTTGACATGTTGCAACCCGAACACAAAAAAATCCTGGTATCTGCCTTGTCTCACTTTCTAAATGGCTATCAATACGTCGAAGGTGGCCCCTATCGTGACGTCGCGATAACAATTGGCCAGCTCGATGATTTTGAAAATGTCAGAGCCCTGATCGATTACATCGTGGAAAATCAGATCGTCGTAATACCTTAATCTTCATCATCATGAAAAACATCATTCAGGTCATCATGGTCAGCCTTTTGCTGCTGCCGTTTCACGTTGTTGCCCAGCAGACTTTTAAACCCGAAAATATCCGGATTGTACCTAAAGCTACGAACGTAGCAGAATTACACGTCGAGATCATACTGCCACTCGACACGGACCAGTTAGACGTCAGCTACTATGAACAGCATCCCGAGGATAAACCGGCTGTCAGGATCGTCGCAAAAGGCGGTCCTTTAAAATGTTCGCCATCCATCAAACCGGCAATGGGCCGTAAAAAGATAGTCATCGTCCTGGGGAACCTGACCCTTGACGCAGTCGAACGTTTCGCGGAGAAAGACAACGGCGTCGGACTTAGGTTTGATGATGACCTCCGGTTCAATTTCGGGCCGGATAAAGCTCATCTGCGTCCGGGAGTCGTTTCCAAAGATCTTATTAACGACCTGGTGGACCAGCAGCTAAGCTATCCCGCTAAAGACAAAGCGGTTTTCGTGACCGGGCTGAACAATTATTATTACTATAAAAATAAACTCGATTTCGGCGTCCAGCCAGGCCAGGACAGCAGTAAAACTTCTTATACGCTCAATTTCGATTTTCAGAACATCTATAAACGATCGGCTTTGCTAAATTGTGACGGTACCACCAGCGGGCAGGGCGGAACAAAGGTCTATTATGGATTATCCGCCCGTTTGAGTACAGACAGCAAGGATACGCTTAATTACCTCGACCTTTATCCGCTGATCTTTCATACCGGAAATTACAATGGCCGGCTGCCCTTTGATCTGGATTTGAAACTCGGACACGAATCAAATCAGGCGTTCAGCAACCGCCGTGCGAGCGCCAACCTGGCCTTTACCACACTTTTTCCGAACCTGATCGATCTGACCTCTTCAGCATCCAAACGCCTGAAATTGAAACCGGTTATTGGTCTGGGCCTGAAAGGTTATTATGATTACTCAAAGAACATGACTGCCTTTTGGTCCGGTCAGGCATTTTTTAGCGCCTATTATTATATTCCTGTCTATGATCGTTACGCAATCATCATCAGTAATAAATCTTTCTACGATTTCAGCAACGAACGGAACCCCCAGAAGAAAATAATGAGCAATTACAGTGTTGCGGTCGGCACGGAGATCCCCGGTACGACATTCAAAGCAATGGTCAAATTTGAAAATGGCCGCTCAGACATCAATTACAAAGAAGGAAAAGCGGTCGTCCTGGGACTGATCATGAACCTATTTGCACCCACAATAAAATAATATCTTATGAGTAATCAAGTTGAACAACAGGTGACTATACTCATCCTCGTCCACCTTTCCGCATGCTTCCTGATCTTTTGTCTGCTGATCTGGCAGTTTCTCAGATTTTGCTTCGGCAAGATAATCGCATGGCCAGAACGGCTTTTGGCTGCCAGTGTCGCCGCATATTTTTTTCCTGACGTCGTCTATCAGGCCTTCATCTACCCGCTGGTTCATCTGGAACATAATCTGGAATACCTTTTCTATGCCTATGATGCTAAAGACGATGCCAGCGCAAATATTAGTATGAAGACCATTACTTACACTAAAGTTCTCCAGGCATACCCCATTGCCGGGCTTCTTCAAGCCATTGGCGTAGCTGTGCTGGTTTTTTGGTTATGCAGGCGAATACAGACCCTAAAATTTTCTTCTCCAACCCCGCCCCTAAAGTCTTCATCGAATATGGTTAGAACAAAGATCTATAATGCAATCATTTGCCTCACGCTCTTATTGAGCATGTATCTGGTCTGGAGTGTTTGTATCAGTATACCCTACCTCAGCGAAATGAAAAAAGCTTCGGGACCGACACAGGCTGTTGTCGACTCTACACTCAACGCCAGTGTCAAATCTGACACCGTCGAAATGCCTCAAGTTCCCCCACCGGCATTTAAGACCGACGCGGCCAGCAATTTTCTAGAGACAGATCAGAAAACCAAAGGCAAATTGGCGACGCTGCCTGAAGAATTGAAAAAAAGAATACAAGCAAGGATCAACAATTTACAGGTGCAAGTACAAGCCGCCTTGACGGAAAGAAATGAGGCTACCAAGAGGATCAAAGACTATCATACTGCTTTTTTACACGCCATTAAAAGGGTACGCGAAGACCTGTCCACAACGTATAAGACTAATAGCTCTAATATAGCGATCGACAAAAACGCTTTATACATCCAACTGAAGGACGCCTATAGTAGCTATCTCGCAGACAACAGCAGATACTACAACGAAGCCTTGGACGATCTGGGCCGGGTTGATATGAGTAATAGTAACCGGCTGACTAGTCTAATCCAGGATATCAAAGCTGAAACAATCGCTTATGCGAAGATAGGTACAACTGTACCTGATGTGCAAACCGCTGTAAATTCATGGCTAAGCCCATTTACTAATTACCTGTTCATTTCCTTTAATGACCGGTTGAATATCGTCAACACCTTTTATGAAAAAGACGGCAGTGACTGGGGATTTCTTGGCGGCAGTGCCGGTTACCTGATCAAGACTAAATCACTTGACCTTGTTCTGCTCGTCGGCATGATCGGCTTTGGTATTCTCGGGGCCTCAATTTTATCATTTGCCCATATCAATAACTTCTTTGTTACCTTTTCAACGAAACCGGTCATTCAGAATTTCCCGAACGTCCTGGCGCGTGGTTTCGGTGCAGCTTTGATCATTTACTTGGCCACCAAAGGCGGCCTAGCTGTTTTTTCAATGGGCGCAACCCAAGACCCCAATGGCTACATGCTCCTATTGACCTGTTTTGCCGGAGCGGTATTCAGCGAAAAGATCTGGACAAAGATCAGTACAATACTGCTTACATCAGCTCCTGCAGCCGGACCAGGTATCCCCGTAAATCCAGCTAGGTCAGTTGACGCTCAATCGGTACCGGTTAAGTCAAAAGCACTCGTCCCGCGTGAACTGCCGGGAGTATAAGTAAAATGGTCCGTCATTAAGAAAACATTTTATTTTATCCCATTATCGGCGAATGAAAAATAAGAACTGCCAGAAACGACCAACTGATCTTTCACTGGCATGCCCAGATCCTTGGCAAAATCGATGATCCTCCGCGCGATCGTTTTTTCATGCGGGCTTGGATAAACTTTTTTATTGGGTTGGTTGATACCGAAAACGACCTTCTTTGCACCGTGGCTTTTAGCTACCTTGAGGGCTTCCTGCATGTCCTTTTGCAGGTTGACCACTTTTTCTACCCTGATCGTCAATTCAAAAAGCACATTGTCCCAGTCGTCAAGACCAAGCGCTTTGACCTGCCGGATATTTTTCATTTCCTCCCGATCCCAGTTCTCAATGAAACCAATATATGCGTTCAGTGTCGCATCGATAACCGGATAATCCGGTTTTGAATTTAAGTTGACCTTGTCGGTCAATGTAGCAGTGTTACCCATGATGTAAATATAAGTGAAGTATAATGTTCCGTCGCTATTGTATTGTCAAATAAAGTGCTAAAAAATGTTAAAACTACTTTTAGCTATTAAATACCGTAAATGAATAAAATGAATTGAATCGAAGCGGGGAATTTTCAGATTGGAACGCCGGTACGGCTGCTGAAATATCCTGTATGCAATTATTGGCTTTTACGGTATCATACAGCGCAGGGTTAGGCAAATAAGGTTCAAAATCACTTTCTACCATTTTAATTTCCCCGAATTTTAAATGGTGAGCGACAGCATCTACAAACCCGCCGGTCGCCGCAATGATTAGACGTAAAAGGAAATTATCTTTTTTAATCATCAGGTCTGGATCAAAGAAATTCGCTTCTGGAGAATCCAGAAATAGGACCATATTCACTACATCCTGACCATTTTTTCCGGCAGCCAACACAGGCAAGTTCAGAAATGCCTTATTTTCCGAGATCTTTTGGTAGTCTTCAGCAAGCCCTGTTTTATTCGCCAGATCTTTAAATTGTGCCTCGTCCCTGTTCACGATCAATATCGGTAGGCCCGTTCGGAAACACATTCCTACACCGCCCCGTTCAATGTCGAACACCCTCCCGTAGCTATCGTTACGGTCGGAGATCTCGGTCCCGAAATACGCCGTAACCTGCTGAAAGCTATAGCCATCCTTAGTTTTAATTAGACGGTGCAGCGTCACTCTGAAAGGTTTGTCTGTATAACATTTTAATGTTCCCGCCAGGCCTGAAACAAAATTCGTACACAATATGCTGGTCGACGGATTTAAGTATTCAAACCGCCTGTAATTATCCGGGTCGAAGATTGCATTCAGCGTGCTGTTTGACCAGCGGCGGTGGACCTCGGTCTTATGATGTTCCTTTTTCTGGTTTTCACTGATGGTCGCCATTGTTCGGTCCTTCGACGCGTCGAAAAAACAATCCGGGATAGAGGTCATCCGTTGGGTACCCTGCCTGATGATGA
This sequence comes from Tympanopsis confertula, assembly GCA_026745395.1. Taxonomy (NCBI): domain Eukaryota; kingdom Fungi; phylum Ascomycota; class Sordariomycetes; order Coronophorales; family Scortechiniaceae; genus Tympanopsis; species Tympanopsis confertula. The sequence continues at coordinate 10,787 of JAOYNU010030312.1, forward strand.
CTTTGGCATTATCCGGCAATGGGGCGTCGTTCAGCAGCCATTTTTTTCCGGCTTCCTTCATCTCTCCCCCTTTATACTGCAGATTTATCCGTCCGCCATTACGCATCAAAATAAAAGCAAGGAAAGCATGTAAAAAGGACATCCTTTTCGGATTTAGCGTCTCTTCAAATCTCGGTTTCCGGTCATTTAGCCAGATTTCCGTTTTCCGGAACAGGTCGCGTTTATGCAGCTCATCATAGATATAATTATAATAATCCGGATCGAGCTCCGTAAATTTCTTAAAGAGCATGTCATTATCCGGGTTGGGATCCGCTTCCAAATCTGCTTTTATTTTCTGCAGTTTTGGCAACAGTTCCGGAAAATCGGGCGCATCCTGGATGACCCCTAAGATCATTTTATAATCAAATCCAAAAATGCTCAAACGGAAAAGGTCAATCAGGCCGCCATCTCCAACTCCTGAGATTACCCACGTTTTCTTTTCGGTTTCCAGGTCGGTCTGGGCATAAGAGTCATTCCGCCAGTACGATGGCGTGTGCGCCTCAGTATTTACTCCGGTCTCAATACCATAACCCGTAGCATAAATCAGAAGGTCACAAAATTCCGAACCCCTGACATCCGCTTCGAAACTGACCATGAACCGGTCCATATAATTTAATTTAACCTCCTGAATACCATCGATCTTACATTTCATAAACTCCCCTAAAACTTTATAGCCTTTCCGGTTTTGACTCACCTTTTCTTTCCGTATATTTTCCCAGCCTTCGATGATCTGCTTGACCACATTGGATGCCAAGTCATACTTCCAGTCTAGTACCGGCATTTCTGCGTAAGGATTATTATAACCTGGATCAGGCCATTCATATAAATTGGGATGAATAACTCTGATGTCGCAACCTGTTTGCATATGAAGGTAAATTGGTTGCTCCTCAAACAACTTCACACGAAACCCCGCTTTTAAGGCGGCCGCGGCAAAGGTAAGCCCAGCTATTCCACCGCCAATCACGCCGATAAAATATTCCTCATCATTTCTGTGCAGCTGCAAGACTTTGTTGTATAGGATTTGAAAAATATTCAGTGCCCGCGTCATTTGTTTTTGGACCGTAATCCCTTCTTGGAAGATACCGATCAAATATTTTTTTGGGCCAAGCGTAAAGAGGTCTAAATATTGTTCATCAGTCATGAGTGAAGCAGGTTGCAGGTTGATTGATTGTACTAAAATAGCGAAAAATAAGTCAACGTTCGCCATTTTCTCTCTGGAAAAAATATGAAATTTGTTTTTGTATGAAACTATTTCAACTCCCTGATCACGAAATGGGTCTGCACACGGCTGTTATCCACCAGCCCATTTATCTTGTCCTTCAATAAATGATGGAAATCCCGCATATCTCGAACCGCCACATGCAGCGCAAAATCTTACAGCCCCGAAAACTGGTAAAACGCCACCACATCCGTTAACCCTGCCATCCCCTGCTCAAAGGTTCTGTAGCTTCCCAGTCATTACAGAGCAGCATCACATCCATAATGGCTAAAATCTGATTACCCTGCACCAGGCGATCTTCCTGGATCGTATACTTTTTAATAAAACCCGCCTCCTCGAGCCGCCTAATCCGCTCGTGCACCGGTGTTGGTTACAAATGCACCAGCCTGGCCAGCTCTTTCAGTGATCTTTCCGCATCTTCCTGCAGAAAACCCAACAGCTTCACATCAATATCGTCCGGCCGGTAATGCATCTGCAACCCATTGGCAGATTGGCCTTAATGGTAATATTCTGTAAGTTCATTCTGATTCCGCAGTCTTAGGTAATTTTTTGAAGCATCATCAAATTTACGCTTTTTGATATTTCGATAACAACGACGCGACTGGCAATACCGGTATGCCGATGATAACAAAAAGTCTTCAGGACCGTCCAGCGCGATGGAAAACGCGGTCATTTCTCCACAATAACTTATTCTCCCTTGAACTGAGGCTTTCGTTTGGAACGTAGTGGCTGATCTTCAGCGCTTAGCAGTTGTTGTGAAGAGGAGTTTTTTATATTTAGGTTCTTAAGATTGGTGGTAAATCTCCTGAACGACCAACTGCCACCGCTTGTTGCGAATTAAGATTCGTGATTAATAAGGGCACTGCGCGAGCCGGTGATCGTGAGATTAATGCCACTACCACCACTTCCAGCAATCTTTCGGCGGAAGACTGGTCATGAAATTAAAAGGTTCCAAGCACTCGTTGCCGGGAACTTTCACTTAAATCTTATCAAAATGGACAAGGGGTCTTGCCGCATGTATTTTAAAATTAGTATTTTTTTAATCTATTAACCTTATCCGATAGTTTTATACGATCATGAGCTGATGACAGCAGGATCGCATATCCGTAACCTTTCAAATTTTACCTATTTAATTATCATTCACCAAAGAGGTGTTTTAGATAAATTTAATTCTTCTTAAATAACTTTTCCAGATTTGCCCTAACGCCTAAATATGCGTTTATGGTAGGATTGTAGGAAGGAAACAAATCGCGTATTTCCCCTCCAACAGTGATGTTTAGGCCCGAAAATTCTTCAGTAATCCTAAATCTGAATAAATAGAAAAATTTGCCGACACTATAAT
>JAOYNU010030533.1:0-13315 GCA_026745395.1 Tympanopsis confertula
ATTTAAATCTCTATTTTTTATCGAGTTTTAAAAATATAGACTTTTAGGGTGGCCAAAAGGGGGTGGGGGACTCTAGAAACCCCTTTTTAAGGAGGCGGATAAGCGTATCCGGCTATCGTCACTAGCCGCTAGCTATATCCTAATAGGGATTAACCCCGCCTAAGTCTATCCATAACCGGTCTCTCTAAACCAGGTCATCACACAATTAAAGAGCCTAAGTTCTTCCGGTTCTAGAGGTAGTATCCTTTTACCGATCTAACTAGTATTTGTAGATTAAGACGGCGGCGAAGAGATCGGGGTACCGGATAACGTTAAAAGGGTCACGTGACTATAACTAGTCTACGTGTAGGGCTGCGTGCGATTGGCGAGGGCATGTCCGAGGCTTTGGAAGGGTCTTAATCCTTTACAATATTAATATTTAATAATGAATAAATATAATAGAAAAGTAGGTCTAATAACAAAAGTAGATATAATATTGCTTAGGTAAGTAGTCAAAAGCTAGCTAATTCTATATTACCTTCTCTACTCTTATAAATTCAGATATTAATATATATTATTAGTTTTTTAGGTATTATATGCGTTTTAAAGACTTATTTACCATAATATATGTCAAGTAGCTACTTATCTAGTTATGTACAGTTATAAAGTTAGAATTGACTATATTAAATCGGGGTAAAGTAAGCTCGAAAAATAGAGGTTGCTATTTGTATATAGGATTATACCCCCGTTTAATGATCTATTAGCAAATATAGGGCAGAGCACCCTTGCGTGTTATAAAAATTTTTATCCTTGCCGTTCCAACCTACTTCTAGAAACATACTTCCCACGCTCGTGTCGCTATCAGTAAAGAAAGCAATCTTGCTCCACGATGACAGCAAGGGCAGGGAGAGTGCGCAAAACCGACCTTCTTAACTTGCGTTCTTGTCCTTGTTCCTCACTAATTCTTATGGATCCATAGGATACAGCAATAACCAAAATTTGCACTCTTTGTGAATCATTACTATTTCAAAAACCCCACTTCCACACAATCCAGCAGACAGAATGGCTACCGGGGTTCAGGCACATGACTACTTCTGGCCGGTTGAAAACTGCGTCAGAATATTCCGCCCGCCGGGAAAGTCATAATACACCATCGGAGGACACGGACCAAGAATTAACCAAATTTGAGCCCGACCATGGTCTGCCACTTTCAAGTTTCTATGGGGTTACAAGAATACCAGGCTCGTTTTGTTTTGGTACCTGCGCGAAGTCAGCGGCTCTCAGTCGGTATCCCATATCACAAGCGAGGGGATTCTTGTCCTCGGCCTATCGTCGTGAAAGACAGCCCCCACAATCCGGGGCTGCAAGGATTTGTCGCGACTCTCCTTTGACCCTGCCAGCCAAGTCTTGGGGACAACGGCAGGAATTGGATGATGCTATGCAATTGAAACTTAATTCCAGTCGCATCGGGCAGTCCAGTCCATCTTCTCCACCATCAGACCGCAAACATCAGTTACCACCCACTCGAACGAGAGCAAAACCGCGCAAGAACAACCAAGGATCGCATAAAACCGCTCCAGCCACTTTGGATGCTACCAAGAAGGCTACACACCAAATACCCGACGCGGCAGCTCCAGACAAACCCTCAGAATGTCAATTTGAAGATCGACCTCAAACCAAAGATCAACCTACGATCACACCCACGCCGCCCAAAAAACAAGATGATAAAACGCCCCTAGAGTTGCCGGGGCCGCCTGGAGACGTAAAATCACCAATTGCTTCAACGACCAGCAGTCCATCTGAAATGATACCGAACACAGACTCACCTGCAAGTATTACCACCAAGTCGAGCGGTACGCCTAGGGGTTGGTCGTGGTGGGATTTGGTGATAGGGAAAGTATCGAAAAAGGTCTTGATAAATACTTGGCTAAAAAAGAAACGTACATTATGGGGATTCATTACTCGCTTTGTCAGTTCCGGCAACCCAGCTTCTCAAGATGGCCAGGTGTCACTAGTAACCCAAAAAGTCATCAAGAAGAAAAAGAAGAAGGAGAAGAAACCGGACAAGAAGTCTACGCCCGACACGCTATATATATCAGAACCATCAAAGAATGAGCAGCCCCAGCCGGCGACTGTAGTGAAGCAGATGCCACGCTCTTTTCGCCCAATCGGATTGCTCAACATAGGAACTCGCCCATACGATGAATACGATAAATCATTGCCACCTGATACTGGAACACAACCGAAGCGCCCGTTTGAAGCAGCCCCATATCGTCGGAGTGAATTTGATGTCTCATACCGTGGAATTTTACCTCTCGAGAGCGACAGTCGGAGGCCGCGGGCGGCTCGCAAGATCCCGTCATCCATTAAGGTCTCGGCCATACAAGGTCACCAAGCACAGACCGGTGATGTTTTTGAGCCTCTCGAGGACAAGCTCCTTTTACCCGACGAAGCTGCAATCGAGGCCAGGCCAATACAATACTCGGAAATATCGCAGCCCAGTCCTATCGATACCACATCGGTACCTGACAGTTCCTTACCTTTGACTCCTGGAACCGAGCCGGTGGTTGGCGAGATACTGGATAGAGATGCTGGAGTAGCTGACACTGTCGTCTTGGAGAAGTCGAATGCTGGAACCGAGGGGACAAACGCTGATGCCATGGAGGAGATACCCACGCCGCCAATATCCCTGCAATCTTCGCAATCTCCTGAACCTCATGCAGTCACTGGGACTTCCATAACGCCCGATCTTACAGAGGACCTTCTCCTTCCGCATGAACAAGCCGCGATGAAGGGGCTGCTTTGGCCTGAAATAACGAGGAGAGAGCAGGTTATAAATCCATTTGAAATTGACAGGCACGTGCCAAGCATAAGGGCTGAAGCTCATTTAATTGCTGAAAACCAAGTGGAATTACACCAGCCTAGGTCTCTAGGATGGCGCTTGACAGGCAAGATGAGCGAGAACGATGTCCTCAAAGACCGTGGACGCCCGGAAATGGGTGGCCCTTTGATACCAGCTCACGAACACCCACAGGCCAACAACCACATGCCGAGTCAACAGCAATATCTTGGGTCAAGATCGGGCCAAGGGAACACATCATCTCTCATTGAAAGCAGGGCAAGTCAACCTATTTTATCTCCAACGTGGGACCGTTCAAAGTCAGGTTTCAATCAAGATCCCGGCGACCCTCGTAAGATTATTGGTAGATCTAAGGTTCCTACATCCGAGCCCAACAAAGCATCCGACCTGATTCTCTCTTCTGCCTTGCATTGTGATAGCGATGATCTCGTACTCCCGTATGAATCACAGAATGTCGCGAAAGAGAAGAGAACCTCGGAAAGTTTGATTGAGGCGACGTCTGTGCAGGGCCCGAACTCGCAAAAGCACCATCCTTGGGCGTTGTGGCCCTCGGTGTCAGAATCGGTTGAAGACAAGCGTTTGCGAGGTCGACCTCGTCAGTATGGTGACTTGTTTGCTCCCCCCAAGCGGAGTAACCAAAGTTCGGATAATGATAATGCGATGTTTAACCGTTCCCAAGGATGGCAAGGTGATCGCAACGCATTTGGAAGCAGATTCGCACAAAGCCACGATGCTGCGAGGGACCTTTTCGGAGAAGGAGACTTTTGGGGCAAGTCGAGTGAGTCACGGTTGGTGGACAGATCCTCTCAAGCTGTCGGTCCGTCACCAGGAGCTTCCGGTGACGCGGTGCAAATTTTAGAGTCTCAGGCGGCCCGTCGGGTCGTAAGACGAAGGTCGAATTTCGAGACTCTATCAGAAGAGAGACGGGACCACGTCGGAGCCGCGAGGCAGGCCCATCCATCCACCAGCCAAGAAGCCTTGGCACCCCAGGAAGGCACGGAACGGTTTCCTGATCGTACACTTGAGAAATTCTGGCAATACCCGGGCTACACTTCACCAGAGACTTCGGTTCAGGATACAAATTCATCATTGGATGCACCGATTTCGCCCGGCTGGGAAGGCTCGGCAACCAAGAACGAAAAAGATCCCCGACAGACCAGACGGCATGGTTGGAGATCTGTACCATGGGGTCAGGTGGATAAACCGACCCCGGATACCGTCACTGCGAAGCCTTCTGATAGCCATGTATCTCCTCCCGACAATATGTCTCGGGTGATTAACACCGCCGACAATGAGGCCATGACTTACCCAGAACATCACGGTGGAGTCAATGTCGAGGGAAAGCGTGAGCGTGGCCGCAAAAGACATGAGCGCTTCGAAGGTCGGGGCTCGCGATATGTAGATATCGATCAAGATGCGCATCTATATGAGCCAGAAAAAGGCGTTAAGCGACGAGATCGCCTCTGGGTTCATGAATATGGTTTTGATCGAGACCAAGGCCGAGGAAAGCGACGAGCAGAGTCTGAGGCGGACGAGGATTGGGAGGATGAATGGGAACAGTATCAGGCGCGAAAGCGTGCAAGAATACAGCAACGTGAACAGGCAGAGTTGGAACAGAAAATGTCAGGACCTCCACAAATAACTGTTCCCGAGTTCATCGCCGTCGAAGACCTGGCACGAGCCTTGGGCCTGTCTGCTGACGAACTAGCACGCGCTCTCGTGGAGTTTGGATTTGAGAGCCTGACCGTCAAGAGTGTATTGACAGGCGAGACCGCGGCGCTGGTCGCTCAAGAGTACGGATTTGAAGCCAAGGTAGAAGAAGGAGAGAACAGGGACCTCAAACCACGTTCACCGCCGGATGATCTATCAACGATTCCCGAGCGCCCACCTATCGTTACCATCATGGGTCATGTCGATCACGGCAAGACCACAATGCTCGACTACCTTCGCAAGTCCTCGATCGCAGCCCAGGAGCATGGAGGTATCACTCAGCATATTGGCGCCTTCGTGGTTCAGATGTCTACGGGCAAACAAATCACATTCCTCGACACCCCAGGGCATGAGGCATTCCTAGCTATGCGTCAACGTGGTGCGTTTGCTACGGATATAGTCGTGCTTGTCGTTGCTGCCGACGATAGCGTCAAGCCACAGACGATTGAGGCGCTCAACCATGCGAAAGCAGCCAAGGTACCCATTATAGTTGCCATCAATAAGATTGACAAACCTGGCGCGAAGGTGGATATGGTCAAACATGATCTCAGCCGCTTCGGTGTCGAGGTTGAGGATTTGAATGGCGATGTCCCAGTGGTATGCACAAGTGGCAAGACGGGAGAGGGTATGGCGGAGCTCGAGGAAACCATTGTTACACTCTCGGAGATTCTTGATATCCGTGCAGAAAAGGACGGCATGGCCGAAGGCTGGGTCATTGAGGCAAGTATCAAAGTGGTTGGCAAGTCAGCAGTGGTACTCGTCAAACGTGGTACCCTCCGCATCGGTGACACCATTGTTGCCGGCACCAGCTGGGCTCGTATCCGTATGCTTAGAAACGAGTCGGGCCTAGAAATCGATGAAGCGCCGCCTGGAACACCTGCAGAAGTTTTCGGCTGGAGCGATAGCCTCCCTGACGCGGGAGATGAGGTCATCCAAGCCCCAGATGAGGGCAAGGCTCGAACGGCAATCACGTACCGAGAGGAGATGAAGGAGAGGGGAAGAAATGTGGATGAAGTGGCAAGACAGGAGCAAGTGCGCCGAGAGGAGATGGCCAACGAAACCGAGCAACCTGCCAGCAACAACGAAGCTAAGGGGCCGAGCCCCAAGCAGATTGGTTTCATTATAAAAGCTGATGTGGCTGGTTCGGCCGAGGCAGTTGCCACCACCATTCTCCAAATCGGAAATCAGGAAGTACAACCAAGAGTTCTACGCTCAGCGGCTGGGGCCATTACTGAATGGGACATTGAACACGCAGCGGTCTCGGGAAGCATTGTTGTAAACTTCAATATGCCTGTCGCGCCGGCCATTCGCACTCTTGCGGATCGAGAGGGCGTCATAATCATGGAACATTCCGTCATATATCGCCTCATTGACGACGTCAAAGAACAACTATCAGTGCACCTGGCTGATAAGATTACGTACCGTGTCACGGGAGAGGCAGAGGTCCTGCAGATCTTCCCAATCAACATCAAGGGCAAGGTATTCAGAAATTATGCCGGCTGTAGAATCCGAAATGGGTCTGTGACAACAGGTTCCCGAGTTCGGGTGCTCAGGATAGGTCAAAATATCTATGAAAGTAAGTCAGCACCCAGTCCTTACCCGTACGACCGTTGCGTAACCCAGACTGACTCGAAATTTGCAACAGGTGTGGTTGATTCAATGCGCCACGGTAAGAAGGATGTTAACGAGATGTTCAAGAATTCTGAATGTGGCATCGGAGTTGAGGGCTTCGAGGAGTTTGAGCCGGGTGACACCATCCAGGTCTATGAGGAATTGCGAGAGGTTCGGCGTCTCTGACCTATTACCTGCATGACGGGCGGGGGGAGTTTAGGGGAATCGAACGCTCAGAAGGGTAGATAGAGTCGACGATTGTGAGTAGACATTTAGACTATGGAGCCGTGAGAAGGGTAGAAGACGACATCATATAGAAGAGGCAACCATTTTCTGCTGTCAGTGGCCATGCCTCCATATCCAAATTCTTTCTCTCTGTCTCAACGTATGCAGTGGCTGGAAATTGATGTTGTGACGCTTCATCTAACTATAGAGCCACTCAGGCGATTTTGAGTTCAGGGATGTCGCCAGTCTCGGTCTTGTCTTCATCGCCCATTCTATAAGCCGCCTTCCATCGCAGCTTGACCGAGTCTACTTTACGATCCCGATTACCTACGTACCATACCTCGACCTCTTGGGTCACCCCACGACTCTGTTTTGGGCCAAGCTCTCGTCCACTTTGTGGCCTCAACTGCAGCTCATAACCCTGTATTTTTTTTTGGATTCCTTGTTAGAAAACGGATTCTGGTGAAGAGAACGAAACACTGACTCTTGTGACGGCGAGCTGGTAGTGAAGCTCAGCTATGGGCTGTGACGTGTTGTTGGTAAAGGCGAATGTGATACTGATGGAATTGGAGCCGGGAGCACGGGCAGCCACAAACTCGATCTTGAGATTGGTATCATTAGCTATGCCGCGACACTCTTTAGGTTGGCTGGCCGCGGCAGCCTCAGGAGGCAAGGCTGATGAGAAAGACCATTCTTCATCATCATCAGTGGGCGCGGGGGGCGGCGGTACGGGCGTTTGTCTCGAGGACAGTGAACCAAGTGCTGCGAATGGATCGGCAGAGGCGGTCGGGGAAGACGTCGCAAATGTAGAATTCGGCTGGGTAAGAAACCGAGGTGCAACTGTGGGCAACATAGGTCTCGAGGCGAAGGGAGCAAGGGAGGATGGGGCCGGGGGGCCGTTGACTATTGAAGCAGCACTTTGGGCCGAGGTCGTGGAAGAAAGCAGCGAGGGGCCTGGGACGTCTATATTGGAAATCTGTCAGTAAAGAGGACCAGACAGCCGAAACGAGCAGCGGCACGGGAGTGTTCTCACTGGTGTTTGTGCCAAATCCCAGGGCAATACTACCTCCAGGCTCCTCTCCGAGATGGAGTCCAAGCAAATCCGTTTCCAGTGTAGTATTTGCACCTTCACTAACAGTGGCGGCTGTCGGGTTTCTGTCAGACTCAGTGTCCAAGTCAATCAGCGATAACTCGTTTGCCGCTGTCGCTTTGGAACCAGTGGTCTGAGGAACCGATATCAATCCACTCGTAATCTTTCTTGCCGCTTCAACGTTGCCTCTCTTCATAAGTTCGTATCTCTGTACGGTCCGGTGTATGCTATCATTTATCTCAAGCAACCTGGCCACTGCGTCGTGGTCCTCTGACTCATCCTCGCACATCTTCTGAATTCTGGGCTGGGCGCTACGCAGAGCAGACGCAAGCTCCGCAAACACGTCGCCATCCTCCATCTTGTCTCCGCCTCCAGGTCTGAAGCCCTCGAGACGTTCTTCAAGAAGCCGTGCTTTCGCTTGTATCTTGCCAACTTCCTCGGCGGCCTTGGCACGGTAGTCGGTTTTGGAGCGCGTGTCGTAGCCGGCCATAACTTTCATGAGCCGGTTGGCTTCTTGAAGATCCTCGGGGGCACCACGGCGAATCAACTCCTGCAGCTTGGCTGACTGAGCCTCGCGTTCTTCCTCTTCCATTTCTTCGGCCGACTTAAGGTAGTCGCCAGGGTTAAGTACAGCAACATCCTCCCTCCTAACCTCGGGGAAGGAGTATCCTTTGTAGCTCAGCAGCCGGTGCATGTCCCTTATGAAACCCAGGTCGTCCTTGTACCGGCTCGTCTCGCATATGGTGCTCCTCCACTCCTCAATGGCTTCAAGTATTTTTGTCTGGACCCTCGTGGGTCGAATAGGTGGCCGTTCGGGAAACCTACGCACCAATTCATTGAGGAAATCCTTCGTGCCTATCTGGAGTTGAAAAGGGTAGCCGCAGTTTTTAACGCAGATATCGAGTAGGTCGAGGGCGAGAAGGGCGACATTCGGGTTACGATGATTTATGTAGCCCACGATAGCAAGTGCTGCCTCGCGCGGCGCTGATCCCTTTTTAGAGTTGATAAGGTCCGAGATTTCGAGGTTGAGGGCGAGGTTCGGCTCGGCGTTCTCGGGGCTGCAGGCTCCTTGTATGAAGCGAGACAGCTGCGACTGTGGGGACTCTGCCCATCGATCGCGCGCAGCGTAGCGCGCCGATGCAGCCTCCATCGTGGTGGAAGTTGCTCGGTTGGTTATAGTCGTCGATGTGAATGGTGGGAGTGGTGTGCAAGCCCTCTGCATGCGTGCGTGTTGTATGGTCCTTGATTCCAGTTGATGGGGACGATAATCAAATGATCGAGGCCCGGGGTCTTTGATCAGGGAGTGTGTAGACTGCCCGCAGCTCAGCTGGATTTCTGGACATAGCTGAGTACCCGGATTTACAAGGCAACTTCGCGCAGTGGCGGACTTGTCTGGATGGCTGTAATGACTTCTTAGCACTATTCATACGTGTGATTATATAATTTGGAGACGTTTTCTTCGTCGTATTTAGTTAAAGAAGATTATATAACCTTTGGATCCAAGATGTTTGTTTAAAAATCTATAGATGGATCATCACATGATGGAAAATACAATATGACCTTGGTATAACTTGCCGTGCAGCTGTCAGTTGTCACCAAGCGGTACTTTTGGTATTGCAGCTGAGTTATCATTAACGTGCCCCGCTACAAGGGAAAAGGGCAAACATCAATCTTGACCTGCCAAAGTCGAAAAAACCACAACCCCAACTCGCACCTGTTATTAAAATGGTGCGCCATAAGAAGGACAAGGGGGCCTCCACCAAGGGTAAGGCTGTCTATCACCGATCTCCATTCTCTACCCAGTCCGGCGGCCCCTCAGCAAGCCAGTTGATGCCCTTCAAGGCTGCATGCTGGGATCTTGGGCACTGCGATCCCAAGCGCTGCTCGGGAAAACGGTTGATGAAGTTGGGCATGATGAAACCCCTGCACTTTTCACAACGATTCCCTGGTGTTGTCGTTTCCCCGAATGCGAAGCGCGTCATCTCGCCAGCCGACACCGAAATTCTCGAGGCAAACGGGGTAGCTGTTGTCGAGTGCTCCTGGGCAAGAGTGCACGAGATTCAATGGTCGAAGCTTGGAGGAGGAAATGGTGATGGTCCCAAGGGAGCCGGCGCAGGAGCCGGGATGTGTTTGACGGATGGCAAAAGGGGGGGGTCTGGGCCCAGCATTGGCGCCTCCACCGTCTGCGATAGGCTTTTACCTTACCTTGTCGCTGCCAACACTGTGAACTATGGGAAGCCGTGGAGATTAAATTGCGCCGAGGCGCTCGCTGCCGCGTTTGCTATCTGCGGGCGTCGTGACTGGGCCAAACAGGTACTCGAACCCTTTTCATACGGACAAGAGTTCCTTGAGATCAACTCGGAGCTCCTCGACAAGTATGCTGCTTGTCAAGACGAGGCCGATATCAAGCAAGCCGAGTCACAGTGGCTTGAATCTCTTGAACAAGAATACAAGGACAGGAGACAAGTTGGTGCGGTCGATATGTGGAGAGGTGGAAACACGAACCGCAAATCGAGGCTGGCGGACGATTGCAGCGATGACAGCCAAGGCAAAGAAGAGGAAGCAGATGGCAGCGATTTCTCCGGCAGCGTTGATGGCATATACCTCGGGCGAAGCCCTTCACAACTTTCTGCTGGCAAGCAGAACCGCGGAGAAGACACGGATCATTATTCTGTACCTTCAGAGAGCGATGACGATGATTTGGAGATGGCCGTGATCAGAGCCAAGGTTCTGGCATCCAGAGCCTTTGCCACTGACCCGCCGTCCGATTCAAAACCCACTCCAGAACCAATTTCTCATCCACAATACCAACAACGACTCATAAAAAAAGAACAGCTCCCATCTGAGCATGTTGACATCGGGCATGATTCGGATAACAGCTCCAACTATAGCAACGATGATGAGTTTGATAATATTATGGACGCAACGCCTGTCACAGATCGGACGGGCCTGAAGAAACTAGAACATGAACGACAAAGAGCATCCGCGACAAAGAATATATTATTTCATGCTTAGTAGAGACACCACCCAAGATGAAAGAGGATGCTTGAGAGAGAATGCTGCTGTCTGTCCTGTTCAGTTGGTAGATAAAAACCGAAATGTCAAATTCGATATCACGTGAATATAGAGAGCGTCGCACGTGCTCGCAAGTTCATACTTATGCTTTAGAACTGAAAGTAGCAAGTCAATCAATTGAGCCCAGGTCCAGTCTGGGGGAGGACCCTAGGGTATATGGATATGTTTAATCTTCAATCAGAATTTGGTAACACGAATCGATGAGGTGGTATATATATATATATATACACGCAGTGGTAGATGGGCATTTGCATTTGAGTGAAGGCGGATTATTAGCAAATGGCAAATGCTCCACGCCCACCAAGGAACGGAACCTTCTACCTACTACCTACAACCACCATCAATCACATACACACCTGGGCGTGGGCACTCATACTCTCTCTCACTCGTATTGACTCGCAGTCCAGTCCCACTAGCCGTGCCAAATGCGACGACAATCACATCTCCCTTCCGACCGAGCAGAATAAAAACAAATCGATCTTCTATCTCGTTGAACAAGTCTTTTCTCTGCATTCCCGACAACGCGACAAGACGACGCGGCGCCCGGCCCCCCTCCCCAGCCCATCCTATTATTGTTATCGCGTTCGCATATCTGTCTGTCACGGTTTCCTGTCTATCTGCCACAGGCATAACCTGTAAGGGTTGCTAGCATTGGAAGACGCGAGTTCGCCTTTGTGTGACCAGAACGCCAACAAGCGAGCGGCCAAACGGTTCATGAACGATCAGTTGCGATTCCATAGAGTCTTTACGCTAGTACGACCGATCGATAGCCATCGCAATACAATCTACTCAGTATAATCATCTGGACATCACCCGTCGACCGTGGTTGCATCTGGGACTGTGTGAACTCGCCACAAGGATCGATCGAATAGAAATATTCGCAATCCCGCGCCCACGGCACCTATCCCAAGACTCTGCAGGTAATGTCGACATCCGGGTTGACTCGTCGCCGCGGCGCAGGCGGTGGGGGTGCAAATGCGGGCATTGGCGATGGTGAAACCGGCGCCAGCGTTGCCAGCAACAATGTGAATCGCAATAACTCGTCGAGCAACTTCAAGGACAGTGGCCCAGAAACAAGCTACGAGGAAAGCGAGAACGGCCACAAGATTGCATTTGACCCGCGAGACATTAACGAAAGCGCCGAGCGCGTCAAGCAACCTAAGCTCACGTTGATGGAGGAGGTGCTGTTACTTGGGCTTAAAGATAAACAAGCAAGTCTCTGTTTCCCCCCCCCCCCCCCTCTTGTCTGCTTCACGGTCATTGAGGCAGTTATGCTGACATATAAAACCCCAATAATCAGGGATACCTCTCATTCTGGAACGACAACATCTCATATGCTCTTCGTGGCTGCATCGTGATCGAGCTCGCGTTCCGTGGGAGGATTAGTATGGAAAAAGACCCTTCGCGACGGCGTCTCGCGCTTGCCGATCGATGCATCGAAGTCGTTGACGATACCCTAACGGGCGAGGTTCTCCTTGACGAGGCTCTGAAGCTAATGAAGCAGAGTGAGCTTATGAGTGTCAGCAACTGGATTGATCTTATGAGCGGTACCGCATTTCCACTTCTTGGATACAAATTGTGCAATCCACTGACTGTTTTCTCTTGTAGGAGAGACATGGAATCTCATGAAAATTGGCTACCAGCTCAAACAGGTACGCGAACGTCTAGCCAAGGGTCTTGTTGACAAGGGCATTCTTCGGACTGAGAAGCGCAACTTTCTCCTCTTCGACATGGCCACTCATCCGGTTGCCGATGGGGGTGCCAAGGACGAGATCCGTCGGCGCGTGCGATCTGTACTCACGCAACGTACCGTAGTCCTTAATCCGAGCCAGTTTCTTCCAGAGAACCTCGACTTCCGCTACATCCGTACCATTGCCATGGTATGTGCTGCCTATGCGGCAAACGTGCTTGAGAACGCGCTATCGTCTCTGGGACATGAGGCTAGGGAAAGGGCTTTTGCTCAGACAGATGACCTCATGATCGATTACAGCCAGTGGCCATTCGGGAGGAAGGCTGTGGGTAACGGGATTGGTGCAAACTTACCACAAGTCATCGCAGAGGTGAGATTTTGTAACCAGATGTGGTCTCAGTCCCTCGTGATCTCAGAACTGACCCGGTGTAGGAGGTGGACAATGCTAAGGATAGAGAACTCCAACTGGAGGTGGTTGCAGCGTGTCTTAGTGTCTTTACGAAGCTCGATTCCCTCCTGTAGACGCTTCTCGGCATGGGTGATGACACTCGTTGCAGTCGTTATTCGGCCCCCAACTCGGACTCAACCCCGCCTCCTCCCCTATGTTTTTGTTCCCTACCACGTTGCCTTGGATGGAAATCGAGCCTTTCTGCACAATTTTACCTGTGGTGATGAAATATGGGAGCAAAAATATGCCACAATCACAAAAAGAGCCGACATCCAAGGTCCATGGTCCAGCTGGCGTCACGCGTGATGGTCAAGGAATTTGCGATTGGGAATCGGAGATGATGGCAGCTGCGTCTGGAGCATTCTGAATGGAGGTTGACCCGTACGCGCCTCATCGGAGAAGATGTTAGTATACGCATTTATAAGAATCGTTTGTCTTCAATCCGCTTATTAGTGATGTTAATCTTACTATTCCGCCGTTGCTTTCTTTAATAAGATGAAAGATACGGATGATTTGGCAGCAGCAGCCTTGGTGGCAGCAAACCAAAGCTTGTTTTGTTGTTGTTTCATTTTGATCTGACGGGAGGAAAACATGTTAATACTCTCTTAGGTTATCAATACAAGTGGC
>JAOYNU010030644.1:0-13315 GCA_026745395.1 Tympanopsis confertula
ATAATAATAATAATAATAATAATAATAATAATAATAATAATAATAATAATAATAATAATAATAATTTCTAAGACTATCTCGAAAGTCTAGAGCGCTATATTACTAGGATTCTACTAGAGGCGGTAGATAAGTATATAGAGCGTATTTATAGCTATCTTAACTATTTAATAGGTCTAATTAATAATAATAAAAGTAGGGGTAAAAATAAGAATAAGGATAAGGGTAAGGGTAAAGGTATTAGGGGTATTTCTAGGGCTCTAAAAGCTAGGGACCGTTCTTCTAGTATCTAATAAGTATAGCCTATTAGCTAATTATATAATAAGTATAGTTATATTATATAGCTCCTAATAATATATTATTTTATCGTATTATTCCTTTTTATATTATAACGGTATTTTTATAGTACTTCTATAGACTTTTATTCTATAATTCGTACCTTACCTCTTTTTTAAAATTTTCTTTATTTTTCCTTATATTCCTACTATATTCTTTTATCGTTAAAGTATTTTTAGGGTTCTTAGGTATTTTCGTTTTTATTATATCCTAATTATCGTACTCTATATAGCTTATTTTTTCTATTACCTCTATAATCTACGATAAAATCGACTTTATATATAGTTTCTCCGTTAAAAAGACTATCCGATAGTATTTCTTAGGTCTTATTAGGCTTATAGATATAAAGTTTAAAACTTTATATATTAAATATACTATAAATATATATTATTAGTAGAAGCTTTAGTTCGATAGCGTTTCCGGATAATTTAATTAATTTAATTTAATATAAATTTATTTATTTAAGTCCTAGTTTTCGATATAGTCGTAAGAGGTTAATATTTTTCGTATTTAATAGAATTTATTAGTTAACCTAGAAAGAGTACTTTTTTCGCTTTTTATTATACTATTAAGATATAAATACTTATACTTTTAGTAAAACTTCTCTTACGAGGTTTTTATTTTTTACTATTATCTCTATTCGGTTCTCTACTTCTTCGGCGTACTTATACGGTATTTTTATAGTATTATAAGGTATATATAGCTCGTACTTAAGTAGAAGATTCGCTAGAGTTTATTTTATTACTAAGTACTTAGATATATTATATATTATTTAAATTAATAGTAATTAGTTATCCTAGTCGTTATAGTACTTTAAATAGTAATTTCTAAAATACTATTCTAAGACTTAGTTTTACTTCTCTATTTACTTATCCGTCTAGGGGTAAAAGCTAATACTTAACCTTTTTTTAATAAGTAGGAGGTCGTAAAAACTAGACTACTATTTACTTATAAATACCGAACCTCTATCTAATATTATTCCTATCGGTAGCCTATAAGATTAGAAGATCTTATTTAAAAATAACTATACTAGATTTATACTATAAATATATTTTAAATAGGGGATATATTTAACTTATTTTATAAATCTATTTATAACTACTAAAATCGAATTATAGTACCCGCCTCTCTTAGAGGATACTAGGGGTAGGTTTATAATAAAATTAATAGTAATCTCCTACTATAGGCCTTAAAAATAAGTAGGGGTTTAAGTAAACCGTATAATTTCTTTAGTAAGGGCTTAGATACCTAATATATACTATAAGTATATACCTACTACTTAGTATCCTTATTAATACTAGGCTAGAAAAACGTATTTTTAATATAAACTACTATCCTAGATATACCCTAGTATTTAGTATACGGGTTATTATAGTATAAGCGTAATACTTTAGCCCTAAGACTATCTAGGGTATATATTTTACTATTTTAATAGAGTAGACCGTACTCTTTAAGCTAAACGGTCGATCTAGCTCTCCTAAACGCGTTTTTAATATAGGATATTTAGGACTATCTCTATTCGGTAATAAAAGTATCCCTTTAATATACCTCGCGGAGTATATCTTTAAATATAGTATCTTTAACGAGGTCTAACTATAAATTTAAATTAAAAAGCGTAGTATATATTACCTTATTATCCTCTTTAAGGGTAGGGTTAGTTATTTCCTCCCCGTTAATAACGGAGGATACTATAGATTATCTTCCCTAGTAATAGGAAAACTTAAAATATATATTTAGATTACTATAGTATTACTTAGATATCCTATTACTAACCTTAAAAGTCTTATCTTTTTAGACTAAATATAGAGGTATTAACTTAAAAAGCTTATAATATACTACTAGAGTACCGGCTTTAACCTAGGGGGAGTATCCCGTAATAAAGTAATACTTAATAAAACTATTTAGTACTACTACTACGTATTTAATATACTTTTATAGTATAATATTTTTATTTATAAAACGCGATTAAAATTAAAATATAATAACTTATCTCGTTTCTCTTATCTCTATAGGGTTATTAAAATCTAGCTTTCGCGATAGAGGATTTACTAGGTTCTTCCGCCTTAGAAGATAAGTAATTATAAAATTAAAAAGAACTAGGTATAATAATACTATTATTTACTTTAGAGATAATTAGGGTTTTAATAGTAAATACTTAATATTTAAATAATTTATTTTTATATCTATAAGTACTAAAGTATATATAAAGTAATACCTCTAAATCTTAAAACTCTCGTAAATAATTAGAAGTTCTATATCTAAGGTATTATAGCGTAATTTAGTATTCTTAAACTTCTTTAATATAAAGGCTATAAAGGCTTATACCGCTATAGGCTACTTCTAGCTAAGGATAGCTCTAATTATAAAGTCTAAAGTATTAGTCTTAATATAAATAGGGTATTTAAGCTAGAAATAGGCTAGTATACTAGTTTTTATAAAAGCTTTTTTTAGTTCTTCTACTATTTACTAGCCTTTATCCCCTATATCTAGGGGTCTTATACGGAGCCGTTTTCCTTAAATCTTCTTCTATCGAACTATAAAAAACTTCTTATATATAGTTATAGTATTATCCTAGTATATTAAGTTATTTAAAAAAACTATAATTTTACTATAGTTCTTAATAAATCGTCTATAGTAATTAATTAATCTAGTAAATAATATAATATCTTATACTAATCGAGGCTTAGGCTAATCGAGTATCTACTTAACTTTTATAAGATCTATACTAATTCCCCTAATACCTACGACCTAATTAAAATAGCCTATTTCGTTAGTCTCGAACTTAAACTTCTTAGGGTTCTTATAGAGGCTAGTATTTTAAAAAGCTTTAATAATCGTTTTAATATAATTAATATATTCTTCTAGTATATTATTATAAATAAATATATCGTCTATATATATAATATAGTAAGTATTTATAAAGTCTTTTAAGACGTTTTTTATATAATTTTAGAATATACTAGGTATATTTATAAGCCCGAATAGTATTACTATATATTTAAAGTATCTATATTAATATCTCTATACTATTTTTTACTTATTACCTCTACGAATACGTATCCTATAATACGCGTTCTTAAGGTCTAATTTCGAGAAGACTTTAGCCTTCGATAGGCGTTCGAGGATATTATTAATTAATAGAAGAGGTATATAATCTTTCTTCGTAATAGTATTAAGTTTATAGTAATCTATATAGAGTTATAAAATATTTCCCTTTTTTAATATAAAAAGAACTAGGGCTTTTAAAAGACTATTACTTCTACGAATCTATCCTAGATCTAGAACTTATTCTATATAATTTTTAAAAGTCTTTAATTCTTTCTTATATAATAGGTAAATTAAAATATACTTAAGGGATAAGCTTTCTAAGTTAATCGTATAGGTTTTTCCGCCTAGTAGGGGTAATTTATCTATAGCTTTTATATCTAGGAACTTCTCTTCTTTATTAATCTACTAGCTAGGGCGCTCTTATAGTATAACTATAGTATTTTTATTTTTATCGTAATTAAGTATATAAGCGAACTTAGTTATTATATTCTATAAATATTCTAATAATATACTAATTACCTAATATATTACTATACCTAGAAAATCTCGCCTCTATATAGTAGTAATAATAAAAAGTTTCTTTAGGGGTAACCCTATATATTATAAGTATATATAAACTATTACGGTATTTTTAGCGTATTATATCTCCTCTAAAATAGAGATTAATTTAATACCGTCCTATCCTTCTTTTAAAAAGCGATAATACTACTAGCCTATCGAGAAGTAGATATCTAGGTCTACTTTTATTAACTAATCTAACCCTATTACTATCTAGTACTTAGGATCGTAGATCTTCGTAATAATTATATTATAATTAAAGGTCTAGGTTTTTCTTTCTAAATTTATAATCTTTATAATAGTAGTTATTCTTCCTCTTATTTTTATATCTCTTTAAGCTACTAGGTATTAATTATATCTCTTATAGGGGTAAGTATAGCCCTACTTTTCTTCTTCTACTAGGTTTTATCGATTATAGTTTATAATTTAGCCTTTATATTTAGAAGAGTATTTATATCTTCCTACTAATATCCTATTTTTATAATAA
Source organism: Tympanopsis confertula (assembly GCA_026745395.1). NCBI lineage: Eukaryota > Fungi > Ascomycota > Sordariomycetes > Coronophorales > Scortechiniaceae > Tympanopsis > Tympanopsis confertula. The sequence continues at coordinate 4,427 of JAOYNU010030644.1, forward strand.
TAGGTATAATAAGTCTTTTCTTTATAAAAATAAGTTATTAGATCTTATCCTAAAATCTAGTTCTAATTATCGGTATTCTATTACTATTTAACTTCTCCTATATAACTATTTTAACTAGAAGAGGGGGTAGGCTATAGTTTTTAATTATATAAGACCCTCTATTATACTAAGTATAATTTAAGGCTATATACTAGGGTCTTATATAGCCTACGAGCTTATACTTATAGTACTTAAGTATAGAAGAATCTCTTCTTACCTTATACCCCTAAAGTATATTTATAGTATAATTAAAATAAGGTTACTTATTAATTATATTATTTTTCTAGGCTTTTAGGAGGTTTATAAATAGGCTTTCTAATATATTATAAAGTCTTTTAATACCCCTATACTTTAAGTCCTTATCGCGATTATTCTTATACCTTTTATCCCTTAAGTAGTAGGTCTATTATAAGGGTTTTTCCTCGGCTAAAGCGAAGTTTTTTAGCTCTTAAAGGGTAGGGGGTATAGAACTAGCCTTAGGGATAATAATTTTCTTACTTTTTTTATTAGTAGTATAGTAGATAGTAAATACCTAAAAGGGTTCGGGGAATTCTTATAAAATCTTAGTTTTAATTTTTAAGATATTATTAATTAAAGTAATTAGTAATTTATATTCTTATTACTACCGGTTTATTAATACTACTATAATATCTCTACTATATAAGTAAAATAGGGTTAGTTCTAAGTCTAAGAACCCTAGGAAATCGTTATAAATAACCCTAGATATTTAATTATTATAAGTACTAGCGATATATATAGTCTAATAGATTCTAATTTATTTCTTAAAATTAGTTTATTTTAGTATTACTTTCTCGATATTATTTTTAATTTTATATAAATTAATAGTATAGTATAGCTATTATAAGAAGGTATTTTTATTCTCTTCTAAATTTCTTTTAAATTTAATAAGTAAACTCGTCTATAGAATTATCGTATAGGTCTTATTAAATATTTAGGGCTTATCTTCCTTTTTCTAGGCTATTTATATAATATATATATTTTAATTTACCTCCTTTTAGATCTCGGGCTAGGCGGATAGGTTAAAAGTTATAATACTATTACTTAATTAATATTAGTATTCTTTTATTACTATTATAGTATACTTATAATATTATTCTTTAACTACTTTTTTTAAAAGTACTAGTAAATCTAGAAAAAGAAGAGAAAAAAGAAAAGGTTTATAGGGCGCGGTAACCGATTCGGTCTCTTCTTAGATAAGAGAACCTCTATTTTATTCTACCTATTATCCTCTTTCTTCTTCCTCTTATAAGGCGACCGAGTAGCTATAAGTAATAACTATTTTAGCTTATTATATATAAAATATAATTAAATATTAGGTTACTATATATAAGGTATAATTAAATATATAACTCGTAGTTATAGGCGTATCTTTATAGTATTCTTATAATATCTCCGGTCCCTAAGGCCTATTAGTCTATAAGATAAGTAAAAGCTATTCTATTAGGCTATTTAATACGTAGATACGTAAATTAGAGAGTAAAGGCGTCGTAATCCTATTATATATATATATCGTAAATAAAGTATAAATATTATATAAATCGTATATAATTAATTAAAACTTCTATTATAATAATAGTAGTATAACCTTTACGAGGAGCTAGATCCCCCTTTTTTTAGTAGGTTCCCCTTCTCTCCTTATATAAGCGCGTACCTCCTAGCTACCTCTTTTATCTCCTTTAGACTATATCCCTAGCTTATAGGCTTTATCTAAGACCCTTCTTATCCCTTATATAGCCAGCTAGTGCTATCTGCTATACTATACTCGTGCCAGTCCATGATAGATTAATCGACCGAGGCTTCTAAGATTTAAGCTATCGTAGGGTGTATAAGCTTCGAAGGGAATATTAGCGCTTTTTCTAGAACTAGTTTTATTAACTCTTCGTATAAAGGGTCTACTACTCTTATAGCTTCTTATAATTCTCGAAGTTCTAGTTAGCGAAAAGGTTAAATTCTAGTATCTATTTCCGAAGTTATTATAATAGGGTCCTAAGTTTTTTTCTAGAGTTATAGATATCGGTTTTTAGTATATTTAGAACTATCGTCGTAAGTATCTATATACGAGAGAGTATTTAAGATTTATAATAATTTACCTAGCCTATAAACTATTTTCTATTAAAGTAGTACTTCTAGTAACTCTACTTAATATACTTAGTATTCTAATAGGTATCTCTTCTTATAGAAGTATTCTAGCTTCTTATAATCTATAATAATCGTTAAAGAGGTTAACTTATATAGTTCCGCCTACTATTTAGTAATTCCGGCGATAATCGAGAGGAGCTCTTTATCGTAAATTAAGTAGTTCTATTCGGCCGGCGATATCTTATATAAAAAGAAGGTAACGGGGTACTAGAGAGTATTATTATTATGCAAATAGGTGGTCAGAATAGGTGGATCAGGCTCGCCACCGATCACTAAATGATATTATATAATGACGAAGCCTGCGTTATATAATCTATACTAATCTTTAATTATTTATATATTTAAGAAGATAGATTCTACGCTCTCTAGAGCGTGAAAATAGAATAATAAAAGGTTTATAATCTACGGTATTATAGAAAGATTCTATATATAGGATCTATTTATATAATAGTTATAAGCCTAGTACTCTTCCTCTAAGCTATAAACTAGTAAAACCCCGCTCCTATAGTTAATTATACCCCCCGTTTTAAGCTATTTTTAGAAGACTTTTTCTTAAGTTAAGCGAATACTATAAGTAAAGAACTAAGTATAAAGATCCTTATAGAGTAAACTCTTAAAAGTACTCTATAGTAGACCGATTAGTATTCGCTTCTCTTTTTATATATAAGCTTTCGAGGTATCTAGAAAGATATTAATCTAGATAAAGAAGATAAAGCTAATCCTATTATTTAAGAGACTAAGAGTAAAGAAACTATATAATATACGGTAATTTAGAACTAGATTTAAACTTTAATTAATTAAAATATTATTAGAATAGTCTTCCTCGAGCTCTAAAAATAAGGAAAAGTTAACCTACGAGTAATTATTAAAGCTTTAAGAAAACGACTCGTACTAACTTAGCTTTTAGTAAAAGAATAAGTATATATTAATTATAAATTAATACTCGAAAAAGTATAAAAAAGAGGAACTAAACCTAGTAATTAGTATTAGTAGTACTATAAAGTTATAATACGGGCTTAGGTTAAAAAATACCTAGAGGTAGAAGGCCTTTTAGTAGTAAAAGACTTCCTAAATACTATTTTAGTATACCTAGTATTTAGATAAGCTTAATAAAACCTTAACGACCTCTTATATAATAAGAGCTTAAGAAAGACCCCTATAACCCTAGAAGAACTTATAAAGATATTTAATTTAACTTAATAAGTAAATACCTAATAGTACTAGGCTATAAGTATTAGGATAAAGTTATTCGCTATAATAAAAGTAGTAAAAGAGTAGATATAAATTTAAAAGAAGAAAAAAGGTAAAAAGAAGGGAAATAGAAGCTCTTATACTTATAAAAAGAATAAATACCTATACTTAGAAATAAAAAGTTATTTTTAGAAGCCTAAAAAATATAATAGATTTCGAAAAGTACTTACTAGTAATTTAAGGAATACTAAAAAGTAATTTAAAAACTTTGTTAACGATAAAATAATAGCTATTTAGAACTAAATAATAGAACTATAGTAGGAAAAGCTAAGAGAAGAACTTAAGAAAAAAGGATAGAAGTTAAAGTAACTTTAAAAGAATACCTAGACCTAATACCTAGGTTCTTTTAATATAGTAGTAATTTCTCTAACCCTAATTAAATACTTAAAAATAAAAGGGTATTCTTAATAGTATTTCGATAGTATCCTCTATTTTAGAGTACTTTTCTTAATAACTATAGGGTAATCTATTTAGTAAATAACTAGAAGTTACTCGAATTAGGCTTATTCGAACTAGCTAAGAATAATTAAATAGTAGAGTATAGCTTATTAGAACTTCTAGTAACCGGATATAAGTATTAAATTATATAAAAAGTATTAAATAGGAGTAAGGGTAAAGGAATAGAAGATCTTATTTTATTAAATATAATAGTAGTTAAAGGTTTTTATATTAATATTATATCGGAGTTATTATTAAAGAAGAAAAGAGCTTAGTACTATAGATTAGATAATACGCTTTATTACGGAAATACTATCTCTAATAATAGAATTATCCGAAAACTAGAGAATAAGTATAAGCTTACCTTTTTTAAATATAAATTACTTAATACCTATATAGAGTACTAAATTACTTATTCTAGTTATAGATTAATAGCGAATACTATAGTTATATATATTAAAAAAATACTAGATATAGAAAATAATAATTAAAGTTATTACTTAAGAATAGATTTAGAAGACCTATAGTATTATAAAGTAAGATATCTAGGACCTTATATACTTTAGTACTTAGTATAGAAGGTTCGAGGAGTACGAGTTAATAGAAAAAAGAGAATTAAATATAAATACTATATACTTATATATACTTTATAAGTAATATTTACTATATCTTTAGAATACTAATTAGTAAGACCGTTATACTAGATATCTTAAGATCTATTTAATTATCCGGAAAGGTATAACGGATTAAAATAGCTACTCGTAATTAAAGACGAATATAATAGTATATATTAGTTATTTATACTACTAAATAAAGGTAAAACTAGTATTTTTAATACTATTTAGTTATTCGAAAAATAGACTCGAAGATAGTATAGATTAGTAATTTATAAGATACGATAAGACGGAGATCGTATAACTATTAGTTTAGAGGAATAATAGAACTCGTAATACGAGCTTTAGGTATAAGAAGAAGGTATAGATCTAGAGATTTTACCCTCCTATACTTACGAACTAAATAGAAGTACTAAAAGAGTAGGCTAAGAAGTAGTAAATAGAATATTAAAAATAAGGATAAGGGCGAATCTACCTAAAAACCTATAGCCGGAGTATATTAAAGTAGTATTAAAACTAATTAATATTTCTCTATTAAGACGAAACGAGATAAAAACTTTATCTAAAATATTTCTAATATAGTTTAAGTAGTAGTTTCGATTCTAGAAGCCCGATTTCGTACTTAAATAAATACGATATTTATAATTAGATTAGAGTAATATCTTCGTATATAAATACTATACTTATCTATTATAAATCGATTAAATAGTTAGTAGATATAAATAAGACTATAAAATTATACCGAAAAAGTATATTAGATACCTAATTAGATATCGTATAACTAATATTTATAGGATCTAAATACCCTAACTTTAGAAAGTTATTATTATAAAGAATATTAGATTTAATAAAAAGTACTTCTACGAGTAGGAAAAAGAAAAATAGGAAAGCTAGCCTATATCTATATTACGGGTAATAATAGAAGCTCTAGAAGAACCTAGTTAATTCTAGGATATCGGAATAGTTAAATAGGAGCTCGAAGTACCTAAGAATAATAACTCTCTAATTCTTATAGAAGTTAAAATTTAAATAGAAAAGACTAATACTACCCCGGAAAAAGAAAACGATTAAAAGTCGGGGGTAAGAGAGCCTAGATCGCCTAATTAGTAAATAGAGGTATATAGTATTAGACTTTTAACCCCTAAATATACTCCTAAGCCCGAATAAGAAGTACTATACGTATAGGAGGAGTTATAGAGTTAATTACGATAATACGAATATAAAATAATAGGTTCGAGTAGTAATTTATCTCTAAATTATAAGGAAAAAAGACCTAGGAGTACGGCTAGTTAATCTAATTATATAACCGAAATAGAGGAGATTATACCTAAAAGAGAGTTAAATTCGGAAACTAAAAGATTCGTTAAAATAATATAATTATTAGATAAGGAAACTCGAGAAGAACTAGAAGAATAATAAGTTCTACTTAAAAACCTATCTCTAGTACGAGTATTTATAAGAGGTAGACTAAGAGGTAGAAGAGTATTACTAGCCCAAGTAAAGATATAAACGAGCTTAAGAATTAGAAAAAGAAAAGAGAAGGCTAAAAAGAATTTTATAGTATTTTTTAATATCGAAACTTATTTACTAAAGAATATAGAACTTACGAATAAAAGCTCTTATAAAAATATTAGTAAATTAGCGATTTCGATATTTATAACTATATTTAGAAATATTAAATAAATACTACTAGATAATAATAATAGTTATAGAATACTATATATAGTACTTACTACTACTACGAAGTACGATAAAAGTAAAAGAATATATAAAAATAGTCTATAAAAACTACTAAATTATTATAAAAATATACTATACTATTTAATAAAAAAAGAGTTTAAGAAAGTAATAAAACTTAAAATAGATAAAATAGAGAAGATAAATACCTAAGTAGTTATAAATCGGTTAAGTATTAATAAAAAAACCCTACTATTATACTAGGTTTATATATATAAATTTAACGAAAACGGCTTACTATTACGCGCTAAAGTACGAATTTATATAAAAAGTAATCTTTAATTCTAGGATTTACTAGTTTTAATATATATAGTAACTCTTATAGTAAAGACTTTTCGAATAATAATAGTACTTATAGTAAAATTCGATTTAGAATATAAGTAATTTAACTTTATTAATACTTTTCTAAATACTTTAATAAGAGGAATAGTCGTCTACGAGCTTCTAGAAGGTTATAGATAAAATAGTAAGTATATAATCTTATAAAAGGCGTTATATAGTCTTAGAGAATTACTTTTACTATAGTATTAAGAACTTAAGAATACTCTAAAAGAGTTTAATCTTATTACTAATAAAGAAGAACTATACTTCTTTTTTAATAAGGAATAGATAGTTTTTATATTAGTATATATTAATAATCTACTCCTAATCTACTATAAACGCTATATCTAGACTACTAAAGTATTTATTACGAAGGTTTTAGAATAGTACGAAGTAAGAAGTATAAGGCTAGTATTTTAGTTCTTAGGGGTAAGAGTAGTACGGAATAGAGAAGAATAAACGATACGGCTAGTATAAAATACCTATATCGAGAAGTTTATAGTACGCCTATTCGAATACCTACTAACTAAATTACTAGTAGTTCTACTTATAAAGAAGATTCTAAAATACTAAGGATAAGTATAGCCATATAAGATAAAGAGGTTTTAAGAGTATATTAGAATAGTAATATACTATACTATATAAATAAAACTAGATATCGTATTTATAATTATAGAGTTATTATAATATCTATAAAACCTAAATTAAGAGTATATTAAAGTAGTAATTTAACTACTATATTATCTATAGGCTATACGGTTCCTAGCTATCTAATTCGGGGGTAGATACGAAGAGATATAAGTTATTAAAATTATATCTAATATAGCCTTTATTAATAACCCTAAAAGTAAGAAATTATCGTAAAACTATATAATATATCTCTTCGGTAGACCTATAATTTAGAAAACTAGATTATAAGCTATAGTAATAATATCTACGATAGAAACTAAGTTATTAGCTCTTAAGTAATATATAAAAGAAGTAATAGCGTTCTCGAGGTTATTAAAATAGATTATAATAAAAATTATAATACTATTTAAAATATTCTATAATAATAAATAAATAATATACTTAATAATAAGTTTAAAAAAATAGTTAAATACTCGTTTAAAATATATCGATATATAGAATATATAGCTTAAATAAGAATACGTAAAAGGTATATTTAAAGTAGTATATTTAGAAATAGAAAAAATACTAGTAGATAGTTTAACTAAACTACTTTTAAGATAATAGTTTAAATATTTTCGTATACTTCTAAATATAGTTAATATCTTATTAATTATAAAATAATTTAAGAGTTAAGGATTATTATATAAGAGGTATCTCTAAAATATAGAAATATAAAATAATATTATATAGAAAAGAGTAGATAGAGAATATAGAGGTATTTAGTTTTATTATTATTTTTTTTTAAAAAAACTACCTATACCCCTGAAAACCCGAAAAAACCGGAAACTAAGTAAATTATATTTAATTACTAGCTATACTATTATCCTTAGATATATCGTTATCTTTATCTTCTTCTTCGTTATTATCCTCCTCTCCTTTAAGCTTGAGCTCTTCTTCTATAACTATAAGCTTTTTTTTAGCTTTACTAGTTATAATTTTAATAATTAGAGTTTTTCTAGTAGGAGTTTTCTTATTACCTAAGATCTTAATAGCCGGGGTCTAATAAGTAAAAATAAGCTCTATTATACTAGAAATAAGGCTAATAGTACTATTTTTATTAGATTCTAGAGATAGGTTATTATAAGAGGCGAGAATATCGTATTTACTTATAGGTATATCGAGGAGCTTCTTAAGAGTAGGATACTAAATATTTAAAACCTATATTTTATTAGTAAAAGAATATTAAAAAAATAAATAAAAAGAAAATATACTAAATTATAGTTACGAGTAAGTTTAGGAGTACTAGCTATTATATCGAAAACTTAAAAATATAAATTAGTAAGAGGAATATAATACTTAGGACTATTTTATTTATTAGTTATATAAATACTAAAAAAGAAGTATAAAGAAATATATATAATTTTATACGAGTAATTATATATATACCGAAAATAACGGGTAATTAGTCGATAATCCTTAGAAATAATAGTATTATAGTAGCGACTATCCGATATACTATAAAAGACGTTTCGGAGATATCCTAGATAAGGGAATATATACTCCGCGCCCTTAGAATAGCTACTTTTTTTAGCCGAACGATTTTTCTTAATATTAGCCTATATATTTATTAGTTTTCTAAATTTCTCGAAATATAAGAATAATAGTTTTACGATACTCTTATTCTATACTTATATTAATTAGTATAAAACTTACTAAT
>JAOYNU010030755.1:0-13307 GCA_026745395.1 Tympanopsis confertula
ACCGGGTGAGATCGGGAGATATCGGAAAGGATCGGAGAAGAAGATAGACGATGCAAACAATGCAAACAAATGAAATAGGAGTGCTGAATAATCAAATATCAGCTGACAAGTTCTCAAGCTCAAAGAAACACACAAATTCTCAAATTCTTTTACTCTATAGATAGTTAATATCTTATCAACTTCTAAAATCTCAGACTCTATAAAATACTCAATAACAATAACTAATAACAAAAACTAAATTATAACCATAGTAACTATAATATACCAATAGTCTAGAGTTCTATAATCATAATAATAACTCAATCAACCAAAGTTCTCTCTATAAAACTACCACAGAACTATTTAATCTTCTCTAACTCTCCAAGAAATACTACATTGTGCTAATACACAAGAAATTACACCAACTTTCCGATTTTAGTACAGTAATTGTCAGGATCAAAAGCCTCACCTACTTATTGTAATTCTATCTCAATTCCCCTTTAGCTACTCTTGATTTGAAGCAGTTATTATAAGTCAAGTCTCACTCTTATTACTATATAAAATAGCAGAGTACTTATAGCAGATCCATTAAAGAAGACCAAGTTGAAGGAATAAATTGAGACAGAACTATAGGCTATGAGCTACACTGAAGGTATAGAGTCCGTGAATAGACTAGAAATGAAGAGTTGAAGCATAAACTGGAGTTATATTTCTTGCTAAACTAGAATATGTAGGTGTGAGCTCTATATACTAGAATAGGCAGTAATAGAAGGCAGAAACCCCACTACAATAAGTATATTAGAGTATAAAAAGAGATTATTATCTTAGAAAGAGCTACTTTTAATTATAACTTATACTTCTATTATTAAGAGCTAGGAATTGTAAACTTATAATACCAAAGTTATATTAAAATTATAGTAGAAATTCACTCTATTAGTACAGATTCTATTATTTGACTATTTTGAAAGTAGTTTTTCTTATTTCTTCTATTTGGTATATATTTATTGACTAGGAAATAGTTGATTTTATAGAAGGGATAATATATAGTGGGGTTTCTACTCTATTCTACTGTCTAGATAGCCTGTGACTTTAGTATATTCTATTACTATACTATAGTTTAATTATTATCTAATTCAGGAATCTTGTTACTTGTTTAAGTACTTTATTATGGGTTTCTAGACTCCTTATTTACTTGCCAGTGTCTACACTTTCAGCAATACCTGCAGATTCCTTCCATTTACCCCTTCGACTCGGTCTGCTTCGGCGGACCTTACTACATGCGCTCCTACTGTTTCACTATATAGAAAGTAAAAAAAAAAAAGTTTAGAATTATATAAATTCTCAAGAAACCAATATAAAATAATGAATTTAGTATATAATATAGAAAAATTCTAAACTTGGGAAAGAAAGGAAAGAAGAAAGCCTCTACAATCTAGATAAGCTGCTCTGTAGACTCTCCTGCATCCATATAACACACTCTATACCAATATCTTCCTGTGAACTCTCAAGAAACCGATGCAAAATGATGAATTTAGCGCGTAACGTAGAGAAATTCTAAACTTGGGGAAGGAAGGAGAGGAGGAATCCTCCACGATCTAGATAAGCCGCTCCGCGGAGCCTCCCACATCCACGTGACACACTCTACACCGACGTCTTCCCCACGTAACCGCAGTCCACGTGACTGATATGCGGAACATATGCAGGGCATATGATGTGAACTGTCACACTTCCCCATATGACTGCAGTCCATGTGACTGATATGCGGAATATATATAGGGTATATGATGTGAACTGTTACAATCGGTTGCAATTCGAATTTAAAACGAGACGACTTTCGGTTTTTGGGAGAGTTTATAGCAAGCCTGAATTTTTACAGAGAGGCTCTTACATGAATCAATTGGCACAAATTAAAAAAAGAAGCTGTTTATCATTTACGTTTACGAGTCATCTTTGCATGGAGGTGCAGCCTCGTGGATAATCTGTGGCGATCTACAATCGCATGGATGATTCAGTTGTACTATTTCACGATTTACGCAAAATAGACTGGGGTATATCGCACGGAATGAAGTATTGCCCTCAGTGGCAAGCTTCCAGGGGTGGACCTATCTTTTATTGGTTTACTTATTTCTTTTCTCTCTCACTACTGGTCAATTAAAAGTACCTGAAGTATACATTAAACGTAAATTATCGCTCCAGTTATGGTGTTCTAATGGGACCACGGCCAATCGCTAGTAAAATCACAAGCTCACAGTTTGCATATAAGCTCACCCTATCTAACAGGCTTCCTCCCATGAACGGCGATTCTGCGAATAGTTAGCGTCACCGATCTGATCATTCAAAGAGGGAAAACTAGACCGTACGTTTGAACATAAGCATGCAGCTTTTTGTCCCTCAGCTCCTGCTTGACAATAGAATTATGAATTTTCGCCGCATCGGCACCCCAGCCCAGTACATTCGTATACAATCGCAGCGAGTATGAATCGATAGCCTGCTGCAGCTGAACAGCCTGGTACTTGCCCAACGCTTTCAGATAGGGATCACGCGGCCAGGGTGAGAACGGGAGCACATATACTGATAAGCTGACGTCCTCGAAGCCAGCTTCTTTCATCCAGTTCTCCAGCTTGTGATAGATGTTGAGTTCCCGGCCGCTTAAATCCCCAGCGTAATTAATGGCCTGCTGCCACTCCATGAGCGCTGAGTCTGGCCTCAGCGAGCCGTCGTCGCTCCATGCCCATACTGCACTCTCGTGTGATTCGAAGTACCCGCCGGGCTTGACATGGTCGTAGATTTGGCGGATGAATGCTGGCCAGTCGGCCACACATCTAATCGGCGGTTAGAAGCTCGGTTTTGTCGGGCTACGTGGTTGATGGCATACATACCCCGCTAGACACCGCGCGTGGATAAAATCAAAATGGTTGTGTTCATAGTGCCACTCGCTTTCGAAGTCTTCCACAATAAATTCAGTATTTGGTGCCACCCAACTGGGTTGAATGGGGCTTATGTCGTTCCCGATGACGTGAGCACCGGGGAATTTCCTATGCACAGCTCAGTATTGCTCGCAGGAATGGATTGGGGGCGAAAATTTTGCATACTCAGCAATGTCTAAAGCCCAAATTCCGGTTCCGCTTCCTAGATCAAGGATGTTCTGTGGTGATTCTGTGATGGGGGCATTGTACAATTCTCCTTTTAGTAGCATCAGCCATCTATGGCGCTCTGGTTAGTGAAATGTTTGCGAGGCATGTCCAGTTTCACGAACATGTGGTGTGTCTGTAAGAACTGTCAGCGTGTGAACAAGACTAGTGATTTCTAAGAGACGAGTTCGTACTATATCCATTCGATCCTGCTCCTCTTCATCATTCGGCATCCTAATTTGGTCAGTCTTCCGAGCCAGGGGCTTCTAGAGGGAAATGCGAAGATACATATAGGAGCCCTACTAGTCGGTTAGTCGGCCTTTCAGATGTACTCCGACCATGCAATGTGAGAAAAGACCTACCGAGCGGCTACTGCAATACCGCCGACCGTTTTCATACTCAAAATCGAGCACACTGGACGTCAATGTGTCCAGATCGGACAGATCATCATCAAATTCACTCCTCGTGTCCTACAGCGAGAGTTGGTTTAATAATATGCTCATCATAGGCTGGAGACACGAATCAACATACGTCGCTAAAATTATCCGCCAGAATGAGGCTCGGCGCGTTAGCCGGAGTGGCGGGGTTGGCTGGGGGCGCCGCGTGGGCATGGTGCGGTTCGTGGGCAGCCGGAGGCATTGTGATGAGAGACTTGCGGTGAGGAAAGAATGCCAGAGGGACGCGAGGATTAAATGAATTTGGGATCCCCCGCTGGAAGCGGTCGCTTATTCACCCATGCGACCCAGCTCAACGGTTCTAGGAGGGGCTCGTGTTTGTGTCCAGACTGTCGGAGTCGAAATAGACTCGATTTTGGATGTATCAACCCCCCTGCTGACTGAGCTGAGGGCGCCCGCCAATCACAGCTACTGGAAGTGCCGGGAATGTGTCCCCCCTCTTTACACATTCAAGGAAAGTACAATAAAAGTACAATGAAGGACAAGAAAAAGTACGCGGGATCTCCGAGTCACGTTCATATTGTCAACCTGAGATTAACATGGAACCCCAAGGTGGGCGCCTTTTGGGTCGTGACCGAAATCGGAAAACTAGTCACTTCCCCACCTAGTCGCTTCAATTGCTCTATCCCATATTTGATGGGGTCAATAAAGTGAAAGTTCTCGGCCGCGGCCCACAGAAGCCCAAGTGACTTGTGTGCGTAGTAGAATGTGTCAACCGATGCAGCAGCGGCGAATTCTTGAGCGGACTTTCGACAGCGCGAGTAAATAGCCTTAATATCAAACAAGGAGCTATCTTGGTTCCCGTCAAGGCATTCTATCGGTATTGTTGAGGAATTGTGCCTCAAATCTCCGTATGTTTTGTGGTATCTCTGCATGCCGTCTTTGCCGAATAGACCGGCTCCGAGAATTGCAATTTCCATAGGCACATTCAGTCGCTTGATTGCCCACGACAAGTTATTCCAATTTAAAAAAAAAAAAAAAAAAAAAAAAAAAAACACACATTTCTTGCGGAAAGGAGCCCTGCCTAATGGCTTGTCGATTGTCCTATGCAAATGGAACGGCCCAATCACCCGTGACGTGAGGAATCTTGACAATCTCCGCCAAAGGGAGATAGCTTCTTCAAAAAAGAAGCGATTGCCTCGAAGCGCATCATATGCCTGTCTGTTCAAATCATATGATTATCTAGGATCAAACTCCCCAAACAACTCATAGAATTAACCACATGTGCAACCGAAATAGGTCCACAGGACCAGTTCTTGAGCATTCTCAGTCTCCCACTTTCAAACGACGAACGGCATTACTAGCGCTGAGAATACGAGAGCAGATGTGGAAACTTTTCATCGCGATGGAATTGTTGTGCTAGAGAACGCTGTCAATGTTGATCGTATTGATACTCTCAATTAGCGAACTACCGGACAAGCCGACGTACTAGCAGCTCTGCCTACGATCCACTTCAACGATGTAAGGCTATGTTCCCCAGACAGTCTCAATCAGGTTTTACTGATCATTATCAATGCATCAGGACGAAAAGGCAATACAGTAAATACGCCCAAGCTCCTCCCGCCAACCCAGAGCTCGTGAACGAAGATAGATGGGGAAACTCCCCATGTCATTCATGTGGGTGTGAACAAAAGCCTGGCGGGTTTTTGGGGTGTTTGTCAAATCTTCTATGCTGATTTAATGTTCAATCATGGTCAGACGCCGTTTGCGATCGTCGCCAAGTACCATCTGGTAGACGTCTCTCCTGCGAATAAATCTACTGACTTGTGGATTGACTCTTGCCGAGGCACATGTTTTGTCGACAATAATATTCGCTCGGAAAGATTCTAGAAAGACAGTGTTGGTATTAGAGACAAGTTGTCGAAAGTATGACGTGCCTAGGCCCCTTCAACCTAGCCAACTGTCAAGAAAGGCAGTGTTGTATTGCGTGATCTTCGACCATGGCATGTTGGATTGTTGGATTGAGCAACCCTGTCACTGATTATCCCGTAATTCTTTTCTAGTTCCATATATCTTGCTAGTATAAATCACCCACAGTCATGATCTTGCCAGAAAAGGCTCGCCCGCTGATCGATCGCTGGATTGCGCGGGAGAAGCATCCACCAGTCTACCATACGCATTGTGTGACATTGACCACAAGACAATGATCCCACTCCTGCTTTCGGAAGTGGAAATACGGCCTGCAATGCTCTACTTCCGAAGCTTCCATAGGAGCAAATGCCGGTGTTTGGGAAGGACTTTCCAAAGAATAGTGTCGGCGCTCAAGGATCGCGGTTTGAAATTTGGCTTGACAATCTTGATCGTACAGAAATACCATATCTTTTGATTCTTTGAGCACATTAGCATGATAAAACCTTCCTTACTGGCCTGATATGCGCCTAGTATTCCCAAATGACTTCTACCTTGTGTAATTGAATGTGGGACACGGTGCTTTTACTTTCTTTGAGCTATTTTGTTTGAGGGAGCTTGATTGAAATGGCTCTAGTTAGTATCTTCTAATGCCCATTTTAAGCATGTTGAATCAATGAACATTGACTGCTAATAACCAGGAGGGGGCTTTGAGAGGGTCTTAACTCGGTCGGCCTATTCTGCCCCACCCACGTTTCGAGAACTACCAAGATCAAATTAGAACGGGTCACAGAGTCTAGCTGACTTGAGATGTGATTATTCTCAATTCTTTTCTGCCAAATAGCAACATACCAGGACCAGAAAAAGGCTGAAAACCTTCCAGTCTTCGAGACATCTGGTCATAACACAAACGCAGAGTTCAAGGAGTAATATCTTAGCGTCAAAGGGTTTTTGATCTCGTGGCTAATCGATATGCTGATGGCTACGAGAGTCAATCACGGCAAGTGAAGTTGATCGCAGGTTAGAACACCAAGCCTGGTACTCTACAGACACCTGCCGATGTCAATGCGAAGAGTCTATTAATTCTGCGCGCCAACTTGATCTATCTACAAGGCATAATATATAGCCGTACGTCTTCTTTCTTTCTCGGAGCCCTTCCGTTAAGGTCTTCTTCAACGGGTCAGGAATACGGCCGTCGAGTTCGCGTTAGATGCCCTCATTCGCTATTCAAACTCCTCCCTAAACTATTTCTGGTCTAGTATGTTAATATCGATACGAATAGACATACCTTAGTTTCCTAGAACCTGAAGTGACTCTAGTAGTATCATATTCGGCCATGGTGATACTGGACCCTATAGTTAGCTATTGCAGTAGCCACAGGATGTCCGAAAGTAATATATACCCCCGAACAGCCTCAAATCGCAACAATTGGGGAGTGCTCTGAGTTGTCTTCTTTCGCAGGCTGCTTTTATGAGTATTTAAATCCCAGGGCGGATAAGGTCTTAGAGTGGGGGGATACGTCCGAATAGCAAGCCGTCTAACAGCACTCGGCTGTCACGACAAAAGTCATATCAGGACAAGATGGCTACTCCAGTGAAGACTTTGTGTTGGATCACATGCCCCTGTTGAAGGCTGTTTAATGGATATGTATGGCGGGGAAATGCCTGAGTGGGAGGACAGCATATTCGATTTGCTTTCTTTTGGCAAGGTGAGGGTCATCGTGAAAGGCCGCGATGGAAGGCGCATTAAGACTCGGCGATTGAATGACTGGGACCTGATAGTCTGGATTCGTTTACCAAGGTTGACGCTAGCATGAACTACTCACGTCCAGTCTGCATCTATGAAAATCTTTTTTCATTTATTGCATGTTGGAATGCATTTTTATCAGCTGGACCAGCACTCAAACGACTGACATTGTAATCATTTCTGCTAACATTGAAAAGGATTCAACCATGATACCATGCTATCGTGGCAGAGCAAGAAAGACCTGCATTGTTCCAAGCCTATGATTTCAACTTGTAAAAGAGTTATAGGGGCATGGTTTCCCCGCTTCCACCCCCACCCCTATTATCGCACAGAATGAGAACTTATTTGCTTGTGTGACACAGCTGGAGATGTGGAAGGCCTATTGCGCAACTCCCGGTGCCTGAGCCAGGCATATTATTGGGAGGAACCTTGATTGATGCGGAGCTGTATGCAAACCGAAGATCGCAGGAGAATGGTTCCCGGAACACAAGAGATCAAGTCTACACTAGGCACTGTTGGTCGGGGTTCCATGCCGAAAAGTAATTAAATTCCCTCGTTTCCTGACCAGGTAGGTTTTAATCTCGCAAGACACTCCATATTTTGGTTTCTTGGTGACAAAATGAAGTCTATTGTGCTGTTATATGGCGCACCTCTCATTGAGTTTATTCCCTCCGCTCTTGCGGCCGATGTCTTTCGTATTGCCGCTTCACAACCAAACAGTGTTATAAACCAAGCCGACCTGACTGCCTCCGAGTCAGCGCTCTGGATAAATCACCCTCAAGGGGCAAGTTGTGATTCCGTGCTTCCTACTCAGCTTGCCTCTTTCACAATCAACGACCAAGGAGAATTATCTCTCTACACGACTGGAACCCCGGAGACGATCTATGTCGACCGTTCTGGAATGGGTAAGATGTCTTATTTTACTCTAGATAGCTTACGGCATTTACTGATGGTTTCTGCTTTGACACTAGGTCAAGGGGTCGTAGGATATACTAAGGGAGCGGATCCCGCCCCTAGGTCTGCCGAGGTTGCTCCCTGGGCCATCAATAGTGATGGCCTGTTGACATTTGACGGCGGAAAGGATTTTTTTGCCTGTCCTTCTGGTGATGACTCCTATCAAATTTGGCAGCAGAAAAGGGGCGATGATTGTGTTAGTTTTGTGGCAAAAACTCAAACCATCGCAACTCCCATCTCTTGCGACTACACAACAAATTCCTAAGTTTCACTTAAATGGGGACACTATTGCACAGTTTTCAATTATGTCACCAGAGCAGGGGAAAGCTTTATCTTGGATTCTGGGCTTCATTCAATTTCATATCTCTGGTCTCTAGTTAAATAGTTGCAATGAAACTTTCAAGTTTAGTATTGATCATTCTTATCCATTCGCATGCCACAAGACAGCTTTCTGAAGATAGATTAAGATCTATAGCTCAGTAAAAGTACTTAAAAGTGACATCTCTGTCATTGTTGTCTTCCTCTTCTCCAATCTTTCTGTTAATGAATTTCAGGTGTGTGCGTCGAGCGAAGGCGCAACAGCTTGCAAAAACCAAGATTGCGAGCTCCGCCCCAAATGATTGCACATAATATGGCCCGTATTCGGCTGGGTAGATGTAAGAGCCAGGTATACTTCCAATGTTACCGCAGGCATTAATCAGTCCGATTGCTGCTGCGCGCTTGGCTGGGGTTCCGGGTATCGTATTGGATATCCAGGCGAGGATCACAAATCCCGCAGCATAACCAACTAATACCATGTGAGCAACCTGTACATTTAGAATGGATAGAATCTCACCTGTCATCAGAAATAAAGAGACATAGCGCGGGGCTGTTGCAGTTGTTTTCATGGCGATAATATAGCCTACAATACACGACAAAACCGGTCCGAAGTAATGGAAGAAACGTTCTCCCGTTCGATCCGCGTGCCACGCATTAGGGAGAGAGACTATTAAGCCAAATATCCATGGCGGTGCGGTAAATAAAAGAGTGTCAGTGGTACCGTATCCCAAGGACTCGGTGATGGTAGGGAAAAAGAAGCTAAACTGTTAGACAATTAGCTTTCAGATCCTGGTATATCCTATGATGATGATCGGCTCACGCTTAATCCCATAATTGTGCTGAAGTAAGTGACCGCTAGAAGCCATACTTTAATGTCTTTGAGGGCTTCTTTGAACCCACTGAAAGCACCTCCTTGGGAGTTTTCTCCGGAAAAGTCAAAGTCATTCCCCCCAATGTCAATTTCCAGCCGCTTGACCGCTATGGACTTCTCTCTTTGGGATAGCCAAGCTGTCGTGGAGGGATAATCAGGTAAAACAAATGCAGTTACTGCAGAGACTGTAATTGTTATCGCCCCCTCGATGATAAACAACCAGCGCCATGCACGAATCCCTGCCTTTCCTTCCATGTTTCCCAGAACTCCAGCGGCTATCAAGCCTCCAAATGCCTGGGCCAGCAAGTTGCCTGCATTCAAGATCGTTACGCGCAACTGCATCTCTTTTCGTGTGTACCATCGTGAGAGGAAGTATAGAGAGCCAGGAAAAAGCACTGCTTCAACACATCCCAGAAAAAAGCGGCATGCGATCGCACCGGATGGATTGTGGATAGCCCCGGTTGCCGCTGAGATGACGCCCCAGGTAGCAGCACAGCCACACAGATACCAGCCTGGCTTGGAAAGCTTATCCAGCAACATATTGGATGGGACCTGCATAACTACATACCCGACAAGCAAAATCGAAATACATGTCTGGTATTGCACATCAGAGAGACCGAGATCTTGCTCGAGACCCTTCAGTCGAGCATTTGCAAAATTGTTACGGTCCAGGAAGTTGAGGATGAAGAGAATCACAAGAGCTGGAAAAATGTGCAGATCGATCTTCCATCGTAAAGCCCGCTCGTCCTGGGTTGTCCAAGATACATCCTCTCCCGAGACATTATCTTTAGTGTTGCTCGCCGCAACAAGCGCAATCGACTTGGAATCTCCCATGATTCCAGCCAAGAATAAACAATAAGCTTGACTGTTGTCTCAAACCTGTTCAACTTGAGGTTATTGGAATACGGTTTCGGGGAAAGGAGGACCAGAATTAATCGATGTCCTTAGGATATCTACACCAGGAAACTTCCCGCTGAGGGGTTGGCTCGTTATCAGTTGGCCGGGTCTTACCATCATGATCCGGCCGTTACTCTTGCACGGTCCGGGGTCCGGTAATCTCTATCCTATGAGAGAGGAATATACAATATACAAAGCTACAAACAGACTAAGCGCTAACAAGTTTAAGTCTTCGCTTACACTACCTGACACCCATACTAGACCGCGGGCCACTTTTTTAATTCAGAAAAAAAGCAGGAAGCATATGGACGATTATTTTTGAAATTTGAAATTACGGTTTGGCCAGATGGTCAAGTGGATCACAGGCACTCTGGCCGAGTCTGGTCTAAGGCGATAGACTTGAAATCTATTCCGTTCGCGGGCCGCGGTTCAAATCCGCGGGGTGTCGATTCATCTTTTTGGTGTCTTCAAATTTTTGGGGAAACTATTGACAGACGCGGGTTACTTTGTTTGGTGTCTGTTCCCTTAGAAATCTGACTGTTTTTGGAAACGCTGTGGCCCTCTTGCCTAGTTACTGACTCCTTTAAAGCTGAGACTGTAGCCAAGTATAGATTCGAAATGCCCAGCTTAGCAGAATGCGATCATGAAAGTATTCAATACAAAACTCATATGCACCCTCGCTGTCGAGGAATATTAATCTCAAAGTCCTCGTCATCATGTGCAACCCTCCCAACAACCAATTTAGTCAGTTCAGCCAACATCCCAACAGGATCAACCCCACCATGCGATACCAGATGATGCATAAAATCATCAACCGAGGTCGAAATAGGCGCGGGTACATTGGACTCCTCAACGCAAAAAATGCACCCAAAGCCACCAATATCTTGTGTAATGCCTTCCTTCTTGGCAATATGGCTCTTTGCAAGAAACAGCCAACGATACCTGATACCTGTTTGTTCATGTTCGTAGATCTTTTGGTCAACCTTGGCCGCTTTTTTGGAGACCGGCGGTCCAGGATCTGAACTGAAGAAACAGCATGGACAGCACCATCTTTGCCGGTATCCGTACACCCCATATGGCTCGCTGTTATGAACTAGCTTACCCGTACCGAAGCTAAGCTTCCACGCGCCCTTGCAGAACCCCGCGTATTTATTATCTCTTCGAGGCGGCCAGTATGTCTTGTTGCGGATAACAGGTGAGACAGTTCGGGCTTGTAATGGAGTGGATAGGGCAGAGGAGGCAGTTTTTGTCGAGGTCATAGATATTTTTGAGATGCTGGATGCAGTCTGGGCTCGAGAAAAAAGCGGTCTTGGCCATGCAGCATCCGGGTTGACGTCTTCGCGCACAGCTGAATGTACGGGTTCTTTCTCTGGGGATTGAAAAATGTTTTCGTCAAACTTCAATTCTATAGCTGAGTCGGATCGATCTTCATCTTTGCGTGGGCTTATACGAAGGTCTTTCAGCTCTCTCGTGGCGTCCAGCTCGGCAGCGCGTTGGTTCCTCTGATATGGAATGTCTAGCTTGACTGCTTCCTCGGGTGTCTTGGAGGGATATTCATCCGGTGGTGAGCCCACGGCAGAGGCCAGGGGGGACCTTATAGAGGCCTCACTACCGTTTCGCGGACGAGCTTTCCACAGAGAGCTAGTCGAGGACCCTAGAAATGAGAACCTTCTCCTGGAAGTAGGACTGGCAGGCTCATCGTCTAGCTCGGCAATGCCACTTGGCATCATCGAATTTTCTTGTAGTTCACTGAGAGTTGGAGAGGCATCAGGAAGAATCGGCCAGCCGTTTGAACTAGGTTCGATTGGACTGCCGTCTTTCTGGTAGAATTCCATGTAACGAGTCAGGGATGATAAAGGGTTGACGAGGGCAGAATTTTTTGAAACAGACAGTGGAGCTGAAATGGTTACGGCAATGCGTTGATAGAGTTCCTGAAGCACGAATATCGTACGAGCGCGACCCAGGTCCGAGACGAGTAGAGCAGCACTCATATCAAGGCTGGTGTTGTTCTCAACAGACGCTCGGAGCTGGGTGAGCAACTTTTCGTGAACTTTGATAAAGATTTCTTCCATGTTTTCTCGGCTTGTTGTGTCTCCATCCTCGTATCGCTTCCCAAGCTGGCCTGCATTCATGTTCCATCGAGCCAGAATCTCAGATTGGCCGAGCTTCAAGGACGATTCCAATTTATTTTCAGCGGACTGGCCTCGACGATGCCGTTTCTTCTTCATCGCATGGAGTAATTTTGAGCTGTCATGGTACGCTGCGACGACGGCCGCAACACATGCAACGACAGGGGCTGCTGTTGCGCTAGACATCTTTGACAAGGCTAGACAAGCTTACAAGACGAGAACCGAGGTTCCGGCTTGTAAGGATTAAATCAGTTTATAAAGGATGAGCCAGGTTTCTTGACAGCCCGGATGGCGGACGAGGGAAGACGTTGAGAGGCAAAAGGGTACAGAGTAACTACTTCCCCTCTCGCGGATTCATTTGAGCTATCAAATACCGGACCGAGGCTGATACTCGGTGAAATGTTTGTTCTAGGGGGAACGCCTGAGCATCTGAGAAATTTGGTAGACCCAAGCTGTCGGGACGCCATCAAACAAAGACCACCGGACGGAATTCATCTTCATACGAACCAGAACCGTGCACATGCGCATATTGGCTTAAAGAGCGATGTAATAAGTGACATGCAATACATCGAGACCGGGCTACTTTCCAGAAAGCATCTTATCATTCGCCCGATTGCTGGACTGCTGGTCCGAGCTGATCATAGCCCCGAGATTGTTCGGTTTTCTCCTTTGTTCCACGGGGTTTCTAATTAAAAAGCTCCATTATTACAGCCTCCGGTTAGATTCATATCCACAGAAGATAGGCCTGGATCTGCTATAACAGCCGACGTTTCTAGCACTCTGGCTAGATCAGTGTCCGAGGAACGCAAGCACTTAGCCAATTGTCGATCTGTCTGTTCTTATCAAGGTCACTTGGCAATTCTTTGTTCAAAATTCATTTGCCACTTTAGTGGTAGAGCCTCCCGTCTATGCAACATCGCTCCTGGGAACAAATGTGGTTGGCCAAAGTGCTGGCGCTCGTATCAAACGAGTAGGGTGG